>JAZHRO010000012.1:73962500-74427500 GCA_037157565.1 Thalassia testudinum | reverse complement strand
TGCACCTCAGCTTTCGTTACCCGATCTTTCATCCTTCCTCTACCCTACCCTGCATGCATATGAGGACATAGCATCATTTGGCATGGGGGGGTGGATAGGCATCCATAGGATCTGGGTATTTTATGGTATCATGAAGTTTTCATCTATCTATATATATATATATATATAAATGGTGTTTAGTAATGATCTAAAGGCTGAAACAAAAATACAATAAGTGTTTATGGATATTCAACCACTGTTTTGAAGACTTTCTAGGCCATAGAAGCTTGATTCGCTCAGGCTCGGCTTAATTCACTTGAGCATTGACAAGACAGATCAAAATCTCTCCTAACTAAGGATGTATTCTTGTACCTGAGACATCAATACAGGATCTATTGGTTTGCTTCTACTCGAGAACCTAAGTAATCTTGGTTCACACTACACATATCAAGAAAGACCAGGTGAACATAAGATCCAACATTAATGTTCATTAGGGAAGGTGGAGTCCTTACCTGTGCGCACAGGTAGACTTTTTATCCCAGGCTTTAGTCTTGTGTTTAGGAGAGACTCTTTCCACCAAAAAGGAACTCTCCCACCAAAAAGAAAAGTGTGCTCCTCCAAATAATGTTGTAAGAGATGTACTGACACGTGTTTCAAAAAAAAAAAAAAAGAAAGAAAGAAAAGATGGAGATAAGTCAGTATATCTCGCAAATATCTGTAAAATCTTCCTACAAAAAGGTTCTTCAAGGCAAATACCCTGTTTTCTCTTTCAGCCACAAATGTCAGAAAATGGGAGTTGAGTTTTCCATCATCTTTTTAAGGGTCAATATGAAGACATGAGCTGAAACTGGGACCAACCTATACTTAAAAAATCATGAAACCCTGGGCTTGAGTCTTAATGTTCATCTGGTCAGTCTTGATCCTTCACTATGCACAAGCCATAATCTCTTGAGCTCTCAAGTATGGCAAAAACCTCCGAGTCTTGGAAATCGTACTTAAGGTTTAAATATCAAGAGTCTAGGTTAATTGAGAGGGTCTATGTCATGTGAGACTTAAAGTACTGGTAGTCTTCTCTACAATTGGTTCTCACAATATCCAGCAATAAACACACCTATGTCGCCTCAGAAGAAAATCTTCAGCTTAAAGATCATTTCTAGATACAACAAAAAATGTTTTGTTAGGGACTAGCGAAAGATAGGCATGGGGGTATGATTGCACCGCAAAAATACACCTACAATAGTGTCATCTTATGCTATTTCCTAGCATTACCTGTGCATATTAGGTATCCATAGTCGCATTTGTAAAAATACATGCATGCATGCATTTAATTGAGAGGGGAGGAGAGTAAAATAAATGGCCTTGTAATTGACAAATTCCTCAAGTGCTGCCTCGCAAAATTTCCATTTTTATTTCTATTTGATTTTGACTTCTTCCCCGCAGCTGCAAAGCATGGCAGCTTCCTCCTTGCACCATTCCTTGCAGAAGCTTGCCCTGCAGCCGCATGCACAAGCACTCCCTGCCATCCATGCAAAGCCATGCACAGCCAGGGCATGGCTACGCATGTCTCTTTGCTCTTTGAAAAGAGCTCGGCTCTGTTCTTTGTAGAGAGCCTGGTGCACGCCACCACACAGACACAACAGCTTCTTTTCCAGGCCATCTCCTCCCCTCTCCCTCCATACGCAACCCCTCCTCCTCTGAGGAGCCACTCTGTGGGCAGGAGTACCTCACTGTGGTGCACAACCACCACCGTGTGTCCACCACCGCCCAGCTCATCAAAGAGCCGGTGGGCGTGGTGGTTCTTTCCCTGTTTCTTCGTTTGAAGCACTTCCGCCATTGCCACTGGAGCTTCAAGCTTTGATGCTCAATCGGCCACCGCAAGCTCCACAGCGGCAGCAGCAGGGAGCAGGCCACCGCGCCCCCGCACGCAGGCCAGCGTGCACATCTGCAGGCTACCCTCGCTCCTCTCTGTGCGCCCTGTCACGAACCGCATCTCCGCAAGCCAGCAGCCGGCGCAGCTTCTCCACACGCACGCCAAGCCGTCCATGCCTCCCACACTCACAGCACTAGATACGGCCGATCGCGTGGCTCGGCCATGGACTGTAGCCACTGATCACGCTAGTCAGCACGACACTGTCGCTACAGTGCGGTGACCGGTAAGTTTCTCACTTAATCGGTCACCCGACGCACTGCAACTGCTGCTAGCCCGTGCCCATGTCTAGCCCTGCGCCTGCTCCATCGCCTGCCCGCGCGTCTACATGCGCCTGCCTTTGCCAGCGCCCACACCCGCCTGCGTTTTCATCCGCTCCCAGCGTCAGCCTTCGCCCGCTCCCTTTGCCTCTCCACGCAGCGTTATGCACTGCGGTCCCCTCCGCTCTCACTCCCTCCCAACGCGCACCTCTCTGCGCGCCTACGCACCTGCGCGTTCGCGCATGGACACCAGACATCGGCCCTGAAGCTGCAGACGCCTTAACCGCATTCCTTCACGCCAACTCCAGCAGCTCTCTCTCTCTCTCTCTCACAACAACAGGGTGTAACTGATAATCAGGGCATTGAATTGATTCCTCCAGAAAATGCGATTCTAGATCCGTAATGTGTGCCCTAATAAGATCAGTGTCCTCAGTTATTGGACTATCAATTAATCTATCAGATTCCTCAGGCCCAATCATCTCACAGAAATCATGTTCAGAAAACTCGGGTGAGACTTCGCAACTTGAATCTTCACCATCAGGATCCGTATCAATGTATGTCCCAAAATCATTTGTCACTTTCTGTTCCAAGGAGACATACGTTTCCTCATAACCTGACCTAGGGATCTCAGGTGAAGAAATCAGATCATCCTTCATTGGTTGTTTTATTTCAATCTGGTCAGCCTCGTAACACGTGTCCCCCCAAACAGGTGCCTGAGCGGGTTCTGTCATTGGCTTTCCTGAAGAGGGTTCATCCTGGGAATTATTCCAAGATTGAATCAAAGCAACCACGAATCTCATCCTCAATTTCGCTAATTTCCTAAGTAGAAACTCACCTGGGTTCTTATCCTTAACATCCTGGAGCCAATCCAATAAAGACTTGTTTAAATCATCAATCATTTCAATCAGGGGCTCCAATCTCTCAATGCAAGGTCTTGGCTGAACTTCTAAAGATTGAATGATATTCCTCAAGTTAGCCAGAACCTTATCTTGAACCTGATTAACCTGAACCAAATGAGTTGGTTCAGGGTTGGGCGGGTTTGACATCAATGCAGAGGAATTAACGAATTGAGATTAGTTATACCCTTCCTGATTATAGGTCATTTCAGATTGTTGAAAAGATGGTGATGACCTAAAGGTAGTGAAATCAGAGGATGGGTAAGGATCGGTGTATCCTTCTTGATTGTAGATCGTATTAGGTTGTGCATGAAAGGAAGACGATCTATAATCGATGTAGCTCTGAGAAGGATAGAAATCAGAATCAAAGTGTTCAGGGTTAGACCCTAAACACAGGGGTCCGGAATTGTATCCCCAATCCGAATTATCCCAACTAACTGATGGTTGTTTACAATACAAGTTGGGATAATCGTCATGTTGAGGATAATTCACAACAGGAGGGAAAGAGCGGGAATGTGTGAAATATGTGGAAGGATTCATGAGACTCAGGAGGAAGAAAGGTGCCATGCAATACAAACAATCAAACTTGTCCTTAATGGGTTAGCCTACAGACCTACAGACTCTCAAAACCCATCTTGAGATAAAGGAACGATTTGATCTACTTCTGTTTGTTCAATCCAACCAGTTAGGAGGGACTGGGGAGAAGGTTCTTCCTTCAGCTTGCACCTCCAGCTCCTAGTGTACCCCCCAGCCACGATCGTTTGACTCTGCTCCCCTAGCTAGACATCAGATTGAACAGTAGAAACAGACTAATCGAAAATAATCTCATTCTGGGTTCTGAAGAGCGAGTCCAATCCTTAAGGCCAATGTCTACTCTGTTTTATTTAGGGCTAGGTTTGAATGTGCTTTGGAATGTGATGGGCCCTTTAAATGGGTTGTGCCCTTAATGATTGATTGATTTGTGTGTGCGTGCACAACCAGTGGTTTTCAAGCAAGATTATTTTTGATGTGGTGAATTTTAAGGTTCAAATCTTGCTTAAGTAGCTTTTAGGGTTCAACTTTAGGTGTTTTCAAATAGGTTTCGTTGGCACACTAGGTTTTTCAAGCATAGGTGAAGATGTTTTCCTTTAAAGTTTAAAAAGAATGTGGAGTGCCTGGTATATCCCTAAAAGTTGAACCTAATAGGCAGCTACTTGATGAGTTTATTTTATTTGAAGTGGTGCAGCCCAATCAACTCAAACAATTGGCCACAAATTCACCACTAAGTTAGGCACTCAAAAATGGTTAACCTAGAATAATTTCTACTCTGTTATATGTTGCTTTGTGTGTACCAGCTCCACGGATCAGAACCCGGTTGAGTAGAAAACAAATCAAGTTGATCAAGTGCCTTGATTGTGGATGTGTGTTGTGTGTTTGTTGAAAATTACCCCACAAGATTATCTTTTTGTTATTTTTTTTTTTTTTATGAATGAGGGTGGAATGAATGTGAGTGAAAATCCAAACAACCAAACTATTCCTAGGATTTATGCAAACACCTAGGTTAATTGGGATTTGGATTTAATGTGGCGAATGAAATCTATGGAGGGGGAAAGAATGGGGGAAGCACTTACAGTTGTCTTCAACTGCACTTTACTTCAGTCTACCGCTTGTTGATTCCTTGATGGAGGTCTCTGCAAAACAATAGACACAAGAGAAAGCTAGTTAGAAAACAAATAAAGTGCAAGAAATGCGAAGGAAAGATCAGAAATCGTTGCCTCCCCGGCAACGGCGCCAAAATGTTGAACGGGTTTTTGCGAATCGCTACGCATACGTGTTTGGTTTCGGAAAACCTGTCGTTGTAGTTCGAAAGTGAAGAATTCGTGTTCAACAGATAAAATTTATACCGAAAAAGAATTCCGGGTCGAACACAGGGAGGCTACGTTGATCTATATTCGCAATTATATTTTTTTAGGATTTTTGTTAAGCAAGGCGATACAATTACAATGGAGCTATCAAACTAAGAGAAAGAAAGAGAGAGAGAACATGCATTCAATATTTCAATTGTTTATAAAAGTTACACTAGAAAGCAGAAAATCAATTACACTATAAAGCAGGAAAATTCTACACTAGAAAAGCTGTAAATAAGAATGGGAGAGAGAAATTATCCTCCTCGACGATTGCTTGGAGGACGAGCCGAACGGGATGACGCCTGGACGAAGGAGAACGAAGCAGGACGAAGGAGGATGAAGCAGAAGAACGGGAACGGAGCAGCACGCCGTCATCGTCGCGGGATCCACTTCCGAAGGGGAACGAAAATTGGACTTTATCTCGCAAGAAGCATCCCGGGTGTGGGACAAGCTTCTTTTGAGCTTTGGAGGGGTAGAGAGGAGAAAGAAGGGATGAGAATTTCGTATGGAGGGGGTCTCCTTTTATAGTTGCAAGGAGTGGGGGCAAAATGGACATTACAACTTCAAAATAGTAAATGAGGGGTCTTTAGTGACGGATAAATCCGTCACTAAAGCTCCCTTCGTGGGTGACGTGGGCGGCTCTTGCGCGCCCGCTCGGCTGCTCGCGCGTGCAACGCCCGTCTGGCGCGTCTGATTGTGCGTTCGCGCCGCACGTTCAATCATACGTCGGCGCTATCGGGCACGCGCGGTCGTCCGATCTTCATTTGATGCTCCACGTGCCTCAATTGATCGCGCCCTCCAACCCCTCGCCGCGGATCGAACCCGCACCCCGCGCTCGCGATAGCACGCTAGACCACTGCACTATGGGGCGCGGATGGTCGAGTGGGCGCTTTTAAATGCGAGCGCCCACAGTTGTTGGATTAAGATCCAACGGCGGAGTGTGATCGGGCGCAGGGCCTTCACAAGATGAAGCGACCATTTGGGCGGCTGAGATGGCGCCACGTGGCGCTATCTTGGCCGTCCATCTTCTGGAAGTTGTAGATGGTGCCACGGATGTCGGATTGACTCGATTTTTGTGTCGTTGGGCTGCGATCGTCAATCCGAATTCATCCGTCCGATCGGATTTATCATCTGAAGTGCGAATTTACACCATCCTGGCCCTTGATCTTCTAGGGTTCCCAGGTCACTATCTGATGCTACGAATGCCTGATTAGGGCGATCTTGGAGTCGTTGAACTCCAATCGTCGCCCTGATCACATCCATACGGTTGGATCTTTGATCCGAGGCCCCGATAAAAATGTTTGCCCTGTCCAAGCACATAAAAGGAGACAATTAACCTCCATTTTATTCAAACTACTCTAAATGCAAGATGATGCATGTTATGCAATATTTATATCATGAAATGCAATCCTATGCTTAAGAACATGCATAAATAGACATTTTAAGTAGTGCAAATGTGTTTACATCAGGCATAACCACACACACACACACATTCACGCACACACACTCCTCTAGTGTTCTCTAGAACTCTCTTGAAGTGGCACCAACTCTTGGTTGCCAAATTTAGCAACCAAGAGGCATTCAATTCTTAGATCCACAAATGGTGGATCTAAGAAACCACCTCTCTCTTCTCTTGGCCGACCATTCTTGGACTCTCTCTAGAGAGTTCCACACTTCTCTAGAGAGACTCCATTAGGTCTATAAAAAGACCTAAGGGGTGGCCATTTGCACCCATCCACATTCAAGGCTTTAATCCACTCTTGGCCATACATGCTTAGCCCCATTCACATCCATCTCCACTTAGGCTAGCCACTCCCATCTCCACACCATCTCCACGAGTTGGGCACCACCATGAAGGACACCATCTCCATGCCAGGATGCTGGATCACTCCTCCAACCTCTCTCCAAGGGCCGACCTAAGCTCCATTGGCCACCCCTCATTCTCCTCTCAACCACTCCAAGGCCATCGGAGCCCACCTCTGAATGCCCTCACATTCTGATAGATTAGTAGCTTGCTCTTTACATTTACTGCTTAGCAGTGTAGTCCTTATTCTCCCCCAATGATGCATGCAAAATCCCCCTATAGATTCTTATATGCGATCATTTTCTGGTAGCTAGATTTACATTTCTAAGCATTCCTGTACAAGCTTTCCTCTATGGTTCTTGTTGCAAACACCTCTCCAAATGAATGAATGAAAGATACATTTATATATATATATATCTCCATGTTTTGAAATCACCATGAGCTTATTGATTGCCAGCCTTTCTGTGTGATTCAAGTTGCCTGTTTTCACTCATTTATCTTTTTCGCAACAAGCATGTCATTTCCGAAAAATATAGAAAATCTAACTATAGACGCATTTTCTGTAAACAATCACCACCTCACTAGAATCGTGCGCACAGAAACTCACACTTTCACCTTTGTGATCTATTTAACACATGCACACGTAATCAGGGTTCATAATAGAAAGGGTGAAATCTAAATCAGAAGACTGGAAATCGACGTGCGATTTTAAACAAAGTAGAGTGGTAAATGATCAAATTCAAAAGTAAAACATACTCCTCCCAGAGACGAGCGACTGGAACTCAAGTCTCGTTATCTTTTATTAAATATCTTTGTTTGATCGTATTACGTGCTATACTACGACGTTTTCCTTATCAAACACGCGCTCTACGCTTCACAACGGCTACCAAGGTAATTCTCAGGTGGATGACTTTCTGATCCAGGGGTATCATCCGCCCTGAACCTCCATAGTTATCCAAACATCTTTGGGTGCCTCGATTGGGTCAAAAACATATCTAGTCTCTCATACCTTCTCTTTAGAGCACACACATAAAATTTCAGTGGTACTCTCTATTCAGATCTATTCGCTTCGCAACTTGATTCTACATCTTGATCCAAATTCTGATTCTACATCTTGAGTCCATCACTTGATCCAAATATGCAGCCGAGTTACTTAAGATTGCCTTTCAAAAAACCTGAATCATTGAGATGCATGAGAGATAGGATGATTGAGGATGCCCCTGAATTCTATGAAATTGAATATAAAACCTCAACACCAATAGAAGACATTCAGGTTAATGTACCAACAACCACAACCTTCATCATAAACTGTGCCCAAGTATTATTGACTGAAGCCACAAAAGGATCAACCCGAGACATTCTCATAACAGGATACATTGAGATAGAAAAATTACACAACTTTGAATACCTTCAATGCATGACAAATCCTATACTTTGGGAACAACACCAAGATGATCTTGAAAAATGGGAAGAGATAATGAGATTATTGAAATAAATTATCGACAAAAATACCCGTATATGCCATAAACAGATGATGAACCACCTTGGAATAGTATTGAGGATCAATCCGATTTCCCAGATCTCAAGTTTGAGGCATAGAGTGGTTGTGGATTCCCAACCTAGATAGAATACAACATGCCTGATATTGAAGAAGGTTGGGAATTCCAATTGTAGGAAAACACAATGTTGAGCCAACCCTAGACCATGGATCACCAGGCATAAGATTCCAAAACTCCTGCAATGATGAGATTAGCACTGAAACTCTCGAGGGTGTAAATCCCACCCCTTATTATGATAAGGTGGCCCTCGAAGGTTATTCGGACCTAGATCCTAGTGATTCAACCCACATCTTAAGCATAGAATCTGGATCTAAAACTTATTAGGAAGATTACGAGGCCCCGTATGAAGAAGATCAAATTTTCAATGAAGAATATGATTATGGGCCTCTATTTGATGAATATACCTCTCCAACATCCTCAGAGATTTTTTTGAAGTCACGACAATTTACGATATAGAAACCGAGGAGTTGGATGAGTGGGGTGTTGATTGGGTCTTTCCCACAAGCCTAGAACTTGAGCCTAGACTAAATAAGGATAACTTTTTGAGCTCAGAATTTACATATAGGATAGACCCCAGTCAGGCTGCTAAATCTGCATCATTTGATTTATTCTATGGTGGAATGCCTGATCCTAAATCTCATTCAGAACTGGACTTTCGCAATATCTCCGACGATTTCAAGTCTTACCATGATTTTGAAGAAACTCTGTCTCCTAACTTCGACAAACCAATCTACGACCTCAGCTCACATGATTCATTCTCCGACTCTGAGGTCCCAGTTCCCGAGATCATTGATTTAAGTTCAGGTTCTAGTGACATGGAATCATTTCTTTTCGATCCTCAGGAATCAAAACCAGAAAATGCCGAGAGTGACTGCAACCCAGAGTTCGAATCTTTTCTCGACTCAAATTTCCATTATCCTATCGACACTCTTCAGGCATTCACTTTTGACTTTAAGAGCTACTATGAGGACTCTCTACATGAAACCACCTGTCACTCCTTTCTATAAGATCCCTCATACACAATTCTCAATGAAGCCACCTCTTCCAAATATACAGAACCTATCAAAACTCGTTTCCAACCCCAACCTGCAACCGGACTCAATTTCTACTCTGATTCCCCTCTCCCTGAGTCGATTGCAGATGATTCAACTCCACATCCATACCGGGTATCGAACATTGATCAGATTGAAACCCATGCTCCATCATTCTCTGATCACCCCCGTAGGGTTTCCGCACCATTCACTGATTATTTTACGGATCCCTACTCTGACCAGGCTGATTCAACTCAGCCAAACCCCGAATTCACACTTCCACATCCATCCAAGCTTCATAGCATATGGTGGGTTTCACATCTCTTGATCTACATTTATCAACCCACCAGATTGATTGGGTTTGGGCTGCATCATCAGCCTATTGATCTGAACAAGCACCTGGTTGGACCAACCAGGCTCTCAATCAAGGTGCTTGTTCTACAAAACTCTGCTAATTCCCTCTCCATCCCATTTCCCACTTGGCTGAAGGCGTTGAATTTAGCGCTTAACAGGAGGCAACCCATCATTCCAAAAATCAGAGATCCATTTGATTATCCGTTTGTACTCCACATCTATTGCACCCTGAGTTTAGCCTTAGACAGTCGATCCCACCTCTGGTACACGTGCAAGAGCTTGAAATCGTCTGCAAAAGTCATTCCCGACCCATTCACCCACCCGATAAATCCTATTCTAAGTCCCTGAACCCAACACTGTTTCACACCCTCTGTTTACAATGAGGACATTGCAAAACTTAGGCATGGGGGGTGGTAAAGTGCAAACATACAGAAATCAAGAAAAGTCAGAAGGATTCTCACAAAAAATTCACATATGTCAAAAATACCAAAAAATAGAAAAGTTATGAAAAAGAACAAAAAATTGGAGGGAAGAAAATTTTGATGCCATATAAACATGAGGAGGAAAAGAGCAAACAGTCAAAAAAGGAGCACAAAATGAAAAAGAAAAAAGAGATAGTCATTAGTAAGAGATTAAGGGATTAACCGAAGTTCTAGACCACATTAAAAAAAAAGAAAAATGAAGAAAAAAGTGCTAATGAGACACAAAAAGAGATTAGTAGGAACGTTGATCTTAGGCCTTTTAGGCTAGACTCTTAAGCTTAAAAATTCAAGTATCCACTAAGATCTGGATAATCCTCAAGAGGTTGGGGAAAATACGAAGCTTAAGTATTAGGTCTAAGGCTTAGGGAGTATTCGGCCTTGTTAACTGACCTTTGGTTTGCTGGACTCGGTAACCTAAGCACCCTAATCCACACACAGTTTGGTTCAATGCACATAACTATCAAAATCATGCAAAAGCATTTAAATATTCTGAAAAAAGTTGCCTAGATTAGGAGCGGCCGATCAACACAAGTTGATTTGGATGAGTTCCCAATGTGGAGAGGTGGGAAATTCTCCTCGAAGATGAGTAACAACATATTGTCTCCTCGGTGCTTGTCTCCTAAGATATTTACATATCCTACCGGGGGCACGTAAGCATTCTGCTGGTTCAGATACCATCGGCGGCATTATCACGAAATGTCGATTGCCAGGGTCTGGATTTGGCTACGGAATGCCATGGGCGGGATTATCTCAAAATCTCGAAAGCCAAGGTTCTGGGGGTTGCCATGGGTGGTGCTATCATGAAGCATCGATTGCAAGGGACCTTTGAGGATTGATGATGGGGACGAGGAATCCGATACAGACCATGTTGAGAAGCCAATCCGAAGCTAGAAATAAAAAGAAAAGAGAGAGAAAACCCTCCAAACAAGTAAATCCTCTGTCTCTCTCTTACAAAAATACACTGCAAACTAAACCAAGGCTAAAATATGTCTCAAGCACGCATGCTTTAACCATGGAGTCCAACGAACCTTAGGATAGTTTCCACGGGCCTTAAAAACCTTTGCAGAGGACCAAGGCTAGAGCTGGTCAGGTCCGGATCTTGGTTGGTACTTGAGTACCTCTAGGCCTACTATCGACATTCTAACCTAATCAAAAGAAAAAGAAAAAGCACTTATCATAAATTGTGAAAGAAACTCATGGTCTAAAACAAAAGTTAAAACCTTGAAATTTTGCTAAGGGACTAGCAAAGCTAGGCATGGGGGTATGATGGGAACACCATCATAAGCCTTAACTAGCTCATTTTGACCTAGAAAAGAGAACAAAAGCTCCTCCATAACTAAGTGAAGGGCCTAACTCAGAGAATAACTGGATTGAGAGCAAAATAAGAAATAAAGGGTAAAACTGTAATTTTACCATTGCAGTACATCCACTGGATTTCTCAGGGGCTAAACATAGGTCAATTGGTCTTAACAAGATAAAAAGTGGGATGGTTCAATCAGAAAAGGGTTAATGTGTAGTCTAGGAATTACATGACTTCTTGTAACCCTAAAACAAACCCACTTAATACAACAAGGTTCTGGTCAAGATAAAATTTACCTAAACCCTCTAAAATTCATGGAAAAATATCCCCTACAATACAAAACCTTCAAAGTGGCCTTTGGAACGAATTTTGACCTAAATAGGGGTCCTACCTAATTATTTGCTCTAATTTGGATTTTTGTGTAAAATGCCTAGTCAAACGTGGTGAAACCTAAAATCCAACTTCACCATTGGATTTCTTAGGTCCAAATTAGGTTTATACCAAAATTTGGATCTAAGGGGAGTTCACGTTGACCTACTTTGCAAAATAGCCCACCCAATTACATTTACTCCCCTAGCTTTTGAAAACCATTGCGAAAGCCCCCTATCTTCCTCGCCACTCTTTGAAATTAGGTCCCTCTACCATTATAGCGGAGGAGTCCTACTCCAGCGAGGATTCGAGGAGGATTTCTCCCAAATCCCACAGAGATTCCCTCTGAAAATGGAAAGGGAGATTCTCTGAGGAATTCCCCATCGTGTGAACCAAATTCTAAGCCCTGATCATCACCCAAGCTCTCGTGCGAATGCACGAGAGATTTGGGTATCTCGAACATTCCATCTCCAGCGAGGACACCCATGCTTGGAAGTTTGTCTTCCAAGCACAACGCCCTCTGCCAGAAGCTATAAAAGGCCCCCTATCCCTACAGCTCAGATTCAACTTGGTTTGGCCAGAGAACAACCTCCAATTTCTTCTCTTCTCCACCGGCCAAGCATCCAGCGAGCTCCGATGACATATCCTCCCTCTTCTCGTCACTCTACCACAATACCAGTGGCAGAGCTGTCTTCACCTCCTTCCTCTGCGTAGCGTCGTACCCACGCTGGGGCCAATACCCCTTCGTCGTCACCGTTCCCTCTCCACTGGAATCTTCTCCGACAGCGGCAGGTACGCACCAGTTGCCCTCCTGTCCCCCTTCGTCCCTTAATTAGGTTAGAACTCTTCCCCTCTCTCCTCTCTTCATTTTCCCCTTCTTTATTTCTATTTTCAACCCCTCGACACCGTAGCCCACCACCATCTTCCTCATCTCCGTCAGACCACCGGCGAGGTGTCTTCATCACCTCCACACCTCCATCCACCTTGCCAGACCCCTCAGAACCTCTGCCATCATCCACTGATCATCACTCACCCCTTCACTGATCGCCACACGCACCCTACACTCTCCCCGAACAAATGCACTTTCATGGCCACAGTCCGACCTAGGCACGCACGCCTAGGCCATTCTGCACCATGCCACCCACCGCACCACCTTCGTCGTGTCACGGCAAAGCTACCTAAGTGCTTTGACAGGACTGCAAGGCCATATTCATGATTTGCAAGTTTGACCCCCTGCCGCCATTGGAGCATGAGCAAAGCTTGCTCTCAAGCTTGCTCTAGGTAGCGATGTTCTAGGAAGTAGAACCCCAGGTGCACAGAACTATCTCACGATCCCTTCGCACCCAGTAATCAAAGCCCATACCATCCGCAGCTACAACAATTGAGCAGGCATTCTCCCTACAGGCATGCGAAGAAGCAGGTGGGACTTTAGTCCCACCTCGGTAGTTTTTAGCGCAGGTGAGTGACTTAAGTTTTTTTTGTGATATTGGCTTGTTGCCCCCGAACACGGGGTGAGGTCCCCTCGCTAGCTTACCCGCCTCGTCCGCAACCCACGCTACACGGACCTGGCTTGCCTAACCCGTTTACCGGGCACTCCTCGCTCACCACCCACGCCGGTGCGCTTGGACCCGGGTGCACTTGACCTAACCCATATACCCGATTGGCTCTGGGAGATCGAATTGAAGAGAGAAAAGAGAGAATGCATATGTGGGGAAGGGTAGCGGTAGGTTTTGCACTTGTGTGTGTAGGGAAAGGAAGAAGGGAGAGGAAGCTACAGCTGCAAGGAAGAAGGAAAAGCAAAGGGCTAAAGGTAGAAGCTGAGGAAGCTAAGGGAAAGAAGAAGGAAGGAGAAGGTAGGAATGATCAAAAGCTAAGGAAAGAAGAGAAGCCAAGAAGGAGAAAGAACAGAAGAAGAAGAAGGAATCCATAGACCAAAGCCAAAAGAAAGTCAAAGAAGAAAGAAAGAAAGGCAGAGTTAGTGAAAACTGAAGAAAGAGCCAAGAGAAGAAGAATCAAACAGTTTTTATCCAATTCTTCTCAATTTCTCTTTTATTGCTACATTTTAGTATTCATAAACTTCTACATTATATTTTGAATTAGATTTTGAGTAACTTTAAGTGTTCAAATTACATTTATTGAGATTAGCGAATAAATTCCATTTGTTTCCTGTGTTCGACCTCAGACTCAACATTCGAGTAATAAAAATCTTATTTCTTTTCAACACTTTTTTCGACTATACTGCAATGCCACCTTTTTAAAACCCGATCAAGCGTATGTAAACAACTCTCTCTTTCACACATATTGTACTGAGAGGGTGCCTTTGTTAGCGCCACATCGTGTGCTATGGAAGCACCACAGTAATTTATATGTAATTTGGCCCCTAAGCCCTTCGGTCATCAGGTGCTGGGCACCAAAGAAACTCTTGAGCAAACAGGTCATTGTCTCTATTCACGTGCTATGTGTGCCTGCGGCCGTGTGTGGATGCGTGCGTGTGTGCATGAGCAAGCAGGTGTGTGCGGGCTAATGGGCCCAATGTGGAGCTTGAACCGGATAAAATACACCTAATTAAACACTAGGGCTGGCTCACTAGTAGTGGTCTGGTCCCACCCGTAAGGGTGCTGTGTATCCCACGAAAGTGAGCCAACCCGCCCATTAAAAACCTAATTTTTGGGTTAGTGACAGTGAACCAGTCTGAAAGTGAGGAGAGAGTGCTAGAGAGGAAGATAGGAGAAATAGACCTATCAGCGACTAAGTGTTGAGGCCCCCCCTGTGTGTTGTGTGCACTGTGTATAATGTATGTATATATAAGTATATAATACATATGTATATAAATAATGTAATTAAATAAGTATATGTATATAAATAAATAACGTATACTGTTATATGTATGTATATAGTATATATGTGAAAAATAAGTAGTTTATTATTGTTTGAGCTCTTATATATAAATAGCACCTAGAGCTTTAGTGACAAATAGATCCGTCACTGTTTATATATATGTCAATATAAATAGTTATTTTTCCTTATATTTTGTATATAATTTTACTAAGCCTTTAGCAATGCTTATATATGTTACTTTAGATATTAGTATGTTATAATTTTTTTTTGAAAAGATATTAATATGTTATATTGAATTAGTATAGTAGATATTATTAACTATTTTTGTACATATACTTAGGTATTACTTATAATAGTTGTATATAACTAACATAGAGTAATTATATATAATTTTTTATGCTTATTTGTGTACATATGTTTTCAGGTATTTTAACACTGATTAACTGATTTTTCTATAAATAATTAACCCATTCATTCATTATTTGATTCATTCATTCATTTTGTAAATAAAATCAACATTTTTGGAATAAAAGTATATTTTTAGACTTAGAGAGTGATGTATATCAATAACTGCCTCCCAGTGAATAACTTGGAACCAAACCAATAAAAATTGTAAATAAATAATATTGATGCGACATCAGTTTGCATTTTGTAACATATACTACTACTATAACATAAACGAATTTTGCAACCGATGGCAAATCCATTATAATCGACAGCAATAAGTGACACCATTAATATCGTCACTATTTAGATTTGCCATCAGTTACAAGGATAATTCGACGTGGAAATAATGTATGACCATCAGATGAATTAAAGCTTTCAACATCATTTCATAACCGACGGCAATTATTTTTGCCGTTGGTTATCTAAAAATCGACGATATATGTAAGTCAGTTCTTCGTGCATTTACGTGTCCTTTTTGTCTTTACCCCGTCGTTTAGGCTAGTTTTCCGTCGCTTATCGAACCGACAATAAAAATATTATTATCGTCGCTTATATTTATTACCGACGGGATAAACCTACTTTTTGATTTACCTTACTACGTTTTTTGCCGTTATTTAAATAAGCGACAGCAAAAATTTTATTACCGTCACTTATATACCATCGCATATATAAGTAAGCGATGGCATATATGTGACGGTAAAAATATTTTTACTGTTGCCTATTTGAATAAGTGATGGCAAATGTATGGGTATTTTTTTTTATTACCGGTGAATAGAAATTACCTACTAAATGTACTTAAAAATCATGCTTTTATAGAAAAACAAGTAATGAAAATGAATAGAAATTTATATTTCATTAATATAAAATGTAGTACATTAAAAGTTTGAAAAGGAAATATTTACATAAGAAAAAAAATGGATAAAAATTAAAATGCAGCTGCCCCAATGCCACCTCCACCACCCATGGAGTCGTAGTTGTCTCCTCTGTCGCTGCTGGGATTCATAGAAGATGGATGCTCAGACTGACCCTTATTCTAAATAAGGCTATAAGTTGCTTAAGGTTATCATCCATCGCATTCATCTTGTTCTTCATCTCTACCTCTCTCTTCTCCATCTCCTCATCTCATCTCTGTAGTGTGCCAATCTTTTGATGCAACTAATCAACAACACTAGATGAGACGACACCTTTCCTCCCATACCAGGTCGATAACAAGTATGCCCTCCCTGCTCTATGAACGAAACCACCATGGTCTAGTGGCATCACTCTCCTAAATGCCTCCTCTGGATCCAAAGGTTGCTGGTCACTGTCGGTGGTCTCGTCAGCGAGGGGATGTACTAATTGTACCATTTGATTCTAAATGTATTAAAAAATATTATTGTAATATATATATACAAAGTAATAAACTTTTTAAGTTTAGGAAGCTTATGTGTTTCTCCTGGTATGACTCATGAATCCACTTACGAGCACTGTCTGACATGTAATTCACATTTAAAAGTTGTTTAGTTGTAGTATAGCACGAAAATACGTTGACAAATAAATTTATAAAACTCCAGTGAGTACCGAGTCGTTCTCAGGGAGGCAATCTCGATTTTTTCAGAAGCGTTTCAATAAAAATAATTCTAACTATATATATATATATGTATATATGTATAAAGCAGATATTCAGAGAATCATAATTTTATTGCAATTAGATAAAGTTTTTGACAGTAGAAAATGCTAATAGAGACAGATAGATAGATAGAAAGAGAGAGAGAGAAGAAAGTGGCAGAGAAATGACACCGCTTGTGGGATGCTTGTGTGAGATGCGGTAGCACCTCAGATCTAGAGCACCGAGATGGAGAATTGCAGAGAAGATGGTATAAGAGATCTGGAGTTGATGGGAGAGAGAGATTCTAAGTTGATGCCTTCAACTGGGGGACCCTGGCCTTCTTTTATAGTTTTGATGGAGGGAAAAAAGGGTATTTTAACCCTTAATCTCTTGCAACAACCCTTTGGCTAATCAGATCCGTCGATCAGGAGATCAATGGCTCTGATTTGCCCTCAAAATAGCCTTTAAAAAGCCTTCTACGCTTGAATTTACTTTGGTGACAACACATGGCACGCCGTGCATCGTCGATACTCCATCGTACGTCTCTGGATCCTTCTCGCCGCTCAAGCCTTAATCCTGCCTTAACGTCAGCCATCCGATCATAATGAGTGCCACTTCCTTAGCATCGAAGCAACCGCGTGAGATCACGCGTACCCGCTACGCGCTCTGATCGTGCCATGTCAACACGCCTACGCCTTCCAATCACACGCAATTGCGCCCGTGCGTGCTCGCTTCAATTTCACATAGCGCAAGGCTCGAACCCACACCCCCGCATGCATGCACACGCGTGAGCCAATGCGCTATGCAAACCTTTTCTTATATATACTTGTCTATTTGTGCTTATGCTTATTCAGTCTGGGCGGGCGATGTGGTGCACTCGTGGCCATTGGATGAAGATCCAACGGCCCATAGCGTGCGGTGCGGCCTTCCTATATGGGGCGGTGGTGAGGGAGAGGCTGTGATGGCCCCACGTGGCACCATCATGGCCGTTTATCTTCTTTTCTTTGTATCTGGTGCTGTAGACCTCCGATCGAGTTGATTTTTGCACCGTTGGACTGCGATCGTTGATCCGGATTCATCCGTGTGATTGGATTCTTCATCTAAGGCTTCGATATTTATCCTTTGGCTCCGTCATCTCCATTCTTCTATGGACTACACACGATGCTCTAGTTGTCTGATGGGGATAATTTTGGAAGCGATGGACTTCCCTCGTCATTTTGATTAGATGTATCTAGTCTGATCTGACATCCGCGGCTTCGAATCATCTGCGATTGAAATCATCTCTCTTTTAGGTCATAAAATGATGATATTATCTATATGGCTAATAAACTAACTAGTATGCGAATTACGATACTTATGCATGCATTGACTCGAAGTTATGCTAGAATCTAGCTCAATCTAGGTGTTTTAGGTTGCATGATTGCTGTGCAATCACACCCCCATGCCTAAATCTTGCTTGTCCCTAGCAAATGCAAGACTAATGTGAAGTGGTCCTACATGACAGATTTCTATCAAGAGTTTGACTAGAGATTTATGTCATTTATTTTCATCCAATACTTTAGTAATCCAGGTAATTGTGAATGTGTTTTGTTGTAGTCTATGCAACGGATCCAAGTGAAAAGTCAATCCACATCTAAAGCTCATACTTGATCCTTAGTAAAAATCTATTGGGATAGGCAAACTTCTCCCCTCGGGGTTATAAGGTAACCTGTATATTCAGCCCCGACTTTTGGGTTAGGTAGAAGATTTTTTCTTTGAGTCAAGTGGATTTATTTTTGGTGGCTCGCACTCATCTGGTGCTACATATAGACTAGTACTTTAGAACCTAGATTTTCATATTATTAAATAATTAATCTTAGAGAGAGGCGCGAAACTGTGCTCCCTTTAATTCCTTTATACTCGTTCTCTCTCTTTCTTTCTCTTCCTTTTTCTTTTTCTTTTTCTTTTCTTTCTTTTTAAGCTTACAATCTCACCAGATTTATGAGTATATTTTGTGGTCTCTCCTGGCACTAACACTTTGATTAGGTTCTGATAACTCTACGACTAAGTCAACATTCCTCAGCCTGTATTCAGGCAGCCAGAAATACCAAAAAGTAGGTCAAGGCTGTATTTGGTGGATTATGAGGCTGTATTGGGTGTTGTTGCCTCAGTACACTTGAAATAAACTCTAAAAACACTTATGAACTCTTTTTTTTTGTATATGTATATTTTTTCTATATGCATAGACATATATACCTTTTCTTTTTTTTCTTTTTTTTTCAGACATCTACTAATGCAACACAATAACACATACAACTTTTATTCACGAGGCATTATTCGGGATTATGGGTGTTCAGGAGGATATCAGGTGGCTTATTTGGTGGAAGTGACTATTCATGGCATCGAGAAGGGAATGGATAGGACAATGTATTTCTGACCTTGACATTAATACCCTCCTTCAGCCGAGGCTTCCGTAAAGGTCGGTCATGACCATCCACTATAGTCATAGTTTTATCAGAACCCGCTCTCTACGTATTTTGCCTTATTTGGTGGCTCTCAAAAGATGTTTGCACTAAGAACTTGTATGCAGAAATCGAGAGCGAAAACTATGCCTAACTCTGAGTATCATTATCTCATTATCCAAAAGTTAAGATTCCTCATACTAGCCTTAGGGCACCAATAAACTTTCTACTCTCATCTCACACATGCTTGGTGGATCTGTTAGAAGATAGTTTGCCTGACTCCCTAATTACTGTCCAAGGGCTTAGGTGAAGAAGCACTGCTTCTTCTTCAACAAACTAAAGATGTTTATTGATCTTCACAGGGGATCCATTGCCAATTCTATGTGTAAGTGTGAAATTATACTAGATTCTAAACTCAGGAATCAACTTAAGAATAAATCCCTAATAAAGCCTTAATAAAAATTCTTTCTTCCTAAATGCATTTTTTTTTTGACATAAAAATTAGACATGCCGTGTCCACCCCCCCATGCCTATTTATTACAATGTCCTCATTGAAATGTACACATGAAAATCAAAATATAATAAGCAAGAGGAGGGGATATCACCTGTCTATGCTTGCTAATCCAGGTCAGTATGGATGCATAGGATGCAGAGCTACCTGTAATGAATACTGGGTTGCCTCCAGCCAATTCTAAGTTTAACGTTACTTGTCGGACTTAAAACCAAAAATAAATGTCAGATAAGTGGGTTGAGTCAAGATTAAAATTAAGATGTGATCATGTAATGCAAGGATCAGTGATCCACAAATGCAGATCAGTTGATGGTGAATACCAAGCCCAAAGGGTTGAAAAAATAAAGTGAATGGGCTTGCAACTATTTGCAACTAGATGCTACAAAAGAGAGGAATATTAGTGCGGGTGCCAGAGTGGAAAGTAAATTGTGGCAACCTTAGGATGTGATGCATGAGGAAGGAGGATGAGGTGGATACAGTGTGGTCTACGGGGAATAGATCGTACAGGTCCTGAAAGTGATAGAAAATGAAAGGAGGAACTCGAGAGGTGTAGTCTGAAATGGTATAAAAAACCATTTCGCAAGTCAAGTTAGCTATGGATGGACATCGAGTAGGTGAGTCAAATAAGATCCAGTGGTCCATCTCAATAGTTCCAGACTTATCAGAGTCAATCTTATCCTATGGGTGATCAACAGTCTCATTTGAGTCGCCCAATTCTTGTTTTAATTCATTTTCCCTTAGAACCATAAGATTGGGGTTTGGATTAGTCAACACCTCAAATCCTTTTTGGACTATATCTTCTAAGGGAATATCTTCTTGTTTCTCATCAATCAAATCAAATTCTTCCAAATCCCATGATTCAGCTAAAGTTTTTGCTTCCTCAGATAGATCCTCATAAGTCATCCCTAGTAATTATGCAATTTCTTGAACATCTTTTTCATAAGGGGATTGTCTATTTTCTTCAATCTCTAAATGTTGGGGATAAGGGTCAAGTTTTTCCTCAGGACTCTGGTGGATGGGGAGAGAAAAGTGTAGATTAGCTAAAACAGAAGTGAAAGCATATTCGACTTCTATATGGGAATGATCAGTATCGCCAAATCCAAGTATCGAATCATTTAAGCATATTTGAGCATGGTAATCCTCAAACAAGATTTCATCAGAGCCATCCAGCCATGCTTGGTTGGGAGTGTCACTGTTCCCAATCTTTCTTTCTTCTTGATATTGTTTTGATTCTCCCAAGTCATCCATGTAATCCAATTATGTGTCTTTAAATATAAAAGACTCATACTCTAGCACACTATGAATTGGCTCCTCAAAATAGAATGGTTGAAATTCAAGGCCTAAATCAAGATGTACTTCTTTAAGTGAGTCTTCCATCACAAGTCAGTTTCTGGGATATCAAAATCATTTATTAGTTCAGCTGTAGGCCTGAGTAGGATCTGTTTTACATAATCACAGGGTTGGTGGTTGGGCTTAGTGTATGTAGAGGTTGGGATTGGATAAGATGTCATACTTAGGGTTGGATCCTTGTTGTCAACGTTTCTGTGCGGATTTAAAGGCGTATTACGTTGCAGTAGAACCGACAAAACGTTTAAACAAATAATTTTATTACTCGAACAACTAGAGTATCCGAGGTCGAACACAGGGAGCAAACTCAGTACTTTGTAAAACCCAAGAATACAACTGTTTAATGCAAATATAATTGATTCAAAGAGTTTTTAAGAAAGATGTAAAAAAAATAGAATTAGACGTCTGATTTATGTATCAGACGTCTTAAATGTGATCTTTCTTTCTCTTTTTCTTCTTCTGCTTTGCCCTTCGGATCTCTTTGCAATCTTCCCTTGTCCTTCTTCTTCTTCTCCTGCGAAGACTTCTTTCTTTCTTCTTCTTCTTTGTCTTGCTTCTCCTTTCTTCTGCAGCGGCCACGTCCTTCTTCTGCAATCAGCCTGCCTGCACAGGGGAACAAAACCTAACCCTTCTCCCTCTACCCGCGCGTCTCTCTCTCAAGCAATTCACTCTAACCGCTCTACCAGAGCCAGTCTCAATCGGGTCGGATCGTACCCGGGACCAGGCACACCTGCAGGTGTGTGATGCGCGAGGAGTGCGTAGGTCTAGGTCGGGTCGGATCTGCCAGGTCCGCGTGGTCAGGCCGCGGACGAGGCGGGTGGGGTCAGTGAGGGACCTCACCCCTGTGCTTTCGAGGCGATAAGAATAAAGCGTAAAAACAACTTATACGGTACCTGCCGGTTGCAATCCCACGATGTGGGACTATCTGGTCTCGCCTTCACGCGCGCCTGCAGACACCTCGTCGTGCGATTGCCCCGCAGCTGCTGGCTCTGCTAGCGCTCCTCGGCTGGATTCGTTCACCTCGCGACACTTGCGTTAGTATGCAGCACCTGTAGTCTGGAAGACCGGGTGCCTGGAGCTTCGCGGGAGCTTCATCAGAGGTCGTCCATGGCGGCAGCAGCTCGAATCCTGGCGTACACAAAACGCGCCTCTCGGCCAAATCAGAATAGATAGAGACCTTCGCCGTGGCACGGCGAAGGCGGTGGGCAGTGCAGCAGGCCGCAGGTCGGCCTAGGCGTGCGTGCCTAGGTCAACCTGTGGCCGGAGATGGTGGGTTGGTCGGGGGGTGGTTGTGGAGAGCTGGAGTGGCAGTGGGAGGGTGGAGTGTGTTCCTGGAGGTGAGGCGGAGCTTCCGAGGTGGTTGGCGAGCCGTGTGGAGGGCTGGAGTGGTGTGGGCGGCTCGCCGGAGTGCGGTCGGAGGCGAAGACGATGGAGGTGGTTAGCGTCTGTCGAGGGTCGATCAAGGGAGATAACAGGGGGAAAAGAGAGAGGAGAGGATGGAGAACGTATCTGGGGTTGTCTGGAGTGAAGGGAGGCAGTGGAGAGGACGGCTCGTGACTGCCGTCGTCGGGGAAGAAAGACCCTGGGGGAGGAAGCGGCGACGAAGATGAGGTCAGGAGCTTGCGCGCAGGGTACAGCGCGCCGCGGGAGGAAGAGGCGGAGAGGACTCTGCTGCTGGTATGGCAGCAGAGTGACGAGAAGGAGGGACAGCGGTCGCCGGAGCTTGTGGGTCGTTTGGCCGGAGATGGGAGAGAAGAAATTTGGAGGGGATCTCCGTCAAAATCAAGCTTAAGATGAGTGGTCGGGTCCGAGGGGTGTTTTATAGGTGCTGGCCGCTCCTATCAGAGCGTGAAAGACGCGCAATTAGGTCAGCCGGTTCGCCGGAGTTGGAAGGAAGAAAGATACCCACATCTCTCGTGCGTTCGCACGAGAGATTGGGTTCACACCAGCGAATTTGATTGGCTTTAGAAGGAAGGGAATTCCTCAGAGAATCTCCCTTCCATTTCTGGGAGAGAATCTCTGAGGAATTAGAGAGCCATCTCTCTCGAAACTTCGTCGGAGCTCGGTTCTGCCCTAGTAATGGCGGCAGGACCGGTTTGCAAAGAAGGCGAGGAACCTAGGGGGCTCTCTGCAAGGATATTCAAAAGATAGGGACCTCTTTGTGATTTGGGTGTACTAAATTGCAAAGTAGGTCAAGATGACCCCTCCTTAGGTCCAAATTTTGGTACAAACCTAATTTGGACCTAAGGAATCCAATGGAGAAGTTAGATTTCATGTTTGACCTTGTTTGACTGGATATTTTGCGTAAAAACCCAAATTAGGTTAATTGAAGAGCTATGACCCTAATCTAGGTCAAACTAGGTTCCAAAGGTCAAATTAAGTGTTATAAACCCTAGAGTATGTTTTTTCATGATTTGTAGAGGGTTTACTTGCTTTTTGTTCTGACCGAAACCTTGTTAATTTAAGCGGGTCTGTTTTAGGGTTACCAAGTGTCTTTTAGTTCTTAGATTGCACATGAACCCATTTCTGCTTGACTCAACCCACTTTTTATCTCATTTAGACCATTTGACCCATGTTTTGCCTCTAAGAAATCCTGTTTATCTACTGCAATGGCAAAATTGCAGTTTTAACCTTTATTTCATGTTTTCTTCTCAGAGCACTTGTTCCTTTAGTTAAGCCTTCTTCTAGGTTATGTAGGAGCTTTTGTCTTCTTTATTAGGTCAAAATGAGCTAGTTATGGCTCATGATGAGGCTCTCATCATACCCCCATGCCTAGCTTTTGCTAGTCCCTTAGCAAAATTTAAAAGTTTTAACTTCCATTCTAGACCCAAAGTGTCCTTAGTTATGATAAGTGCTTCTTTTGTGATTAGGTAGGAATGCCGACAATAGGCCTAGAGGTACTCAAGTACCAACCAAAATCTGGACCTGTTCTGCTTTAGCCTCAGTCCTTCGCAAAGGTTTCTACGGCCCACAAAAACTATCCTAGGGTTTGTTGGACTCTGCGGTTAAAGCACCCGTGCTTGAGACATTTTTAGCCTACGCTCAGTTTGCAGTGCGTTTTTTTTTTTTGTAAGAGAGAGATAGAGGATTTATTTGTTTGGAGAGCTTTTCTCTCTCTTTTCTTTTTATTTCTAGCTTCGGATTAGCTTCTCAACACGGTCTGTATCGGATTCCTCGTTCCCATCATCAATCCTCAAGGGTCCCTGGCTTTCGAGATTTCGAGATAATCCCGCCCATGGCAACCCCCGGAACCCTGGCTTTCGAGATTTCGAGATAATCCCGCCCATGGCGTTCCGTGGCCGAATTCAGACCCTGGCGATCGACATTTCGTGATAATGCCACCCATGGTATCTGAACCAGCAGAGTGCTTACATGCCCCAGTAGGATATTTAAATATCCTAAGAGACAAGCACCGAGGAGACGATATGTTGTTACGCATCTTCGAGGGGAATTTCCCGCCTCTCCGCGCTGGGAACTTGTCCAAATCAACTTGTGTTGATTGGCCGCTCCTAATCTAGGTGACTTTTTCAGAATATTAAACGCTCTTGCGTGTTTTGAATATTTATGCGCACTGAACCAGACTGTGTGTGAATTTGGGTGCTTAGGTTACCGAATCCCGCAAACCGGAGGTCAGTTAACGAGGCCGAATACTTCCTAAGCCTTAGACCTAATACTTAAGCTTCACATTTTCCTCAACCTCTTGAGGATTGTCCAGATTTTAACGGATATGTGAATTTTTAAGCTAAAAATCTAGCCCAAGAGGCCTAAGACCAGCGTTCCCGCTAATCTCTTGTTATATCTCTGTAGCATTTTTCTTTTCTTTTTCTTGACTCGGTCTAGAACTTCAGTTAACCCCTTAATCTTTTACTAATGACTTTTTCTTTGTCTTTTCCTTTTGTGCTCCTTTCTTTATTTTTTGCTCTTTTTGTCATTTTTCTTTCTTTTCCTCCTCTCATTTGTATGACCTAGAATTGTTCCTCCCCTCTATCAAGTCCCTTTTTTTTTTTTTTTTTTTTTTTTTATGAATGAAACCCTTTCTTGATATGAATTTTCTGACATTTTGCACTTTCATACCCCCCCATGCCTAAGATTTGCAATGTCCCCATTGTAAATTAGGTGGGTTCGAATTCAGCTTAGTTCATGTGTTAGGACAGGTGTGTGGTGAGTGAATGGGTCGAAGCGACTTGTTGCGAACGATTTCTAATCTCGGGTAGATATACCTGAGGTGAAGTCGGCTGTTCTAATGGATGAACCCTAAAGTGCAATATGAGTTCCGCATAGCGATGTCAGAAACGGTTTCTGGGTTTTCAAAGAATGACGGGTTGCCTCCCGTTAAGCGCTGAGTTTTACGCCATCGGCTGGGCGTAATGAGCTCAAGAGGAAAGGAGGGTAAAGGATGACTCAGTCAAATCTATATCGGTCATGTCAATGAACGGCTTGAGTCTCTGCCCATTCACGACAAATGGTTCAGAATCGTGGCTGAGTGGGCTGATTTCAATAGCTCCATTTCCGAAGATTTGGCGGACTAGGTAGGGTCCGACCCACTTGGATCTTAGCTTTCCTGGGAATAGTTTGAGTCGAGCATCAAAGAGTAAAACTTTTTGACCAGGATGAAAGACCTTTCTAGAAATGTGTTTGTCGTGAAAAGCTTTAACCCGTTCTTTGTAAATTCGCGAGTTCTCATATGCGTCGTGGCGTAATTCATCGATCTCGCTCATTTGAAATCTTCTGTGGGTTCCAGCCTTAGAAAGGTCGAGATTACAGGTCGGTACTGCCCAATAGGCTTTATGCTCCAATTCGACGGGGAGGTGACATGCCTTCCCGTACACTAGTCTGAAGGGAGACATTCCTAATTGGGTCTTGTGGGCGGTCCTATAGGCCCACAATGCTTCCGGAAGCCGAGAAGACCAATCTTTTCTATCAGGTCGAACAGTAACCTGAAGGATCTTCTTGATCTCTCGGTTAGATAGCTCAGCTAGACCATTAGTTTGGGGGTGGTAAGGAGTAGAGATTCGGTGTGACACCCCGTATTTGATCATCAGTGACTTGAACTGAGCGTTTGTAAAATGGGTCCCTCCGTCGGAAATTATAGCACGCGGAATCCCGAACCTTGAGAAAATGTTTTGATGAAGGAATTTTATAACGGCTTTATGATTGTTGGTTCGGGTCGGAATGGCTTCTATCCACTTGGAAACATAATCAACTGCGAGTAAAATGTATTCGAAGCCATCCGAGGTAGGAAAGGGTCCCATGAAATCAATCCCCCAAATATCAAAAATTTCGCATACCAAGATCGGCTGTAGAGGCATCATGTCTCTATGGCTCATGTTGCCTAGAGTTTGGCAACGGGAGCATGCCTTACAGTGATTGTATGCATCTTTGAAAATTGTGGGCCAGTAGAAACCACACTGGAGGACTTTCGATGCGGTTTTATGTCCTGAAAAATGTCCACCGCATGCCTGGTCATGGCAAAATGAGAGTATGTCTTTGATTTCCACTTCCGTGACGCATCGTCGGATTATCTGATCAGCACCAATGCGGAAGAGATACGGGTCTTCCCATAGGTAATACTTGGCATCGGAACGCAATTTGTCCTTTTTGGCCTTCGGCCAATCGGGCGGAATCTGATGTGATGCCAGGTAATTAACAATATCGGCGAACCATGGAAGACTTGTACTGATAGTCAGGAGGTGCTCATCAGGAAAATGTTCTGTAATAGGTCCGGACGGATCAATAATTTCAGGAGGAAGGCGGGATAAATGATCAGCTACCACATTGTGCTTTCCCACCTTGTCGCGAATCTCGATGTCAAATTCTTGCAACAGCAAGATCCAGCGGATTAATCGAGGTTTCGCGTCCTTCTTGGCTAGGAGATGCCTCACAGCTGTGTGATCCGAGTATATGATAACACGGGAACCCAGAAGGTATGATCTGAATTTTTCCAGGGCAAATACTACGGCCAGCAGCTCTTTCTCAGTAACCGTATAGTTACGCTGAGCCTCATCCAGTGTTTTGCTGGCGTAGTAAATGACCACAGGTTTCCCGTCAATTTTCTGCCCCAAAACCGCTCCTACAGCGAAGTCAGATGCATCGCACATGATCTCAAAGGGTTGAGACCAATCAGGGGACTGTAGGATTGGGGCTTGGGTGACTCGGTCACGTAAGATCTCAAATGCTTGAGTGCATTCCTTGGAAATTCCGAAAGGCACATCCTTGGACAGCAGATTGGTCAGGGGGCGCGCGATTTTGGAGAAATCAGGGATGAATCGACGGTAGAAACCGACGTGCCCCAAAAAAGATCGGATGTCCTTAATCGAGCTAGGCATAGGGAGCTTGGAAATCAGGTTAACCTTAGCTCGATCCACTTGGATGCCTTTCTCTGAGATTAAATGTCCCAGGACAATTCCCTCAGGCACCATGAAATGGCTCTTTTCCCAGGAAAGAACCAAATTCACCTCGATGCACCGCCTGAGTATATGGACCAAGTGTTGGAGGCAATCGTTAAATGATTATCCAAAAACTGAAAAGTCATCCATGAAGACTTCCAGATAGTCACCTACCATATCTGAGAATATGGCAAGCATGCACCGCTGAAAAGTTGCAGGTGCATTGCAGAGACCGAACGGCATCCTTCGAAACGCGTATGTCCCGAAGGGGCAGGTGAATGTGGTCTTTTCTTGGTCCTCTGGATGGATTGCCACCTGATTGTAACCGGAGTACCCGTCAAGAAAGCAGAAGAATCTATTTCCCGCTAGTTTCTCGAGGATCTGATCAATAAACGGTAGTGGGAAATGATCCTTCTTTGTGGAGGAATTTAGTCTTCTGTAATCAATGCAGACTCTCCACGAATTAGCTATTCGGGTAGGAATGACTTCCCCGGTTTCTGTCGTGATGATGGTAAGTCCTGCCTTCTTAGGTACCACTTGTGTTGGACTCACCCAACGACTGTCGGAGATCGGGTAGATGATCCCTGCATCTAACCACTTAATGATCTCCTTTTTTACGACCTCCTGTAGGTTCGGGTTTAGTCGCCTTTGCATTTCTCTTGAAGGTCGTGAGCCTTCTGTATAGATTCGATGCGTGCAGTATGAAGGGCTTATACCAGTCAAATCATCTAAAGTCCATCCAATGGCTCTACGATGTTGCTGGAGAACAGAAATCAAACGGAGTTCCTGGTCAGGTGTGAGTCGAGAATTGATAATCACAGGAAACGTTTGATTGGAATCCAAAAAGACATATTTTAGATGTTCAGGAAGGGGCTTGAGTTCCATGACAGGATTGTCAGCAGCAGCGGTTGGTTCAGGGTTTGTATCGGGAGCAATGGTAGGAGTCATAGGTGTGTCTAGATTGTGTTCGCACTCCTCTGTTAGCAGTTTTTGATTTTCTAGTGGTTGATCAGAAATAATCAGGTTGTCCTCTATGTGCAGTTCATCAACCACGGTTTTGACATCACAAATTTCCTCTATAACCCCGCAATTAATCCCTTGTTGGGCTTTGAAAATGTCGATCTTCAGATTTTGATTCCCAAATTTTAATTCTATCTGGCCCTCTTCGCAGTTTATATTGGCCCTAGCAGTGGCCAGAAAGGGTCTCCCTAATATGATTGGTGTGTCCCTTGGGTTCTTAGGTGCATCCATGTCCAGTACTATGAAGTCCACTGGGAAATAAAAATCTCGTACCCTAACAATGACATCCTCGAGTATTCCTTTGGGTGACTTGATGGATCGATCAGCTAACTGCAATGTCACCTCAGTGGGTTTAAGTTCAGATTCTTCAAGGTGGTCAAGGAGGGATGTAGGTATTAAATTTATGGAGGCACCTAGGTCTAGTAGGGCTCTATCAAGTTGGGTTTCACCAATTTTACAAGAAATCAAGGGGGTTCCTGGGTCTTTAGCCTTGGGTGGGAGTTTGCTCAGGATGACAGAGCTGGCTTGCTCTGATAGTACAATCGGATTCCCATCCTTGGTTCGCGGCTTACGTTTAGGTGTACATATGTCTTTCAAGAATCTTGCGTAAGCCGGTATGTGGCGGATTGCATCCATCAACGGGATGTTTATCTGGACCTGTTCAAAGAGCTTGACCAGATCCTCCTCAGGAGCCACAGGTTTGGTTGTCCTTTTTCCTTTGGTCAAGGCCTCAGGAAATGGGATCCTAGCTGGTTCCTCTAGGATAGGTCCAGGTTCTTGATCTGGGACAGTAGTATCTTGGATGACTACCCTAGGGTCTTGGCGATTATCAGGCTTGGAGTGGTTCAGATAATGTGGGTCTTGTGTTGTTTTACCACTACGTGTTGTTACAGAGTTTAATCCAGCCTGACTTTGGTTTGGGTTAGGTAGGAGAGGTGGCTGCTGCTGAAATTCTGCATAAGATGTAGAAGCCTCCATCCTGTCTGGTGATGGAGTAGCAGGGGCCTGATAAATCAAATGTGCGTGGCCTGAATTTGGATTCATAATGCGCCTCTGGGTCGGCACATTATTTGGGTTGGGCAGAGGTTGCGAAGGAAGGGTGCCAGGTTGGCGAGAATTTGCCATCTGGGCCAGTTGGTTGCGAACCTCTGTGATCTCGTCCTTGTGCTGTTGTTGCATTGCCGCATTCATTTTTTGAATGTCAGCCAGCGTTTGAAGGATAAGAGTCAATTGATCCTGATTTTGCCCAGATTGGTAGGTGGGATTGGGCCGAGGCTGAGGCGGCTGATATGGACGAGGAGCTTGTGGGCGGGGTTGATATGGTGGTTTTTGAGAGTTTCCCGCCCACTGAAAGTTAGGATGATTTCGCCATCCAGGGTTGTAGGTATTGGAGTATGGGTCGTTCTGGATGGCGTTGAGGTCCTCGCAGTTCTGAGAAACCTCAGGAAAGTCAGAATACGAGGGTTCAGATTGTAAATAGGGGCTCATCCCCTTGGCAGGTTGGTGATAGATGTTTTGCACTGTTTCCCTTGCCAGAGGAGGTCGTGCAACAGAGTTTTGTGCAGAGGTGGCTTGCTGCAAATGTCGAGTTAGCTCGTCCACCTTCTTTTCTATGATAGAGACCTTGTCCAACCGACTGGCCATCAATTCCAAGTCAACAGAAGTGGACAGGTCCTGCGTCTCATGTGTCCCTCTTAGATTCGTCGATGCGCGGGCATTCGTCCTGTCGAATAAGCCCAAGGAGTCATTGTTTATGGAGTTCTCGCACATATTTTCGAGAATCTCCCACACCGTGTCCTCGTGTTGGCCCATGATGTTTCCTCCACATGTTGCATTGACGATTAGACGAATATCCTCACGGAGTCCCTGGTAAAAAGACTGGACTTGTTCCCACTTAGGAACTCCGTGATGGGGACATTTTCGCATGAGATCTAGGAATCGATCCCAAGCTTCGTGAAGAGGTTCTCCCTGTTGTTGAGTGAAATGAGTGATCTGGTGGCGCAAGGCATTCGTCCGGCCAACAGGGAAGAATTTTTTCAAAAATTCGGACTGTAATTCCTCCCAAGTGTTGATCGGGCGGGTCTGAGTCTGATACCAGTGCGCGGCCTTGTCCAAGAGGGAGAACGAAAACATTTTCATGAGTAGGATATCCCGATTTTGTACATCTGACCCGAAAGTCTGGGCCAGATGCTTGAGTTGTTTAATGTGTTGGAATGGATCCTCAGAGTTAAGCCCATGGAACTTTGGTATGGCATGAATCATATTGGCCTTTAGATCAGAATCGGGTCCTCCAATTGGGATTCGTACTCGGGGTTCAATTGCCACCGCAGCGGGATTATAGTGATCTCGCATCATAGGTCGCTGTGGTGGGTTTACAAAGTTCTGAAAGAGATCGTTCAAGCGTTGAAGTTGGTGTTCAAGGTTATTCTCCTCTTCAATGGGTTGTGCCATGATGGGAGAAGAAGGAGAATCAGGGTCTGAATCAGATGAAAGATTTATGTGGTGGGGTTGCTGCACAAACAAGGGCGTCGAGGCTTGTCCTCGGCGAGAATGAATTTCTAGAGGAGGTCTTAAAGGTGGCCTTAAGGACCTCCTACCAAACATGCACCGGAAGATGTGATGAGATTAGAAGGTGTTGGACCCAATCAAGACACCCAAGAATTGTTGGGTGACTATAGAGGTTCGGGGCAGATGGACCCCTGGATCAGAAGATCGTCCACCTGAGAAATACCTGGGCAGCCAGAGAGGGAGAGTCCCGCAAAGACCCCTACACGGTAGAGCGTCCCTACGGGTTACAGGGTTTCCCCCACCCGACCTTTCTTGTCACTGCGGTTCCAGGTAGACCAGAATGGGGATCTTGACCTCTTAAGTCTACCTTTTTTTATTTTAAGATCAAGGTGCTTAATGTTCCACTTGAATTTTTAAGTATTTTGAGTGCAAAAAGTGACCTAATATTAAGGTTGGTTGACCCGAGGGATCAACTTCACCTTTGAGAGCTTTTAGGTCCTTCCTTTTATGATTCAAATGAATTATCAGCCTGATTTGCTTAGGGTTCCTCTTGTATAAATATTTTCAAACACGGTTTAGGCACACTTCTTTTTGGAAAGTTTGTTTCTTTGTTTTAGAGAAGATGTGTCTCTAAAAACCCTAGCTTTGCAATCCTAACTTGGCTCTAATGGGTCCAATTTAGTTGCCTTAGAATTTAGCACCTAGGGCTCAATCAAGAAAGTTTTAGCCCTAGTTGCCTTAGTTGGATGACAGACAAAAATATGTTGAAATGAAAATCAGGCAACTTGATGAGTTACTAAATATAAGACAGGTAGCCCTAAGTTGACTTCTCCCTTTTTTTTTTTTGTCTTTTAGATTGTGAGAGGGTTAAGGGGGAGGGCTTATGGAGATTACCTGCTCCAGTCTGTTGTGCAGTTGCTATTCTTTCCTTTTTGTTTTGCTTTCCCTGTTTGAACACAACAAAAGAGAAGTTAAGTCAGATATTAAATAGAAAAGTTGTACTCAAAAGCTTCACAAGTGCCCGTTGCTCCCCGGCAACGGCGCCAAAATGTTGTCAACGTTTCTGTGCGGATTTAAAGGCGTATTACGTTGCAGTAGAACCGACAAAACGTTTAAACAAATAATTTTATTACTCGAACAACTAGAGTATCCGAGGTCGAACACAGGGAGCAAACTCAGTACTTTGTAAAACCCAAGAATACAACTGTTTAATGCAAATATAATTGATTCAAAGAGTTTTTAAGAAAGATGTAAAAAAAATAGAATTAGACGTCTGATTTATGTATCAGACGTCTTAAATGTGATCTTTCTTTCTCTTTTTCTTCTTCTGCTTTGCCCTTCGGATCTCTTTGCAATCTTCCCTTGTCCTTCTTCTTCTTCTCCTGCGAAGACTTCTTTCTTTCTTCTTCTTCTTTGTCTTGCTTCTCCTTTCTTCTGCAGCGGCCACGTCCTTCTTCTGCAATCAGCCTGCCTGCACAGGGGAACAAAACCTAACCCTTCTCCCTCTACCCGCGCGTCTCTCTCTCAAGCAATTCACGCTAACCGCTCTACCAGAGCCAGTCTCAATCGGGTCGGATCGTACCCGGGACCAGGCGCACCTGCAGGTGTGTGATGCGCGAGGAGTGTGTAGGTCTAGGTCGGGTCGGATCTGCCAGGTCCGCGTGGTCAGGCCGCGGACGAGGCGGGTGGGGTCAGTGAGGGACCTCACCCCTGTGCTTTCGAGGCGATAAGAATAAAGCGTAAAAACAACTTATACGGTACCTGCCGGTTGCAATCCCACGATGTGGGACTATCTGGTCTCGCCTTCACGCGCGCCTGCAGACACCTCGTCGTGCGATTGCCCCGCAGCTGCTGGCTCTGCTAGCGCTCCTCGGCTGGATTCGTTCACCTCGCGACACTTGCGTTAGTATGCAGCACCTGTAGTCTGGAAGACCGGGTGCCTGGAGCTTCGCGGGAGCTTCATCAGAGGTCGTCCATGGCGGCAGCAGCTCGAATCCTGTCGTACACAAAACGCGCCTCTCGGCCAAATCAGAATAGATAGAGACCTTCGCCGTGGCACGGCGAAGGCGGTGGGCAGTGCAGCAGGCCGCAGGTCGGCCTAGGCGTGCGTGCCTAGGTCAACCTGTGGCCGGAGATGGTGGGTTGGTCGGGGGGTGGTTTTGGAGGGCTGGAGTGGCAGTGGGAGGGTGGAGTGTGTTCCTGGAGGTGAGGCGGAGCTTCCGAGGTGGTTGGCGAGCCGTGTGGAGGGCTGGAGTGGTGTGGGCGGCTCGCCGGAGTGCGGTCGGAGGCGAAGACGATGGAGGTGGTTAGCGTCTGTCGAGGGTCGATCAAGGGAGATAACAGGGGGAAAAGAGAGAGGAGAGGATGGAGAACGTATCTGGGGTTGTCTGGAGTGAAGGGAGGCAGTGGAGAGGACGGCTCGTGACTGCCGTCGTCGGGGAAGAAAGACCCTGGGGGAGGAAGCGGCGACGAAGATGAGGTCAGGAGCTTGCGCGCAGGGTACAGCGCGCCGCGGGAGGAAGAGGCGGAGAGGACTCTGCTGCTGGTATGGCAGCAGAGTGACGAGAAGGAGGGACAGCGGTCGCCGGAGCTTGTGGGTCGTTTGGCCGGAGATGGGAGAGAAGAAATTTGGAGGGGATCTCCGTCAAAATCAAGCTTAAGATGAGTGGTCGGGTCCGAGGGGTGTTTTATAGGTGCTGGCCGCTCCTATCAGAGCGTGAAAGACGCGCAATTAGGTCAGCCGGTTCGCCGGAGTTGGAAGGAAGAAAGATACCCACATCTCTCGTGCGTTCGCACGAGAGATTGGGTTCACACCAGCGAATTTGATTGGCTTTAGAAGGAAGGGAATTCCTCAGAGAATCTCCCTTCCATTTCTGGGAGAGAATCTCTGAGGAATTAGAGAGCCATCTCTCTCGAAACTTCGTCGGAGCTCGGTTCTGCCCTAGTAATGGCGGCAGGACCGGTTTGCAAAGAAGGCGAGGAACCTAGGGGGCTCTCTGCAAGGATATTCAAAAGATAGGGACCTCTTTGTGATTTGGGTGTACTAAATTGCAAAGTAGGTCAAGATGACCCCTCCTTAGGTCCAAATTTTGGTACAAACCTAATTTGGACCTAAGGAATCCAATGGAGAAGTTAGATTTCATGTTTGACCTTGTTTGACTGGATATTTTGCGTAAAAACCCAAATTAGGTTAATTGAAGAGCTATGACCCTAATCTAGGTCAAACTAGGTTCCAAAGGTCAAATTAAGTGTTATAAACCCTAGAGTATGTTTTTTCATGATTTGTAGAGGGTTTACTTGCTTTTTGTTCTGACCGAAACCTTGTTAATTTAAGCGGGTCTGTTTTAGGGTTACCAAGTGTCTTTTAGTTCTTAGATTGCACATGAACCCATTTCTGCTTGACTCAACCCACTTTTTATCTCATTTAGACCATTTGACCCATGTTTTGCCTCTAAGAAATCCTGTTTATCTACTGCAATGGCAAAATTGCAGTTTTAACCTTTATTTCATGTTTTCTTCTCAGAGCACTTGTTCCTTTAGTTAAGCCTTCTTCTAGGTTATGTAGGAGCTTTTGTCTTCTTTATTAGGTCAAAATGAGCTAGTTATGGCTCATGATGAGGCTCTCATCAATCCTCAACCTTGAGTGGCTTACCACCAGCTTGTTTCATACTCAAACCAGTTTTATCACCTTGTGCTTTCTAGATTCTATTGAGCAGTTTTGTTAGATTATCTGTGTTTCTTTTATTAGCTTCTCTCATCCCTTGGACTACTTGGAGTAATTGGGTGATCTCAGGATCACTGCCATGGTCAAGGATTTGATCAAGCTGAGGATAATAATTTTCAGAGTTTCTTACCTCAATCAAATCAGAATATCCATCATTTGAATACCTAGGGTAAGAATCATATCCTTGGTTGGTTGGTGTAGGGTTATCCCAATGAGAAGGTGAAGTTGTTTGGGTGGGATTAGGATAATTTGAACAATGATTTCAAGGATAGGATTGGTATTGTAGGTATTGTGATTCTGAGGCATATCCATGATCTAGGGAGAGATGAGTTTGGCTGAATCGGTCAAGATAACTAGTCATTCCAGCCAAGTGCTAGTCCTATATGGAGAGTGTCTCTTTAGACTGTATAGATCCTTGATATCCAGAGATTTGTGTGGGATTTGAGGTAGGCCTGGTATGCATGGGGAATATGAGGTGTAGGCAAGGGAATCAAGTCCTAGGTGTTGAGGAGAGTTCTCCCATCCTGAAGAAGATGAAGTAAGGGAAGGGTTGGGATAGGGAGAATAGTGTGAGGCAAAAGAGTATGGGTCCATGGTTTCCTCCTTAATCAGTTCTTCCTCATGGGCTATTGGAATGTATTCAAAAAATTGGGTCTTTTCTTTAGTTTACTCTCTAAAGGTGGTACCAAATTAGGGTTCAGAGACCTTTTAGCATCCACGTACTAGAAGAAAGTTAATAGATGAGAGAGAGAAGACAGATGAGAGAATACCCCGCCCTTTCAATACAAGCAATCAAACTAGTTCTTAGAGTGCCAACCCTAAATAGACCTAATCCTGGTTTGCCAAAACACGATTGGGTTAGATCAACCCTTGAATTACTTGGCTGGCCAAAAGGGTGGGACCCCTTGGGACACCCCGCACGGCAGGACACCACTAAAGGTTAATGTTGTTATCACACCGATCTTTCTTGTCACCTGTTCTCAACGTTTTTGTGCGGGTTTAAAGTATATCACGTTGTAGTATAACCGACAAAACGTTTAAACAAATATAAGGAATTTTATTACTCGAAAAACTAAAGTATCCGAGGTCGAACACAGGGAGAAAGCTCAGTACTTTTTAAAACCAAAGAATACAACTATCAAAAAGGATTTATGAAATAAAAATAGAATTGGACGTCTGATTTCTGTATCAGACGTCTTAAATGTAATCTCCTTTCTCTCTTCTTCTTCGTTGCTCTTCTCTCTTTCTTCTTTTGCTTCTTGTCTTATGCAGGCTTCTTCTTGGCTTTGTTTCTTTTCTCTTATTTCTTCTTCTGCCTTGCCTGTCTTCTTCTTCACTTGGCCTCTCTCCATTCTTCCCTCTCCTCTGCCTTGTCTTCCTTCTTCTTTCTTCTTCTCTGCGAAAACTTCTCCTTTCACTGCTACACAGCCTCTTCTTTCTTCTCTTCCTGTTCTGCAGCTGCTTCCTTTGCTTCTTCCTTCCTGCACACACCACAGCCGCGAAGCAAAACCTACCCCCGTCCCTCTACCCAAGCGTCTCTCTCTGTCACAAGCAATTCGCTCAAGGATGCTCTCCCAAAGCCACACGGGTAGTCGGGTCGGATTCGCACCTGGGACCAGGCGCACCGGCAAGTGGTGATGCGCGAGGAGTGCGTAGGTTTAGGTCGGGTCGGATCCCGCCAGATTCGCAAGGTCAAGCCGCGGACGAGGCGGGTGTGAGGGCAGGTGAGGGACCTCACCCCTGTGCTTACGGAGGCAATGGGATTAAAACACAAAAACAATTTATATGATACCTGTGTTTTGCAATCCCACGATGTGGGACTATCTGGTCGGTCCTGCTTTCGCACCCGCAGAGATTTCGTCGCGCGATTGCTCCAGCTGCTGGCCTCTCTATGCGACTTGCTAGCCTCACTCACTTCTCGACACTCACACGAGTTTGCTGCACCTGTAGTCTGCGAGTCCTGGTACCTGAAGCTGCTGTAAGCTCCTTGCTGCTTCGGCTGATAATGGCGGCCGGAGCTTAAACTTGTCACACACAAGAACGGCCTATTGGCCCATTTAGATTGGCTAGAAACCTTCGCCGTGGCACGGCGAAGGCGGTGGGCGGTGCTGCAGGCTTCAGGTCGGCCTAGGCGTGCGTGCCTAGGTCAACCTGTGGCCGGAGATGTTGGGTTGTTCGGGGGGTGATTGTGGAGGTCTGGAGTGGCAGTGGTGGGGTGAAGTGAGTTCCTGGTGGTGAGGTGGAGCTCACGAGGGGGTTGGCGAGCCATGTGGAGGGGCGGAGTGGTGTGGGCAGCTCGCCGGAGGGCGGTCGGAGGCGAGGACGATGGTGGTGGTTAGGCACTGTCGAGGGGTAATCAGATAAAATAGCAGGGGAAAAGAGAGAGGAGAGGAGGGAGAAGGTATCTGGAGTGGTCTGGAAGGAAGGGACGTGGCGGAGAGGACGACGCATAATTGCTGTCATTAGGGAAGAAGGACCCTGAGGGAGGAAGCGACGACGAAGATGAGGTCAGGGGCACGCGTGTGTGGTACAGCGCGACGCGGGAGGAAGTGGCGAAGTTGACTTTGCTGCTGGTATGGCAGCAGAGCGACAAGAAGGAGGGGAGGAGGTCGCCGAAGCTTGCGGGTCATTTGGCCGGAGATGGGAGAGAGGGAATTTGGAGGGGATCTCCGTCAAAATCAAGCTTAGGTTCTGCGGCAGGAGGTGTAGTCTCTTTTATAGACGCTGGGCCGGGTGTGCAGAGCGTGGAGGGCACGCCAACGTCTGAGGTTGGTCGCCGGAGATGGAAAGAAGTTAAGATACCCAAATCTCTTGTGCATTCGCACGAGAGATTGGGTTCACACCAGCGGTTGTGATCGGCCTTAAATGGAAGGGAATTCCTCAGAGAATCTCCCTTCCATTTCTGGGAGAGAATCTCTGAGGAATCAGAGATGAATCCCTCTCTAAACTTCGCCGGAGCTCGGTTCTGCCCTAACAATGGAGGTAGGACCGGATTGCAAAGGGGGCGAAGAACTTAGGGGGCTCTCTGCAAAGATATTCAAAAGATAGGGACTAAATTGTGATATGGGTGTACTGAATTGCAAAGTAGGTCAAGATGACCTCCCCTTGGGTCCAAATTTTGGTACAAACCTTATTTTGACCTAAGGAATCCAATGGTGAAGTTGGATTTTAGGTATGACCACGTTTGACTGGACATTTTGCGTAAAAACCCATAGTAGGTTAATTGAAGAGCTAGGACCCTGTTTTAGGTCAAACTGGGTTCCAAAGGCCAACTTAAGTGTTCTCAACCCTAGAGGATGTTTTTCCATGATTCTTAGAGGGTTTACTTGATTTTCATCCTGACCGGAGCCTTGTTAATTTAAGCGGGTCTGTTTTAGGGTTACCAAGTGTCATTTAATTCTTAGATTGCACATAAACCCATTTCTGATTAACTCAACACACTTTTTATCCTTTTTAGACCATTTGACCTATGTTTTGCCTCTGAGAAATCCCGTTTATGTACTGCAATGGTAAAATTGCAGTTTTAACCTTTATTTCATGTTTTCTTCTTAGAGCACTTGTTCCTTCAGTTACGCCTTCTTCTAGGTTATGTAGGAGCTTTTATCTTCTTTATTGGGTCAAAATGAGCTAGTTATGGCTCATAATGAGGCTCTCATCATACCCCCATGCCTAGCTTTTGCTAGTCTCTTAGCAAAATTTCAAGGTTTTAACTTCCATTCTAGACCCTGAGTGTCTGTCAACAATGATAAGTGCTTCTCCTTTTGTGATTAGGTAGGAATGCCGACAATAGGCCTAGAGGTACTCAAGTACCAACCAAAATCCGAACCTATTCCGCTTTAGCCTCAGTCCTCCACAAAGGTTTCTACGGCCCACAGAAACTAACCTAGGGTTTGTTGGACTCCGTGGTTAAAGCACTCGTGCTTGAGACATTTTTAGCCTAAGTTCAGTTTGCGGTGCATTTTTTCATAAGAGAGAGATAGAAGATTTATTTGTTTGGAGAGGTTTTCTCTCTCTTTTCTTTTTATTTCTAGTTTCGGATTAGCTTCTCAACACTGTCTATATCGGATTCCTCGTCCCCATCATCAATCCTCAAGGGTCCCTGGCTTTCGAGATTTCGGGATAATCCCGCCCATGGCAACCCCCAGAACCCTGGCTTTCGAGATTTCGTGATAATCCCGCCCATGGCGTTCCGTGGCCAAATTCAGACCCTGGCGATCGACATTTCGTGATAATGCCGCCCATGGCATCTGAACCAGCAGAGTGCTTACATGCCTCCAGTAGGATATTTAAATATCCTAGGAGACAAGCACCGAGGAGACGATATGTTGTTACGCATCTTCGAGGGGAATTTCCCGCCTCTCCGCGCTGGGAACTCGTCCAAATCAATTTGTGTTGATTGGTCGCTCCTAATCTAGGTGACCTTTTCAGAACATTAAATGCTTTTCGCGTGATTTGGATGTTTATGCGCACTGAACCAGATTGTGTGTGAATTTGGGGTGCTTAGGTTACCGAATCTCGCAAACCGGAGGTCAGTTAACGAGGCCGAATACTTCCTAAGCCTTAGACCTAATACTCAAGCTTCGCATTTTCCTCAACCTCTTGAGGATTATCCAGATTTTAACGGATACGTGAATTTTTAAGCTAAAGGTACTAGCCCAAGAGGCCTAAGACCATCGTTCCCGCTAATCTCTTGTTATATCTCCATAGCACTTTTCTTTTCTTTTTCTTGATTCGGTCTAGAACGTCAGTTAACCCCTTAATCTTTTACTAATGACTATTTCTTTTCATTTTCATTTTGTGCTCCTTTTTGTCATTTTTCTTGCTTTTCCTCCTCTCATTTGTATGACCCTGAATTGTTCCTCCCCTCTATCAAGTCCTTTTTTTTTTTTTGATGAAACCCTTTCTTGATATGAATTTTCTGACAATTTGCACTTTCATACCCCCCCATGCCTAAGATTTGCAATGTCCCCATTGTAAATTAGGTGGGTTCGAATTCAGCTTAGTTCATGGATTAGGACAGGTGTGTGGTGAGTGAATGGGCCGAAGTGACTTGTTGCGAACGATTTCTAATCTCGGGTAGGTATTGAGGTGAAGTCGGCTGTTATAATGGATGAACCCTAAAGTGCAATATGAGTTCCATATAGAGATGTCAGAAAAGGTTTCGGATTTTTCAAAGAATGACGGGTTGCCTCCCGTTAAGCACTGAGTTTTACGCCATCGGCTGGGCGCAATGAGCTCAAGAGGAATGGAGGGTAAAGGATGACTCAGCCAAATCTATATCAGTCATGTCAATGAACGGCTTGAGTCTCTGACCGTTCACGACAAAGGGTTCAGAATCGTGGCTGAGTGGGCTAATTTCAATGGCTCCATTTCCGAAGATTTGTCGGACTAGGTAGAGTCCGACCCACTTGGATCTTAGCTTCCCTGGGAATAATTTTAGTCGGGCATCAAAGAGTAAAACTTTTTGACCAGGATGAAAAACCTTTCTAGAAATGTGTTTGTCGTGAAAAGCTTTAACCCATTCCTTGTAAATTCACAAGTTCTCATACGCATCGTGTCGTAATTCATCGATCTCGCTCATTTGAAGTCTTCTGTGGGTTCCAGCCTTAGAAAGGTCGAGATTACAGGTCCGTACTGCCCAATAGGCTTTATGCTCCAACTCGACGGGGAGGTGACATGCCTTCCTGTACACTAGTCTGAAGGGAGACATTCCTAATTGGGTCTTGTGGGTGATCCTATAGGCCCACAATGCTTCCGAAAGCCGAGAAGACCAATCTTTTCTATCAGGTTGAACAGTAACCTGAAGGATCTTCTTGATCTCTCGGTTAGATAGCTCAGCTAGACCATTAGTTTGGGGGTGGTAAGGAGTAGAGATTCGGTGTGACACCCCGTATTTGGTCATTAGTGACCTGAACTGAGCGTTTGTAAAATGGGTCCCTCCGTCGGAAATTATAGCACGCGGAATCCCGAACCTTGAGAAAATGTTTTGATGGAGGAATTTTATAACGACTTTATGATTGTTGGTTCGGGTCTGAATGGCTTCTATCCACTTGGAAACATAGTCAACTGCGAGTAAGATGTATTTGAAGCCATCCGAGGTCGGAAATGGTCCCATGAAATCAATCCCCCAAATATCAAAAATTTCGCATACCAAGATCGGCTGTAGAGGCATCATGTCTTGATGGCTCATGTTGCCCATGGTCTGGCAACAGGAACATGCCTTACAGTGATTGTATGCATCCTTGAAAATTGTGGGCCAGTAAAAGCCACACTGGAGGACTTTTGATGCGATTTTATGTCCAGAAAAATGTCCACCGCATGCCTGGTCATGGCAGAATGAGAGTATGTCTTTGATTTCCACTTCCGCGATGCACCATCGAATTATCTGATCAGCACCAATGCGGAATAGATACGGGTCTTCCCATAGGTAATACTTGGCATCGGAACGCAATTTGTCCGTTTTGGCCTTCGGCCAATCGGGCAGAATCTGGTGTGATGCCAGGTAATTAACTATATCAGCGAACCATGGAAGACTTGCACTGATAGTCAAGAGGTGCTCATCAGGAAAATGTTCTGTAATAGGTCCGGAAGGGTCGATTATTTCAGAAAGAAGGCGGGACAAGTGATCAGCTACCACACTGTGCTTTCCCACCTTGTCACGAATCTCGAGGTCAAATTCTTGCAATAGTAAGATCCATCGGATTAATCGAGGTTTCGCGTCCTTCTTAGGAAGGAGATGCCTCACAGCTGTGTGATCCGAGTATATGATAACATGGGAACCCAGAAGGTATGATCTAAATTTTTCCAGGGCAAATACTATGGCCAGCAGCTCTTTCTCAGTAATCGTATAGTTATGCTGAGCCTTATCCAGTGTTTTTCTGGTGTAGTAAATGACCACAGGTTTCCCGTCAATTTTCTGCCCCAAAACTGCTCCTACAGCGAAGTCAGATGCATCGCACATGATCTCAAAGGGTTGAGACCAATCAGGGGACTGTAGGATTGGGGCTTGGGTGACTCGGTCACGTAGGATCTCAAATGCTTGAGTGCATTCCTTGGAAATTTCGAAAGGCACATCTTTGGAGAGAAGATTAGTCAGGGGGCGTGCGATTTTGGAGAAATCAGGGATGAATCGACGGTAGAAACCGACGTGCCCCAAAAAAGATCGGATGTCCTTAATCGAGCTCGGCATAGGGAGCTTGGAAATCAGGTTAACCTTAGCTCGATCCACTTGGATGCCTTTCTCCGAGATTAAATGTCCCAGGACAATTCCCTCAGGCACCATGAAATGGCTCTTTTCCCAGGAAAGAACCAAATTCACCTCGATGCACCGCCTGAGTATATGGACCAAGTGTTGGAGGCAATCGTCAAATGATTGTCCAAAAACTGAAAAGTCATCCGTGAAGACTTCCAGATAATCACCTACCATATCTGAGAATATGGCAAGCATGCACCACTGAAAAGTTGCAGGTGCATTGCAGAGACCGAACGGCATCCTTCGAAACGCGTACGTCCCGAAGGGGCAGGTGAATGTGGTCTTTTCTTGGTCCTCTGGATGGATTGCCACCTGATTGTAACCAGAGTACCCGTCAAGAAAGTAGAAGAATCTATTTCCCGCTAGTTTCTCGAGGATCTGATCAATAAACGGTAGTGGGAAATGATCCTTCTTCGTGGAGGAATTGAGTCTTCTATAATCAATGCAGACTCTCCATGAATTAGCTATTCGGGTAGGAATGACTTCTCCGGTTTCAGTCGTGATGATGGTAAGTCCTGCCTTCTTAGGCACCACTTGTATTGGACTCACCCAACGATTGTCAGAGATCGGGTAGATGATCCCTGCATCTAACCACTTTATGATCTCCTTTTTCACGACCTCCTGTAGGTTAGGGTTTAGGCGACTTTGCATTTCTCTTGAAGGTCGTGAGCCTTCTTCTATGTAGATTCGATGTGTGCAGTATGAAGGGCTTATACCAGTCAAATCATCGAGAGTCCATCCAATGGCTCTACGATGTTGCTGGAGAACAGAAATCAAACGGAGTTCCTGGTCAGGTGTGAGTCGAGAATTGATAATCACAGGAAACGTCTAATTTGAATCCAGAAAGACGTACTTCAGATGTTCGGGAAGGGGCTTGAGTTCCATGACAGGATTGTCAGCAACAGCGGGTGGTTCGGGGTTTGTATCAGGAGCAATGGTAGGAGTTATAGGTGTGTCTAGATCATGTTCGCACTCCTCTGTTAGCGGTTTCTGATTCTCTAGTGGTTGATCAGGAATAATCAGGTTGTCCTCTAGATGCAGTTCTTCAACCACGGCTTTGACATCACATATTTCCTCTATAACCCCGCAATTAATCCCTTGTTGGGCTTTGAAAATGTCAATCTTCAGATTTTGATTCCCAAATTTTAATTCTATCTGGCCCTCTTCGCAGTTAATGTTGGCCCTAGCAGTGGCCAAAAAGGGTCTCCCTAATATGATTGGTGTGTCCCTTGGGTTCTTAGGTGCATCCATGTCTAGTACTATGAAGTCCACTGGAAAATAAAAATCTCGTACCCTAACAATGACATCCTCGAGTATTCCTTTGGGTGACTTGATGGATCGATCGGCTAACTGCAATGTTACCTCAGTGGGTTTAAGTTCAGATTCTTCAAGGTGGTCAAGGAGGGATGTAGGTATTAAATTTATGGAGGCACCTAGGTCTAGTAGGGCTCTATCAAATTGGGTTTCACCAATTTTACAAGAAATCAAGGGAGTTCCTGGGTCTTTAGCCTTGGGTGGGAGTTTGCTCAAAATGATAGAGCTGGCTTGCTCTGACAGTACGATTGGGTTCCCATCCTTGGTTCGCGGCTTACGTTTAGGTGTACATATGTCTTTCAAGAATCTTACGTAAGCCGGTATGTGGCGGATTGCATCCATCAACGGGATGTTTATCTGGACCTGTTCAAAGAGCTTGACCAGATCCTCCTCGGGAGCCACGGGTTTGGTTATTCTTTTTCCTTTGGTCAAGGCCTCAGGAAATGGGATCCTAGCTGGTTCCTCTAGGATAGGTCCAGGTTCTTGATCTGGGATAGTAGTATCTTGGATAACTATCCTAGGGTCTTGGCCACTATCAGGCTTGGAGTGGTTCGGATAATGTGGGTCTTGGGTTATTTTACCACTACGTGTTGTTACAGAGTTCAACCCGGCCTGATTTGGGTTAGGTAGGAGGGGTGGCTGCTGCTGAAATCCCGCATAAGATGTTGAAGCCTCCATCCCGTCTGGTGATGGAGTAGCGGGGGCCTGATAATTCACATGTGTTTGGCCTGAATTTGGATTCATAACGCGCTTCTGGGTTAGCACGTTATTTGTGTTGGGCAGAGGTTGCGAAGGAAGGGTGCTAAGTTGGCGAGAATTTGCCATTTGGGCTAGTTGGTTGCGAACCTCTGTGATCTCGTCCTTGTGTTATTTTTGCATTGCCGCATTCGTCTTTTGAATGTCAGCTAGTGCTTGAAGGATAAGAGTCATTTGATCCTGGTTTTGCCCAAATTGGTAGGTGGGATTGGGCTGAGGCTGAGGCGGCTGAAATGGACAAGAGGCTTGTGGACGGGGTTGATATGGTGGTCTTTGAGAATTTCCCGCCCACTGAAAGTTAGGATGATTTCGCCATCCAGGGTTGTAGGTATTGGAGAATGGGTCATTTTGGATGGCGTTGAGGTCCTCGCAGTTCTGAGGAGCCTCAGGAAAGTCAGAATACGAGGGTTCAGAGTTCCCCCAACTCGAGTAGAAGGGATCGGAGGTTACTCCGGTCCGAGAGGCAGACGGGGGTGGATATGGGTCCATCCCCTTGGCAGGTTGGTGATATATGTTTCGCACTGTTTCCCTTGCCAGAGGAGGTCGTGCAAAAGAGTTTTGCGTAGAGGTGGCTTGCTGCAAATGTCGAGTTAGCTCGTCCACCTTCTTTTCTATAATAGAGACCTTGCCAACCGACTGGCCATCAGTTCCAAGTCGACGGAAGTGGACAGGTCCTGCATCTCATGTGTCCCTCTTAGATTCGTCGATGCGCCGGCATTCGTCCTGTCGAATAAGCCCATGGAGTCATTATTTATGGAGTTCTCGCACATGTTTTCGAGAATCTTCCACACCGTGTCCTCGTGTTGACCCATGATGTTTCCTCCGCACGTTGCATTGACGAATAAGCAAATATCTTCACGGAGTCCCTGGTAAAAAGACTGGACTTGTTCCCACTTAGGAACTCCGTGATGGGGGCACTTTCGCATGAGATCAAGGAATCGATCCCAAGCTTCGTGAAGAGGTTCTCCCAGTTGTTGAGTGAAATGGGTGATCTGGTGGCTCAAGGCATTCGTCCGGCCAACAGAGAAGAATTTTTTCAAAAATTCGAACTGCAATTCCTCCCATGTGTTGATCGGACGGGTCTGAGTCTGATACCAATGTGCGGCCTTGTCCAAGAGGGAGAACAAAAACATTTTCATGAGTAGGATATCCCGGTTTTGTACATTTGACCCGAAGGTCTGGGCCAGATGCTTGAGTTGTTTAATGTGTTGGAATGGATCCTCAGAGTTAAGCCCATGAAACTTTGGTATGGCATGAATCATATTGGGCTTCTGTTCAGAATCAGGTCCTCCAATTGGGATTCGTACTCGGGGTTCGATTGCCACCGCAGCGGGATTATAGTGATCTCGCATCATAGGTCGCTGCGGTGGGTTTACAAAGTTCTGAAAGAGATCGTTCAGGCATTGAAGTTGGTGTTCAAGGTTATTCTCCTCTTCAATGGGTTGTGCCATGATGGGAGAAGAAGGAGATCAGGATCTGAATCAGATGAAAGATTTATGTGGTGGGGTTGCTGCACAAACAAGGGCGTCGAGGCTTGGCCTCGACAAGAGTGAATTTCTAAAGGAGGTCTTAAGGGTTGTCTTAAGGACCTCCTACCGAACATGCACCGAAAGATGTGATGAGATTAGAAGGTGCTGGACCCAATCAAGACACCCAAAAATTGTTGGGTGACTATAGAGGTTCGGGGCAGATGGACCCCTGGATCAGAAGATCGTCCACCTGAGAAATACCTAGGCAGCCAGAGAGGGAGAGTCTCGTAAAGACCCCTACACAATAGAGCGTCCCCACGGGTTACAGGGTTTCCCCAACCCGACCTCTCTTGTCACTGCGGTTTCAGGTAGACCAGAATGGGGATCTTGACCTCTTAAGTCTACCTTTTTTATTTAAGATCAAGGTGCTTATTGTTCCACTTGAACTTTTAGGTATTTTGAGTGAAAAAGTGACCTAATATTAAGGTTGGTTGACCCAAGGGATCAACTTCACCTCTTGTTCCTTTGAGAGCTTTTAGGTCCTTTCTTTTATGGTTCAAATGGATTAATAGCCTGATTTGCTTAGGGTTCCTCTTGTATAAATCGTTTCAAACATGGTTTAGGCACACCTCTGTTTGGAAAGGTCGTTTCTTTGTTTTAGAGAAGATGTGTCTCTAAAATCCCTAGCTTTCAATCCCTAACTTGGCTCTAGTGGGTCCAATTTAGTTGCCTTAAAAATTAGCACCTAGGGCTCAATCAAGAAAGTTTTGGCCCTAGTTGCCTTAGTTGGATGAACAGACAAAAATATGTTGAAATGAAAATCAAGCAACTTGATGAGTTACTAAATATGAAACATGTAGCCCTAAGTTGATTTTTCTTTTGTTTTTTTCTTTTTTAGATTTTGAGAGGGTTAAGAGAGAGGGCTTATGGAAATTACCTGTTCCTTGGAGAGTCTGTTGTGCAGTTATTGTTCTTTCCTTTTTGTTTTGCTTTCCCTGCTTGAACACAACAAAAGAGAAGTTAAGTCAGATATTAGATAGAAAAGTTGTAATCAAAAGCTTTAAAAGTGCCCATTGCTCCCCGGCAACGGCGCCAAAATGTTCTCAACGTTTTTGTGCGGGTTTAAAGTATATCACGTTGTAGTATAACCGACAAAACGATTAAACAAATATAAGGAATTTTATTACTCGAAAAACTAAAGTATCCGAGGTCGAACACAGGGAGCAAGCTCAGTACTTTTTAAAACCAAAGAATACAACTGTCAAAAAGGATTTATGAAATAAAAATAGAATTGGACGTCTGATTTCTGTATCAGATGTCTTAAATGTAATCTCCTTTCTCTCTTCTTCTTCGTTTCTCTTCTCTCTTTCTGCTTTTGCTTCTTGTCTTGTGCAGGCTTCTTCCTGGCATTGTTTCTTTTCTCTTATTTCTTCTTCTACCTTGACTTTCTTCTTCTTCACTTGGCCTCTCTCCGTTCTTCTCTCTCTTCTGCCTTTTCTTCCTTCTTCTTTCTTCTTTCTTCTTCTCTGCGAAAACTTCTCCTTTCACTGCTACACAGCCTCTTCTTTCTTCTCTTCCTGTTCTGCTGCTGCTTCCTTTGCTTCTTCCTTCCTGCACATAACACAGCCGCGAAGCAAAACCTACCCTCGTCCCTCTACCCAAGCGTCTCTCTCTCTCACAAGCAATTCGCTCAAGGACGCTCTCCCAGAGCCACACGGGTAGTTGGGTCGGATTCGCACTCGGGACCAGGCGCACTGGCAAGTGGTGATGCGCGAGGAATGCATAGGTTTAGGTCGGGTCGGATCCCGCCAGATCCGCGAGGTCAAGCCGCTGACGAGGCGTGTGTGAGGGCAGGTGAGGGACCTCACCCCTGTGCTTACGGAGGCAATGGGATTAAAACACAAAAATAATTTATATGATACCTGTGTTTTGCAATCCCAAGATGTGGGACTATCTGGTCGGTCCTGCTTTCGCACCCGTAGAGCTTCCGTCACGTGATTGCTCCAGTTGCTGGCCTCTCTGTGCCACTTGCTAGCCTCACTCACTTCGCGACACTCACGCGAGTTTGCTACACCTGCAGCCTGGGAGTCCTGGTACCTGAAGCTGCTGCAAGATCCTTGCTGCTTCGGCTGATAATGGCGGTCGGAGCTTAAACCTATCACACACAAGAATGGCCTATTGGCCCAATCAGATTGGCTAGAAACCTTCGCCGTGGCACGGCGAAGGCGGTGGGTGGTGCTGTAGGCTGCAGGTCGGCCTAGGCATGCGTGCCTAGGTCAACCTGTGGCTGGAGATGTTGGGTTGTTCGGGGGGTGATTGTGGAGGTCTGGAGTGGCAGTGGTGGGGTGAAGTGAGTTCCTGGTGGTGAGGCGGAGCTCACGAGGGGGTTGGCGAGCCGTGTGGAGGGGCGGAGTGGTGTGGGCAGCTCACCAGAGGGTGGTCGGAGGAGAGGACGATGGAGGTGGTTAGGCACTGTCGAGGGGTAATCAGATAAAATAGTAGGGGGAAAAGAGAGAGGAGAGGAGGGAGAAGGTATTTGGAGTGGTCTGGAAGGAAGGGAGGCGGCGAAGAGGACGGCGCGTAACTGCCGTCGTTGGGGAAGAAGGACCCTGAGGGAGGAAGCGGCGATGAAGATGAGGTCAGGGGCACGCGCGCGTGGTACAGCGCGACGCGGGAGGAAGTGGCGAAGTTGACTCTACTGCTGGTATGGCAGCAGAGCGACAAGAAGGAGGGGAGGAGGTCGCCGGAGCTTGCGGGTCGTTTGGCCGGAGATGGGAGAGAGGGAATTTGGAGGGGATCTCCGTCAAAATCAAGCTTAGGTTCTGCAGCAGGAGGTGTAGTCTCTTTTATAGACGCTGGGCCGGGTGTGCAGAGCGTGGAGGGCACACCAGCGTCTGAGGTTGGTCACCGGAGATGGAAAGAAGTTAAGATACCCAAATCTCTCGTGCGTTCGCACGAGAGATTGAGTTCACACCAGCGGTTGTGATCGGCCTTAAATGGAAGGGAATTCCTCAGAGAATCTCCCTTCCATTTCTGGGAGAGAATCTCTGAGGAATCAGAGATGAATCCCTCTCTAAACTTCGCCGGAGCTCGGTTCTGCCCTAACAATGGCGGCAGGACCGGATTGCAGAGGGGGGGAAGAACTTAGGGGGCTCTCTGCAAAGATATTCAAAAGATAGGGACTAAATTGTGATATAGGTGTAATGAATTGTAAAGTAGGTCAAGATGACCTCCCCTTGGGTCCAAATTTTGGTAAAAACCTTATTTTGACCTAAGGAATCCAATGGTGAAGTTGGATTTTAGTTTTGACGACGTTTGACTGGACATTTTGCGTAAAAACCCATAGTAGGTTAATTGAAGAGTTAGGACCCTATTTTAGGTCAAACTGGGTTCCAAAGGCCAACTTAAGTGTTCTCAACCCTAGAGGATGTTTTTCCATGATTCTTAGAGGGTTTACTTGATTTTTATCCTGACCGGAACCTTGTTAATTTAAGCGGGTCTGTTTTAGGGTTACCAAGTGTCATTTAATTCTTAGATTGCACATAAACCCATTTCTGATTGACTCAACCCACTTTTTATCTTTTTAGACCATTTGACCTATGTTTTGCCTCTGAGAAATCCCGTTTATGTACTGCAATGGTAAAATTGCAGTTTTAACCTTTATTTCATGTTTTCTTCTTAGAGCACTTGTTCCTTCAGTTAAGCCTTCCTCTGGGTTATGTAGGAGCTTTTATCTTCTTTATTGGGTCAAAATGAGATAGTTATGGCTCATGATGAGGCTCTCATCATCACCAGTGGGTCCAAGTAGATAAGGCCTTAACCTTAGCTCAATCTAGTTTTAAGTCCCCAAGTCTATTAATCCTCCCTAGGGCATGTCTACTTAATTTTAGGTTTGGGTTTGATGTGCTTTTGGAATATGATGGGTGTTAGGGGGGTATTTGCCCTTAAAGTTGATTTTAGAGATGTGAAGTGCGCAGGCAAAGGGTTCACAAGCAAGTTTCTTTTAAGATTCAAATGCTTGTGTTAGCACGTTTTAGGGTTCACTTGATTAAATATTTTCAACCATTCTGATGAGGCACACAAAAGTTTTAAAAATCCCAATTTGTTTGAGAGATTTCCTTTAAGTATGGAAATGCAAGTGTGCTCTATCCTTAGCATAAAACCCTAAACACGGATAGTTCTAAGTGATACTTTTAGGTCCAAAATGATGAGTGGTACAACCCAAGCAATGCAATCAATTGGTCCTTATTGCACCACTAACTAGGAACTCATAAAATATTTTTTCAAGAATTTTAATGCAAGTTTTCTATTTTTCTCAGATTTAAACTGTATTGGGGGTTTTATAGTTTGTTTTGACCCTCAGTCCATGATCAGATAATTTGTGCAAACAAACAAGCAAAAACTATTTTTCTCATATTTTTCTAAAATTCTTCACTTTCTCTGGAATTCAGTGCCATAAATTTAACTTCAATCAGAGTTATATAAAAATTCCTATGATATTTTGAATTCTGAAAACACAGGAACAAAATCTGTATTGATAATAGATTAGTTAATTAATTTTTAAAATTTTTATATAACTTTAATTTCCACGAAATTTGGATATGTTGTTTCTAACTCTGAAATCTACGTCCAAGAAAAATTTGAGAATTTCTGGACGTGCAGATCTTTGGAAATTGAATTTTTAAAATAAAGTTTTATTTCAGCCCGAAATCAAGAGAAATATTTTTTTCTTTTGTTTGTTTCTAATAAACAAACAAATTCTAACTAATCCTAGGGTTCAACCAAATCCTAAATCTAACTAATCTAAACTACGGGTACTTATTGATAGCGATTTCACGCGGTTTGTTAAATACTTCGTTGTAACACACAAAATCGATCAACTCTTAAATTTATATTCCTAGATAGGGGAGTATCTAGGGTCGTCCAAGGAGGCCAAATGTTTGCAAAATTGATTCTCTTGCTTGGAAAATAAATCTCAACTTTATTTTTGGTATTTTTCAATATATCATTTTTTTTTTGCTTTTGAATTAAGACAACATGCGAATTGGTGGCGGGAAGGTGATTTACACTTCAAAGTTAAATACTACTTCTAAGTGGAAAGTAGAACTTCTCCCTAAGCTCACTCTAGGCAAGTGGAGGCCTAGAATAATTAGGGAGAAGGAGTGAAGAATGCTATAAACAAGCAAGTAGAAATGCAAATCAGAAACTGTAAAGAAGGCAACTAGATAAATGAAAAGTGTTTTACAAAAAAAGGCCTAGTAGAGGAATGCTTCTACTACTAGAAAAATTAAAATAAAGAAAAGCAAACACAAATCCTCTAGATAGATGGTCAAGAAGAGGGCTTCTTGCTCTAAGGTTGGTGGCTCCCAAGCTTGAAAAGAATCCTCCAACTCCTTCCTTGCTGTGCTCCGCCAAGGTGATGTCCTCCAAGGCAAGCCCTAAGGGGGCGTGCCCTAAGCTTCTCTCCAAGGGTGGACGTCCACCCTAGGTCCTTCTCCTTTGCCTGGCCATCCTCCTTGAAGTGGAAGAGTCCTCCTCCTTGGCGTGGCCCAAGTTGAAGAGAGTGGGGAGAAGAAGGCACCAAAAGGGCTGGTGATGTGCCCCTTTAATCTCCTTCTCTACTCCTTCTTCTTGGCCGTAGGTATAGGTGGTATAGGTAGCAAAATACACTAATGGAGGATGCCCCAAAATGGTGGTAGGTGGTGGGTTTTTATAGAATAGGAAGGGGCCTAAGGTGACCCTTGAAAAGGAGGGCTAGGATGGGGAGATGGAGGTGGTTAAGGGTAGTTTTTGGTGCCAACTTGTAGTGTCTTTTGGTGGTGATAATGGGGTGAAGGGGTGGCTAGGAGGTGGCGCCAACTTGAGTAGGGTAGCTAGCTTAGGTAGGCTTAAGTTGGTGGAGCTAGCCAGGGTTGAATTTGAAGGTGGTGGATGGCCAAGGAGCTGGTTGCTAGCTAAGCTAAGCTAAGCTAGCTTAGCTAAAGGTGGAGTAGAGGAGAAGGTGTTGGAGCTAGGGTTTGGAGGGAGGAGCTGAGGAGGAGAAGTCTGGAGCTGGAGCTGGCTGCTGCTGAAGAGGCTGGCATGGAGCTACTCTAGCTGGCTTAGTTTGTTAATTCTTTGCTAACTGCTAAGCCATGCTAAAGTATGCTAGCTTCTACCATAATGAGCTGAGGTGAGCTAGGTCTGGTGCTCCCGGGGAGAATCAAGCTGGTTGAGGCAGCTGAGGTAGCTTAGCTCAACTGAGTTGAGCTAAGCTAGGTACCTGGGGGCTGGACTTGAGCTTCCTGAGCTGGGATGAGTTCTTCTTCAGCTGGCTGGAGTTGAGTGGAGCTAGATGTAGTTGGATCTGAGCTGGGGTGAACTCCTGTCAACTCAGCTGAGCTAGCTAGAGCTCCCTGCGGACTAGTGGGAGCTGAGATGAGCTAGACTCAGCTAAGTTGAGCTGGATCTGAGCTGACCTGAGCTAGGGTGAGCTAAGATGAACTCTCTTGAGCTATCATTCAGCTGAGATTAGTTGAATGGAGCTGGGATGAGCTAACCCTAGTTCAAGTAAGCTAGGTTCCAACTGTGGTGAGTTGGATCAAGCTGAGTTCCAACTAGTCTGGGCTTCTCCTTCACCATTTGCCTTCTTGAGTGCTAAGGTTTTAGGGATCTGTATATCTGTACATCCCTAACACTCACAAAAAATATTAAAAGGACAATAAAAAATGCAATGCATGCCTAACCTAATTTATTCCTAAATGCAGCCTAAAAACCCGTTTGCGGAGTAAAATCCTAAGAGCTAGGTTTGTTTTAATGCATAAGAATGATGATAAACTAGCGTTTATCACACCCCCATGCTTATCTTTTGCTAGTCTCTTAGCAAAACTTTAATTTTTTTTGGAAAATGGAATTTTTGGGAAATCTAATTTTTTTGACTTTTGAGGAGAAAAAGAGATTAAGGGACCTTTGTAGATTAAAACACAGGAGGTACGGGATTTGTTAAAGATAAACATCAGAATGTGTTTTTGGATCCAACCATTAGACAAAATGGGATCAATATATCCTCTAGAAAATTCACAAATTAACCCTTTGTTAATTCAGATGACTTGAAATTTTTGTTTTCAGGATTTTTCTGGCTTATGAATCTGATTCGCAACTTGTAAAATCCTTTAAAACCTTGTGTCTATGCTTGTGAAAAGCCAACATTTATAAGGGCGTGTTTATTTATTATTACTTTTTTTTTCTCCCCCATGCTTATTTTTAGCTTAATCTTACAATAGATGTGTCAGGATCGTCATTCCCATTACCATTCCTCGAGGGGGCTCTGGCGCCAGTACTTCGGGATAGCACTGTCCATGACACCACCCAAGAGCTCACAACCCCAAAACACGATGCGGTGTAAAGAGGTGCTCCAAGCAAACTCAAGCTCTTGCTCCGACACTATAGGTAGAGCACCGTCTAAGACACTTGAGCTGCTAAAATGCGCTTTAATGCTCCGTCTAAAGATATGAAATATAGATATGGAGCAGCGCCGAGGCGGTAACATGTTGACATCGCATCCTCAAAGGAGGTATTTTCCTCCTTCTCGGCGGTGGGAACTCAAATCAATGATCTGCTTCAGACTTTTACTAAGTCCAAACAAGGGAGTTTTTCAAATTTTTAGTTGTTTTTGAGTGTTGGCTTGTGTGTGAAAATTGACACAAGAAGTTTCTCAGAACATGCAAGTTTTTGAATCAGAAACTAAGTCAAATACTTTCCGTATTACAAAATAGGATCAAGTCACCTGAACTATCATGAGTTCAGGTGGAATTTTAGAGAAGGATATCTGATCTAGTCTAAAATTGACCTTAGAGTTCTAATGATCAGATCCATGTCCTTATCCTTAGTTTGTTAAAGAATAAATCCCATTGTACCAAAAGTGAATTTTTTCGACCTTAGTTCCGATTTCAAATTTTTTCCTCAAAAAGTTTTTCATCATTTTTTTTTTTGGGTATGCAAGAAGGAAATAAATTAAAGGAAATTGCATGTTTTTAGGTTTTGAAAATCCTAAATCGATCGTCAAATTTAAAAACACCCCCCATGCTTAAGATGTGCCATGTCCTCATGCATTAGGAGGGAAAAGGGATCACCTTAGTGAAGAACTATCGGGTTTAGGATGAACAAAACCTGGAAAAAGAAGAAAAAAGGAAAGCAAGAAAAAATGATGGGTTACCTCTCATCCAGTGCTATCTTTTACGCCATTCAGCCGGCGTGAAGGTATGCACGGAAGACGTAAAATCATGTAGATAATTGGACACTTGGATGCCCGCAAAAAAGGTGTCTTCTTCTAGATCCCTAGAAAATTGATTAGAAATAATATCGGGATCAAAGTTGGATGGAAAATGATAAGTGTAGCCCAAGTATGGCTATGGTTTTAAATCAGGTTGGATGCCAAACTCGGGCGGGGTTGGTGGTAGGTCCATAAGAAAGGAGTCGGGGAAGGAATGGTGAGGAATGGGGGAAGTTAGTGTGGAAGAATTAGGTGCGTGAATAGTGGGTGGGTTAGGGGGGTATCAGGAATAAGTTTGGGGTCAAGACAAGTTTTCAGATCACAGATTTTGCCGACCACTGATTCTAAATCAGAGTCCTCAAAAAAATTATGGTCGGTAAGGGTATCTATTAACATTGTCTCCACCATATTGGAAATTTCAGTATTTGAGTCCTCAAAGAAGTTATCATCATGGAATCTCCTGGAGGATTTGAAAATATCTAAAGTGAGAGTTTGGCCTGCACAAGTGATATCCATTTTTCCTGTGTGGCAATTGATATTTGCCTTTGCAGTGGCCAAAAAAGGGCGTCCAAGGATTATTGGGGAGTCCAGTAATGATTCAGGTGCCTCAATGTCAAGAACCAGAAAGTCTACAGGGAAGACACAATTCTAGACCTTGACCAAAGCATCCTCGATAATCCCATGAGGTTTGATTGTAGATCGGTCGGCTAATTGCAGGGTAACCTCGATGGGTTTTAATTCACCGATCTGAAATTCTTCAAATAAATTCGTGGGAATAATATTAACCGAGGCACCAAGATCAAGGAGGGCACGATTAAATGTAGTGTCATCAATAATTACAGAAATTAAAGGTGCCCCCGAATCTTTCATCTTAGGAGGCAGCTTACTCTGTATGACAGAGATTATTGTCTCCAAAAGATGCACCTGTCCTAGATTTTTGGCCTACCTTTTAGGAGTACAAATCTCCTTCAAAAATTTAGCATAGGCAGGTATATATTTGATGGCATCCAGGAGAGGAATATTGATATGAACTTGCCCAAAAAGATCCATGAGTTCTTCTGTAGTGGGCTTAGATTTCTTTTTTTTATTGGTGGTGGGGAGGAGAGCTTGTGGAAAAGGGATAGGAATCTTGTCTTGAGATTTGGGTATTTCCTTTTCTTCCTGATGGGGAGGTGGGGAGTCAATTTGCACAGGTATTTCACCAGGTTTGTGTGAGGGCCCAGGGTCAGTGGTGGTTTTCCCACTCCTCAAAGTAACTGCATGTGCAGTCGGATTATTATTTGGAGGAGGTGGGGGGGCCTGTGATTGCAGAAACCTGGGTGGCTGCTAAGGTGGTGGATTAGGAGGAGGCTGATTCGGATAGTGTGGAGTTCTGCCCGTATAATTGTTCCCTTGGTGATTAGGGTTGGGCATGGGTTGGGACGGAAGATGTCCTGCAGGTCTTTGCATGGGAGTAACCCCAATCTGATTGTTCAGATTTGTGATGGTGCGGGTTACTTCCGTCATTTTTGTTTGCATTTCCTGCAGGGTTTGCATCATCTGGGCATTGATGTCTTGTTGAGATGCCCCAGGATGGAAGTTTGGATTCGGACCATACCCATGATATGGTTGGGAGGAAACGTGATTATTCCAGGAGTAGTTTGGGTAATTTTTCCAATTGGAAGAATTTTTAAAGGGCTCCTGGATGGCAGAAATATGTTGAGTGGGGTTAAGATCTGGATAGTCATAATTCCCCAGTGAATCATGGGCAACCTCAGAATAATCAATAGGAGTAGTGTTAAGATTGTGCAAATTTTCTCTTTGTGGAAAGTTAGGTTGGGTTAGTTGTGGGTGTGGAGCTTGAGTTGAAGTGGCCAGTCTTTCCTTAATTTTCTTTTGATTAATATGCATCTGGTCGAGTTTTTGAGCGATCAATTGAAGATCGTCTTGGGTGACAGGAATAGATTGAGTGCCTATTTCATGAACACCGAACTGCGGGTTTTGGGTTCTGCAAAATGTGTTCATGGAAGCTTGATTAAATGAGTTTTCACTCATTTCTTCAAACAGGTCATAGGCACTTTCTGCATCTTTATTTAAGAAGTTGTCGCCACACGAGGCATTGACAAAATGTCGGATTTGATCTTCTAATCCATGATAGAAGATTTGCACGAGCTGCCATAATGGAATCTCGTGGTGCGGACAACTTCTTAAAAGATCTTGAAATCTTTCCCAAGAATCATGGAAAGTCTCACCAGATTTTTGGTGAAAGGTCGTAATAGATCTTCGCAAGGAATTGGTACAACCTATAGGAAAGAATTTCTTGAGGAAGGTGCTCTTGAGCTGAGGCCAAGTTGTGATGGGTAGGCCAAGTTGTGATGGATCGACCAATGGTCCTGAACCAATAAGCAGCCTTATCTTTAAGAGATAATGGAAAAAGCCGCATCAGCCATATGTCTTCTTGCACATTTCAGGAACGAGTTGTCTGTGCAAGAAGAGTTAGCTCTTCAAGGTGGCTGAAAGGGTCTTCCCTAGGAAGGCCATGAAAGTGTTTAATTAGGTTCAGGGCTGCAGGCTTGATCTCAAAGTCCCCCTTCGGTATGACCACCCCTGGTCGTTCCTCATAATAAGACGGATCATAGAAATCTTTTAGAGGAACAACAGGCTGCTGACGGGGTGGTGGGTTTGGCCTTGGATTGGCTAGGTTTTGGATGTTCCTAGTCAATGTTTGTTGATTGGAATTTAATTTATTAATCTGATCGGCCATCAATTTTAAAAGATCAGGTAGGGGGTCTTGATGTTGTATGTGGGGCAACTCAAGATTAGGGAGCTCCAAGTGTGGGAAGTTAATGGTGGGTGGGTTTTGGGTGGAAGGGTTAGAATTAGGGTTAGTAGTTGGGTTAGAGGTGGAAGTGGAAGGGTCAGTGGACCTATTTTGTTGTGTTTCCTTTTTTCAGGAGAAGAAGACAGAAAAAGTGGTCTTTTTGCGTGGGGGGCGAAATCAAATGGTCCTTCCAAGTGCGGATTTTGAGACCGTCGCCCGTGCATGAAATGGAAGAACGGGAGGGGAGGAGAAGAGAAAGAGATGAGAGAAAGTGTGCAATTCAAACAAACAAAACTAGACCTAACTTAAATGTGACTCCTTAATAATAACCTAAGACTTGGTCTATATAGGAAATAAGTAGTCAATAGTGAATACCCGTTTTATCAACAAATCTAGCCAAGTTGCTTAAGGGGAGGTTTGGGCCCAAACGTTTCCCAGGGAAAACCCCAGGTGCTTGTACAAACCTGCGCCTGGTTGTTTGACACGGCCCCTCAGCCTGAACACCAGATATAGATGATAGAATTGGTACTAACTAAAGAAAACTTAAGACCTAAATAGCAAGCCTAAGTTGATAAAGCCTTAGGGGTCAAGTTGCTACATATTTTAATTAAGTCTAGGATGCTATAGTGCACACGAAATGTGGAGGGCGTTTGTTGGGATGTTGCCCTGTTATTTTGATTTTTTTGTGTGTGTACAGGAATTGGAGAGTGGCTCCAATAAAAATCAAGTTGTCACACAATTTTTTTTTGTATTTTTGTCTTTTAGGATTTAATTTAATTAAATGTATTTTAGGATTTTTCTCTTTAAGTTTTCAAACAAGTTTGAAAGTTCACAATCAAAGGAAAGACAAGTTGTATGGGTGATTGTATATTTCCTTTTAATTGTCTCTAAAGAGAAAGAAAGAAACCCTAAGCCAATTGTCCCTAAGACAGAAATTTAACTACCAATGAGTTATTTTTAGGCTTTCTGAATAGATAGTGGTCCAATCAATGCAACCAACACCACTACCTTGATTGAAATCAAACAAAGATTCCATAAAAGATTTTTGTAAGATTTTAGAAATTTGTTTGATAATTATTTTGAATTTTTAATTGTACTGGTGTTAAAGTCTAGAAATGATACTAGTGGGTATTTTAGACTTTTCAGTATCATCACCGACCTCAGAAAATTTTTGTGATTTTACATGATGTGTAAAATTTTACAAGGATTTCAGCAAACTAAATTTCACAAAAATTAGATGAGTATAAAAATTAGAAAAATTCTTGGATAGTAGTAAAATAGGAAGATGAGAGGGTGTGACCCCTTTGCAGTCCACGAATTTTAAAAAATTAAATACAAATCCAATTGATATGAAATTTGGAAAAGATGTTGCTAACTTAATTGGGAATCATTGTATGAAATCTTATGATTTTAAGAGGACTGTGGTGTTAGGAATCGATTTTTCAAGTCCAGACAGAAATCTGGAACCGAAAAATAGAACACCAATACTTGAAATGGAGTGGTGTTAAAGAAGCATTCAAGCAAACAATGGATTTTATATGGGCACCATTCCACTTAATTAAATTTTTTATGGTCCTGAAAGCCAAGTTTAATATTTTTTTGGTAGTCTTTTAGCCTAAATGTGACAAGAAAGGGGAACCAACCTAAATTTCATGGGAAGAAAAGGATCTTTAAGCTCTTGCTTCTAGATTCCCGCGTTCCCGATGTAATAGTTCCTGCACACACGAAAAAGAAAAGAAGAAGGGGATGAGATCCACTTCAAGCAAGAGAAGAAAGAATAAGCAAAGCCGTGCCTCCCCGGCAACGGCGCCAAAAAGTGATAGCGATTTCACATGGTTTGTTAAATACATCGTTGTAACGCGCAAAATCGATCAACTCTTAAATTTATATTCCTAGATAGGGGAGTATCCAGGGTCGTCCAAGGAGGCCAAATGTTTGCAAAATTGATTCTCTTGCTTGGAAAATAAATCTCAACTTTCTTTTTGGTATTTTTCAATATATCATTTTTTTTTGTTTTTGAATTAAGATAACATGCAAATTGGTGGCGGGAAGGTGATTTACACTTCAAAGTTAAATACTACTTCTAAGTGGCAAGTAGAACTTCTCCCTAAGCTCACTCTAGGCAAGTGGAGGCCTAGAATAATTAGGGAGGAGTGAAGAATGCTATAAACAAGCAAGTAGAAATGCAAATCAGAAACTGTAAAGAAGGCAACTAGATAAATGAAAAGTGTTTTACAAAAAAAGGCCTAGTAGAGGAATGCTTCTACTACTAGAAAAATTAAAATAAAGAAAAGCAAACACAATCCTCCAGATAGATGATCAAGAAGAGGGCTTCTTGCTCCAAGGTTGGTGGCTCCCAAGCTTGAAAAGAATCCTCCAACTCCTTCCTTGCTGTGCTCCACCAAGGTGATGTCTTCCAAGGCAAGCCCTAAGGGGGCATGCCCTAAGCTTCTCTCCAAGGTGGATGTCCACCCTAGGTCCTTCTCCTTTGCCTGGCCATCCTCCTTGAAGTGGAAGAGTCCTCCTCCTTGGCGTGGCCCAAGTTGAAGAGAGTGGGGAGAAGAAGGCACCAAAAGGGCTGGTGATGTGCCCCTTTAATCTCCTTCTCTACTCCTTCTTCTTGGCCGTAGGTATAGGTGGTATAGGTAGCAAAATACACTAATGGAGGATGCCCCAAAATGGTGGTAGGTGGTGGGTTTTTATAGAATAGGAAGGGGCCTAAGGTGACCCTTGAAAAGGAGGGCTAGGATGGGGAGATGGAGGTGGTTAAGGGTAGTTTTTGGCACCAACTTGTAGTGTCTTTTGGTGGTGATAATGGGGTGAAGTGGTGGCTAGGAGGTGGCCCCAACTTGAGTAGGGTAGCTAGCTTAGGTAGGCTTAAGTTGGTGGAGCTAGCCAGGGTTGAATTTGAAGGTGGTGGATGGCCAAGGAGCTGGTTGCTAGCTAAGCTAAGCTAGCTTAGCTAAAGGTGGAGTAGAGGAGAAGGTGTTGGAGCTAGGGTTTGGAGGGAGGAGCTGAGGAGAAGTCTGGAGCTGGAGCTGGCTGCTGCTGAAGAGGCTAGCATGGAGCTACTCTAGGTGGCTTAGCTTGCTAATTCTTTGCTAACTACTAAGCCAAGATAAAGTAAGCTAGCTTCTACCATAATGAGCTGAGGTGAGCTAGGTCTGGTGCTCCCGGGGAGAATCAAGCTGGTTGAGGCAGCTGAGGTAGCTTAGCTCAACTAAGTTGAGCTAAGCTAAGTCCCTGGGAGCTGGACTTGAGCTTCCTGAGCTGGGATGAGTTCTTCTTCAGTTGGCTGGAGTTGAGTGGAGCTAGATGTAGCTGGATCTGAGCTGGGGTGAACTCTTGTCAACTCAGCTGAGCTAGCTAGAGCTCCCTGTGGACTAGTGGGAGCTGCGATGAGCTAGACTTAGCTAAGTTGAGCTGGATCTGAGATGACTTGAGCTAGGGTGATCCAAGATGAACACTCTTGAGCTGCCATTCAGCTGAGATTAGCTGAATGGAGCTGGGATGAGCTAACCCTAGTTCAAGTAAGCTAGGTTCCAGCTGTGGTGAGCTGGATCAAGCTGAGTTCCAACTAGTCTGGGCTTCTCCTTCACCATTTGCCTTCTTGAGTGCTAGGGTTTTAGGGATCTGTATATCTGTACATCCCTAACACTCACAAAAACATATTAAAAAGACAATAAAAAATGCAATGCATGACTAACCTAATTTATGCCTAAATGCAGCCCAAAAACCCGTTTGCGGAGTAAAATCCTAAGAGCTAGGTTTGTTTTAATGCATAAGAATGATGATAAACTGGCATTTATCACTTACCTGAGGTTCGAATCCGCACTTTCTCCGTTGTCATATTTGGTTCGGATTTCTTCATTTCCTGCACAGACGAAATCAATGAAAAATGTAATGTGTTAGAAATCTCAAATATGCACTAAAAAGCTTCAAAAATTTCCGTTGCCTCCCCGACAATGGTGCCAACTTGTCCGGTGCATAATTCTCATTTTAAAAGTTGTTTAGTTGTAGTATAGCGCGAAAATACGTCAACAAATAAATTTATATAACTTCAATGAGTACCAGGTCATTCGCAGGGAGGTAATCTTGATTTTTGTAGAAGCGTTTCAATAAAACTAATTCTAACTAGATATATATATGTATATATGTATAAAGCAGATATTCAGAGAATCAGAATTTTATTGTAATTAGGTAAAGTTTATCATAGTAGAAAATGCTAATAGAGACAGATAGATAGATAGATAGAAAGAGAGAGAGAGAGAAGAAAGTGGCAAAGAAATGACATTGCTTGTGGGATGCTTGTGCGAGATGCAACAACACCTCAGATCCAGAGCGTCGGGATAAAGAATTGCAGAGAAGACAGTAGAGGAGATCTGGAGTTGATGGGAGAGAGAGATTCTAGGTTGATGCCTTCAACTGAGCCTTCTTTTATAGTTTTAACGGAGGGTAAAAAGGGTATTTTAACCCTTAATCTCGTGCAACAACCCTTTGACTAATTAGATCAGTCGATCGGGAGATCAATGGCCCTGATTTAGCCTCAAAATAGCCTTCAAAAAGACTTCTGTGCTCGGATTTGCTCTGGTGGCAACACGTGGCACGCTGTGCATTGTCGATCCTCCATTGCGTGCCTCTAGATCCACCTTGCCTACGCCTTCATCTTTTCCTTCTCGCCACTCAAGCCTTAATCCCACCTTAATGTCAGCCGTCCGATCGTAACGAGCACCACTGCCTTAGCGTCGAAGCAACTACGTGAGATCACGTGTACCCACTACACACTCTGATCACACCATGTCGGCGTGCCTACGCCTTACAATCGCGCACGGGCTCACTTCAATTTCCCGCAGGGCAAGGCTTGAACCCACACCCTGCGCATGCACGTGCACACACGAGCCAATGCCGTATGCAAACCTTTTCTTATATATACTTGTTTATTTGTATTTATGCTCATTCAGTTTGGGTGGGTGACGTGGCACGCTCATGGTCATTGGATGAAGATCCAACAGCCCACAACGTGTAGTGCGGCCTTCCTAGATGGGGCAGTGGTGAGGGAGCGGTTGTGATGGCACCATGTGGCGCCATTAGGGTCGTCAATCTTCTTTTCTTTATATCTGGTGTTGTAGACCTCCGATCGAGTTGATTTTTGTGCCATTGGACTGTAATTATCGATCTGGATTCATCCATGCGATTGGATTCTTCAACTGAGTTTCGAATCTTTGTCCTTTGGCTCTATCATCTCTGTTCTTCTATGAAATGCACACGATACTCTGGTTGTCTGATCGAGACGATTTCGAAAGCGTTGGACTTCCATCGTTGTTTTGATCAGATCTGTCTAGTCTAATCTGACATCCACAGCTTTGAATCATCTACGATTAAAATCATCTCTCGTTTAGGTCATAAAACGATGATATTATCTATATGGCTAATAAAATAACCAGTATGTGAATTACGATGCTTATGCTTGCATTGACTCGATTATGCTAGAATCTAGCTCAATCCAGGTGTTTAGGTTGCATGATTGCTATGCAATCGAGCACCCTCAGCTGCTCACTTACTGTGGTGACCTCATAGATTTCCATCCTCGTCATTTCCATCCCATCATGTGTAGCAGACTGAAAAAATAAAAATGATACAATTAAGTTAAAATAAATTAAAAATTAAGTAATATTTAATTGAAAAGTAATTTCAATACTTACAAAATGGCTCCTGACTGTCTCGATGCTCCTTCGACCCAAACAATGGGTCTGTGGTGGAGCTTTAGCCCTATTGGCTTTATTTCTTTTTGCTTGCTCCTGTAGACATAGATAATAATATTTTTTATGAATTTAAGATATATGAAATTAATGGAATAATTTCTAATCGTTTACTAATCTTCGTCTTTGGATTCATCCAATGCTCTCATGCCTTCTTCTAACTGTCAGGCATGACATCAGGAGGAGTTTCACCCATTGCCTCTTCGGGTGAGCTCTTGTTCGAGAACCACTAAATACCAAATATAAATTGTTAGAAATAATATAAGAAATTATGTATATAATAAAAATGAAAATGTTTGAAAATTTTTACGTTTCTCTTGGTCTCCGTCCTCCAATCTCTGTGGATTTTGGCGACATGTTTAAGGATATATCGAGAGGCATTGGGGTCATCACCCCAATCGTAACTTTGCTGCATTAATTTTAAAAATATATATGTCAATATTACTTTAAAATAAATTTAAGATAAAATTATAAAAGAAATAACTTTTGTAAATAAAATTACTTCCAACTAACGGATGAACTGCCTCTTCAGTTCTGCGGGCACCTTCCTCTAGTAGAAGTAGGAAATGGGCACAATGGACTTAACAATTGTGCCCACTCAACTGATAAAGCCCAAGTAATCCTCCGCCTCCCCTGTGGATTGAGCCTAATTGTTAATCTCACGCCTTCGGGGATATGCTGGAGGTCTAGATTTTTTGTTTTCCCCCACCTTCTTCTTAATCTACCTGCGTAAACATTAATCATATTCATTATATATTTCTGAAGGAATGTAATTTACTTCTTAAAGGGATATGATTTCTTACCCAAACCTACATCCGCCGATGAGTGGTCAACATGAACTTGGGACGTACTCCCCACCCTCTCATCTTGTGTCTCCTCGCCCTCCACCTCTCCCTCCTCCTCCCCCTCTATGTCATCTGATCCTCCATAATCTGGATCATCCTCTACTTGATCTGGGAAGTTCTGAGCAACCTCTTTCCCCTTTCCGTTCCCCCCACCTGTAGTAAACGTGCCATCTCCCCGGGTCGTACGAAACGTGACTTGGGGGTAGCTTAACCTGCCGTGAGGGGGGTGGCTGAGTCTGCTGTGGGGAGGGGGGTGGCGTAGAGGGCTGTGTCTCAAGAAGACCCTTTCTTTTGCATTTTTTTCTTAAACAACTTCATCTATAATAAGTAAAAAATGCAATAATTAATATAGTTGAAAATCATTAATATATAAATCATTAATAAAAAAGTTTGCTAAACGTAAAAGAATTCATTTAAATAGAAATAAAACAAAGCAAAGAAATTGTTACTAACCTTAAACGTCAACATCTACTGCAAATAAATGACCTTCTTCTGTGAATTCTTGGTATGCTTCAGACTATGCATCAAAATGATTGCGTGGTACTATTCTTATGGGTATAACCCATCCCCTTTGGCAATTATCGAGAACATAAAAAACTTGTGACGTTTGAGGTTCATCACACTAAAGAATTTGAGAATTAGAATTTAAATCCAAGAAATTGTGTTTCTTATCAATTTTGAAACTGCTGCTATCTTTAAAGACATCAAACCAATGATATTTAAATAGGACAACTCTACGATCATATTTGAAGCTGATCTCCACAATTTCTTTGATTTTACTATAGTATCTATCTGGATCGGTGGAAAGATCTGAATCAACAACTCCAACCTGTTGTGTAACCTTCCTATCATTAATTTCTTTTATTCTGAATCTTAACCCATTTATTATATACCCAAAGTGGTAATGTGCATAATGTAATGGTGAATCGGTAATTACATCAAAATTTGGTACCCAACGTGGGTCCTTATCCTCTTTCAATTGATGAACTTGGTCTTTAAACCAATCTAAGAAGGCAAATTCGTTTGTGCTAGAAAGAGGTAATTATTCAAATTCCTCGTAAAGTGAATCAATTTCAGGAATTTGTTTTAAAATATATAGATGCACACTGTTCGGCACGTAATTCACATTTTAAAAGTTGTTTAGTTGCAGTATAGTGCGAAAACACATCGACAAATAAATTTATAAAAATCCAGTGAGTACTGGGTCGTTCGCAGGGAGGCAATCTCAATTTTTGCAGAAGAGTTTCAATAAAACTAATTCTAACTAGATATATATATGTATATATGTATAAAGTAGATATTCAGAGAATCAGAATTTTATTGCAATTAGATAAAGTTTATCACAGTAGAAAATGCTAATAGAGACAGATAGATAGATAGAGAGAGAGAGAAGAAAGTGGCAGAGAAACGACGTTGCTTGTGGGATGCTTGTGCGAGATGCAGCAACACCTCAGATCCAGAGCGTTGAGGAGAAGAATTGCAGAGAAGACGGTAGAAGAGATCTGGAGTTGATGGGAGAGAGAGATTCTAAGTTGATGCCTTCAACTGGGGGCCTTGGGCCTTCTTTTATAGTTTTGATGGAGGGCAAAAGGGGTATTTTAACCCTTAATCTTATGCAACAAACCTTTGGCTAATCAGATTTGCCGATCGGGAGATCAACGACTCTGATTCGACCTCAAAATAGCCTTCGAAAAGCCTTCTATGCTCAGATTTGCTCTGGTGGCGACACGTGGTAGCCACAGGAGCAATGGATCAAAGATCGCACGGCCTTGCTTCCTTCTTGTGCGCCCTTCATATTTTCCTTCTCGCCGCTCAAGCCTTAATCCCGCATTAACGTCAGACGTTCGATCATAACGAGCACCGCTGCCTTAGCGTCGAAGTAACCACGTGAGATCACGCGTACCCGCTACTCACTCTGATCGCGTCACGTTGTCACGCTTTAGCACATACAATCACGTGCAATTATACACGCTTGCGCTCGCTTCAATTTCGCACAGCGTAGGGCTCGAACCCATACCCCACGCATGCACATGCGCGCGCGAGCAACTGTGCTACGCAAGCCCTTTGTTATATATATTTGTTTATTTGTATTTATCCTTATCAAGTCTGGGCAGGCGACATGGTGCGCTCGTGGCTGTTGGATGAAGATCCAACTGCCCACAGTATGTGACATTCCTAGATGGGGTGATAGTGAGGGAGCGGCTGTGATGGCACCACATGGCGCCATCATGGCCGCCCATCTTCTTTTCTTTGTATCTGGTGCTGTAGACCTCTGATTGAGTTGATTTTTGCACCGTTGGACTACGATCGTCGATCTGAATTTATCATACGGTTGGATTCTTCGTCTAAGGCTCGAATTTTTATCCTTTAGCTCCGTCATCTCCGTTCTTCTATGGACTACGCACGATGCTCTGGTTGTCTGATCAGGACGATTTCGAAAGCGTTGGACTTCCGTCATCATTCTGATCAGATTTGTCTGGCCTGATCTGACATCCGCAGCTTTGAACAATCTGCGATTAAAATCATCTCTCTTTTAGGTCATAAAATGATGATATTATCTATATGACTGATTACGCATCAATCATAAGTCTTAATTGACTTAAATTAGGCTAGGACTTAGCATAAGTTAAGGTAATTCATGCATGCATAAGCATTATCTACATCTTTATTGCTTTTCTTTAGCTATGCATAAAATAATGTTATAATGTGCTGATTAAGTGCATTATGTCGATTGTAGGGAATAAGCTGATCAGGAGCTGGATCTGAAGCTGGATCAAGAATAACGAGAGTTGCAGTAGAGCTGGGCAGAAGGCTTAGATTAGATGTAGGAATAATAATGTAAGGGAGTTAAAGGTTTTCTATGCTATTAAGTAGGAATAAAGTAGTAAAATGTGAAGAGCTTAGGTCCATCCTAGCCCTAGGATAACCTAGAGACTTCCCCAAGCCTTAGCCACACTTAGATTAGGTCACAACACCCTAGGAAGCCCTAAAACACTTTGTCAGACGTCCAATTTCTGCAGAATACCCAAAACAGAACCCAAAATCCTTCCTGAATTTGATTAGACGTCCAGACAACAAGTCTGGACTTCTGATTTTTTAGTATAAGATGTCTGATTCTATTATTAGACGTCTGATACTGCTCTCCAATTCCTATTTTGAGATTTAAGCCTTGATCTTGGATCTCTAGGTCCCTAAACCCAATTCCAACCCCATAGGAACCTAAATTAAGGTACCCTAACCCTAGTACATTACCTCTAGACCTCCCTAAGGACCTAATTAGGTCCTCACTAAACCTAATTGACTTTGATCTTAGTCAATTCCATCAACCTATTCAATTGGACTCATTGAGTCCAATTGAGCCCTGATCTCAGCACACACTGTCCAATTAGACTCAGTGAGAGTTCAATTGACCTAGACCTAAATTAATTGAGTTGTTTTACTCTCAATTAAGTTTCCACACACCCAATTAAACTTGTATTAAGTTTAATTGCACTTTACCTTAGTAAATTAGGGTTTATAACCCTAATTTGAGACATACCTTGACCTAAACCCACTAGAACCTAACCTAATCAACCTAGCCACCTAAGTTTCGACCCACACACACCCACACACACCATCCACACGAAAATACCTATCCTAGAGTTCTCTAGAACTCCTTACCATGTGTGGTTGCCTTGGTTGCCAAAATTAGCAACCAAGAGCCATTCAATTTTTAGATCAACATTTGGTGGATCTAAAAACCACCATCCATCCTCTCTCTCTCACTCTCCCACGAGCTCCCACCATAGGCCTCTCTAGAGAATTCCATAATTCTCTAGAGAGCTTCCCTTAGGTCTATAAAAAGACCTAAGGGGTGGCCATTTGCACCCATTCACTTCCTTGGCTCCATTCACATCCACCTCCACCTAGGCAAGCCACTCCATCTGCACGAGTTCACCACCACCATGAAGGACACCATGCCGGGATGCTGGATCACTTCTCTCTCTCTCTCTCCAAGGGTCGGCCTAAGCTCCATTGGCTGCCCCTCATTCTCCTCCCAACCACTCCAATGCCATCAGGGACCACCTCCGAATGCCCTTTTGTTCTGCTAGATTAGTAGTTAATCTCTTCATAATTTTATTGCTTTTATTACTGCTTAGTAGCATAGTCTTAACTTCTCCCCCAATGATGCATGCGAAATCCCCCCGTTGGTTCTTGTATGCAGTCATTTTCTGGTAGCTAGATTTCCGTTTCAAGCATTTATGTATAAGCTTTTCTCTAAATTTCTTGTGCAAATAACTCCCGCTGAATGAATGAAAAATGCTTTTATATATATATCTATCTCTATATCTTTGGAATCACCATGAGCTTAATAATTGTCATTCTTTTCGCGTGATTGAAGTTGCCATTTCTAACTCCTAATATTCTTGCAACTAAGTATGTCATACCTAAATGCGTAATAATCACTAACTGGCATACGATTCTAAACAAAGTAGAGTAAGATCGATTTCAAAAGTAAAAGCAACGCTTCCCAGAGACGAATGATCGAGACTCAAGTCTCGTAATTTTTACCAACTTAATTTTTGATGAATGTTTTTACGTGATTATACTACAATTTCCGACGACTTTCAAATGCACGAGAATGGCTTTCTGTCAATGACTAATAAACTAACTAGTATGTGAATTACGATGCTTACACATGCATTGACTCGAAGTTATGCTAGAATCTAGCTCAATTCAGGTGTTTTAGGTTGCATGATTGATGTGTAATCGCACCCCCATGCCTAAATCTTGTTAGTCCCTAGCAAATGCAAGACTAAATGCAAAGTGATCCTACATGACAGATTTCTATCAAGAGTTTGACTAAAGATTTATGTCTTTTGTTTTCATCCAATACTTTCATAATTCAGATAATCATGAATGTGTTTTGTTGTAGTCTATGTAATGGATCCAAGTGAAAAGTCAATCCACATCTAAAGCTTGTACTTGACCCTTAGTAAAAATCTACTGGGATAGGCAAACTTCTCCCCTCAGTGTTATAAGGCAACCTGTATATTTAGCCTGGCTTTTGGGTTAGGTAGAAGATTTTTCTTTGAGTCAAGTGGATTTATTTTTGGTGGCTCACACTCATTTAATGCTACATATAGACTAGTACTTTAGAACCTAGATTTCCAGATTATTAAATAATTCAACTTAGAGAGAGGCAAGAAATTATGCTCTTTAATTCCTTTGTACTCGTTCTCTCTCTTTCTTTCTCTTCCTTTTTCTTTTTCCTTTTCTTTTCTTTCTTTTTAAGCTCACAATCTCACCAAATTTATCAATATATTTGGTGGTCACTCCTAGTAATAATACTTTGATTAGGTTCTGATAGCTCTACAACTAAGTCAGCATTCCTCAGCCTGTATTCAGCCGACCAAAAATACAAAAAAGTAGGTCAAGGCTGCATTTGGTGGATCATGAGGGTGATGGGTGTTGTTGCCTCAATACACTTGAAATAAACTCTAAAAACACTTATGAACTTTTTTTTTCTTTTTCTTTCTCTTTCTTTCTTTTCTACTCTCTTTTTTTTTGTATATGTATATTTTTTTCTATATGCATAGACATATATACCTTTTTTTTTTCAAACATCTACTAACACAACATAGTAACACATATAACTTATTTACGAGGCATTATTCGAGATTGTGGGTGCTCAAGAGGATATCGGGTGACTTATTTGGTGGAAGTGCCTATTCACGGCACCGAGAAGCGAATGGATAGGACAACATATTTCTGACCTTGACATTAATACCCTCCTTCAGCCGAGGTTTCCGTAAAGGTCGATCATGACCATCCACTATAGTCATAGTTTTATCATAACCCTCTCTCTACTTATTTTGCCTTATTTGGTGGCTCTCAAAAGATGTTTGCACTAAGAACTTGTATGCAGAAATCGAGAGAGAAAATATGCCTAACTCTGAGTATTATTATCTCATTATCCAGAAGTTAAGATTCCTCATACTAGCCTTAGAGCACCAGTAAACTTTCTACTCTCATCTCACACATGTTTGGTGGATCTGTTAGAAGATAGTTTGCCTGACTCCCCAATTACTGTCCAAGGGCTTCGGAGAAGAAGCACTACTTCTTTTTCAACAAACTAAAGATGTTTATCTGTCTTCATAGAGGATCCATTGCCAATTCTACGTGTAAGTGTGAAATTATACTAGATTCTAAATTCAGGAATCAACTTAATAATAAATCCCTAATAAAACCTTAATAAAAATTCTTTATGCCTAAATGCATTTTTCTTCTTTTGGACATAAAGATAAGACATGCAATTTCCACCCCCATGCCTATTCATTATAATGTCCTCATTGTAATGTATGCATGAAGATCAAAATATAATAAGCAAGAGGAGGGGATATCACCTGACTATGCTTGTTAATCCAGGTCAGTATGGATGTAGAGGATGCAGAGCTACCTGTAATGAATGCTGGGTTGCCTCCTAGCTAGCGCTAAGTTTAATGTCATTTGTCGAACTTAGTTCAGCTTCAATAAGCTTCCAGAAGGTTGATGTGTCCATCTGGAATGGGATCACAATTCTGAGTGATATAAGGTTTCAACCTTTGACCATTTACCTATGTTTCAAGACCAAACTTGGGATCTAGGATAAGCACAGCTCCATGAGGGTAAACTTTTCTTACAATGAAGGGACCTGTCCACTTTGATCTTAATTTTCCCAGAAAGAGCTTTAAGCGTGCATCAAGTAACCAAACCTTTTGATTAGGGGCAAAGCCTTTTCTAGAGATGTATTTGTCATGTAAAGCCTTTGTCCTATTCTTATAGATTCTTGCACTTTCATAAGCATCATTCTGGATTTCATCTAATTCAGTCAATTGGAGTTTTCTTTGTCATCCAGATTGATCAAGATCAAGATTAAATGTTCTGATTGCCCAATAAGCTTTATGTTCAAGTTCAACGGGCAGATGACAAGATTTTCCGTAGACCAGACAAAATGGGGACATTCCAATCGGAGTTTTATACGCAGTCCGGTAGGCCCACAGAGCATCATCCAATTTGGTAGACCAATCTTTCCGATCCGAGCGGACCATCTTTTGAAGGATCTTTTGAATTGCTCAATTGGAGATTTTAGCTTGTCCATTGGTCTATGGATGGTATGGAGTAGAGATTCTGTGAGTGACTCCATACTTGGCTAGTAAGGTCCTGAATTGATTGTGAGTGAAATGGGACCCACCATCTCTAATCAGAGCTTTGGGCACACCGAATCGACTAAAGATGTTCTTCTTTACAAAGTCCATGACCACTTTTTGGTCAATGGTTCGGGTCGAGATGGCCTCAATCCATTTGGATACATAGTCGATTGCCACCAGAATGTACAGGTACCCAAATGAAATGGTAAAAGGTCCCATGAAATCAATGCCCCACACATCAAAGATTTCAACTTCAAGGATTGGGTTTAAAGGCATCATATCCTTCCTAGTCATGTTTCCTAAGGTTTGGCAATTGATACATGACCTACAGAAGTTGTACGAGTCGCGGAATAAAGATGGCCAATATAATCCACTCTGCAGTACCTTGGCTGCCATCTTTTTTCCTAAGAAGTGACCTCCACAAGCATAACTATGGCAAAATTCTAGTAAACTTGTGATCTTCTCATTTGGAATATAACGGTGGATAACCTGATACACGCAAACTTTGAATAGCTCTGGGTCATCCCAAAAGTAGTATTTGGCATCGGAAATGAACTTATCCCGCTTATGCTTAGGCCAATTCATGTGTAGTTTTCTAATGGCCAAGTAGTTACAATATCTACAAACCAAGGTAGTTTGCAAATAGTCAAGAGAGTCTCATCAAGGAAAGAATCACAGAGTTGAGGAGTTGTAGAGTCTACCAGGATTCTGGAGAGATAATCTGCTACTACATTTTGGGCACCAGTTTTGTCTTTGATTTCTAAGTCAAATTCTTGTAACAGAAAGATCCATCTGATTAATCTTGATTTTGCATCCCTTTTTGACATCAGGTGCCTTAATGTAGTGTGATCTGTGAAGATTGTGACATGAGATCCCAGTAGGTAAGATCTAAACTTCTCCAGAGCAAACACTATGGCCAGCAACTCCTTTTCTATAATGGTGTAGTTTCTTTGATCTTCATCCAGGGTTTTACTAGCATAGGAAATCACGGATGGTTTCTTGTCTACCTTTTGTCCTAAGACCGCCCCAATGGCAAATCAGAGGCATCAGTCATGATTTCGAAAGGATGATCCCAATTAGGAGGTTGTAAGATGGGAGATTGTGTAATAGCCTCCTTCAGCTGATTGAAAGCCCTTAAGCAATTGGAGTCAAAATCAAAGGGTTGATCTTTTGCTAGCAAGTTGCTTAAGGGCCTCTCCACCATTGAAAAGTCTTTAATAAATTGACGGTAAAATCCCACGTGTCCAAGGAATGATCTCACTTGCTTAACTGTCGAAGGTGGCAGGAGTTTAGTTATAGTGTCTACCTTGGCCTTATCCACTTCGATTCCCTTTTCAGACACAACATGGCCAAGAACTATGCCATCCTTAACCATGAAGTGACTCTTTTCCCAAGATAGAACAAGATTCACCTCAATGCATTTCTGTAGAGTCTTCTCTAGATTGATCAGGCATGAGTCAAAAGAGTCCCCGAATACAGAAAAATCATCCATGAAGATTTCCATGAAATCACGCACCATGTCCAAAAAGATTGCAAGCATGCACCTTTGAAAGGTCGCTGGTTCATTGCATAATCCAAAAGGCATTCTACGGAAAGCAAATGTTCCATAGGGACATGTGAAGGTGGTTTCTTCTTGATCATCGGGGTGGATGGCTACTTGATTGTAGCCGAAATAGCCATCCAAGAAACAGAAGAATTTTTGGCCGGCTAGTTTTCCAAGATTTGATCAATGAAGGGTAGTGGAAAGTGGTCTTTTTTCATTGTACTATTCAGCTTCATGTAGTCGATGCAGACTCTCCATGAAGAAGCTGTGCGGGTTGGAATCAATTCCCCATTGCTATTAGTAATCACAGTTAGCCCGGATTTCTTAGGAACCACTTGTATAGGACTGATCCATGGGCTATCAGAGATTGGGTAGATTATTCCTGCATCTAACCACTTAATTATTTCCTTTTTCACTACCTCCTGCATGTTGGGATTCAATCGTGTATGCATTTCCCAAGAGGGTTTTGATCCATCCTTAGTGTAGATTTTATGGGTGCAGTAAGTAGGACTGATTCCCCTTACATCATCCAATGTCCAACCAATTGCTTTACTGTTTCTTCCCAAAACTTGAATTAATTGATTTTCCTGAGTCTAGGTTAAGTAAGAGCTAATGATTACTGGATAAGTCTGATCAGTTCCTAAGAAAACATACTTTAGATGATCAGGAATAGGTTTAAGTTCATGTTTGGGTCCTTGAGATAAAGGGTCCAATGGTGGATCATAGTTACCCTCAAGAGGTCGAAGAATCAAGTCAATGATTGGTGGGCTGACCTCTTGATTAGTTTGGGTGTCAAGGCCTGTAGGATCGAATTGGGATATTCCTAATTCCATACAATATTCAATAGTATGATCCTCATAATCTTCTTTCATTCCACAATCCTCAAATTGTTTAATGGCCTTAAAGATGTTAATCTTGGTTTTCTCGTCCTCGATTTTTATTTCCATATTGCCAGATTCACAATCAATGTTCGCCTTGGCAGTGGCTAAAAAGGGTCTTCCTAGGATTATTGGGGTATTCTTCAAGTTTTCTGGTACCTCCATGTCAAGGACCAAGAAATATACTGGGAAATAAAAATCACGGACCTTGACAATTATATCCTCAATAATCTCCCTTGGAGTGGTCACAGATCGATCAGCTAATTGTAATGTGACCTCAGTAGGTTTTAGCTCTCCAAAGTTGAATTTTTCATATAACATAGTGGGGATAAGATTTATGGAGGCACCTAAATCTAATAGAGCCCTTTCAAAAGTGGTATCTCCAATAACACACGAGATTAGAGGGGCTCCTTGGTCTTTTTGCTTTTGGGGCAGGTTTCTAAGGATAACAGCACTAGCTTGTTCGGATAACACTACCCTTTTTGATATTTTGGCCTGTCGTTTAGGTGTGCACATTTCCTTTAAAAATTTTGCACAGGCTGGGATATTCTCAATGGCTTCAAGGAGTGGTATGTTCACCTAGACTTGTTTAAAAATATCAAGCCACTCCTCAGATGGATTGGGTTTCTTTTTCCTAGGTTTGTTCAAGGCTTCAGGAAAGGCGCTTGAGAGAAATCATGAGTGTTTGGGTCCTGATCCTTGTCTTCTTGATCTCCTATGTCAGATTCGGGCTCTTCAAGATCTTGTCTAGGTCTAGATTTAGAAGGGTAAGGATCTTGGGTCTGTCTCCCACTTCTCGAGGTTACTGCACCAACAAAGGCATTATGGTTGAAAGGTTGAGGTGGGTTCTGCAAAATAGGTGGAGCCTGACTAGGGTTGGAAAAACCAGGTGGGTGCTAGGGAGCAGGTTGAACTACATGTGCCTGTTGCTCCCATGTGTTGCTTTGGTTAACCTTATTAAAATTTCTTGGGTTGGGGACGGGTTGGAATGGTAGCTTCCTATGTTGTCTAGCATCAACTAGCTAGTCTAGTCGTCCCGTTAGTTCTGTCCTCAATTGATTCATCTCTTCCTTATGTCTCAGATTCATCTCTCGCATTTCTTTGAGGACCAGACTCAAATCAGAGGGTTGGTTTTCCTGACTAGGTTGTGGTTGATATGTGCGTGGTTGTGTATACCTACTAGGTTTCCCATAAGTGTTTGGCTTAGTCAAGTTAGGACCTTGGGCAGGTTTATGACTTAACCAAGCAAAGTTAGGATGGTTGCACCATCCAGGGTTGTAAGTGTTTTAATAAGGCTCATTTCTAGTGTAACCCTGGAGTGTATTCACATCCTCAGAATAACTAGGCATCGAGCTACCTAGTTCATAATTCGAGGGCATCAAGGTCCCTCCTTGGCACCCAGAAAGAGATGGGTCCAAGTACAGTTCGCTCATAGGTGGAGTCATTGTTAGGTCATTGATGTTGTGCATTGATTCTTGACCTAGTGGGTTGGGGAGTTGGTTGTGGGTTAACATATTCATTCCTTGGGTAGGCATAGGGTTTAATCTAGATTCTATACCTAAGGAACTCCCACCTTTTAGAACATTATCCAATTTCTTATCCAAATTCTCCACATTCTTTCCCATGAGTTCCACCTTGTCTAAACGTTGTGCAATTAACTCTAAATCAACCAAGTTTGAATTGTTGTTAACTTCATAAACTGCGCTTCTTGGTTGATTAGCTCTGTTAAAGGTGGACATTGAGGCATTGTTGAGGGAATTTTCACTCATATTCTCAAATAATCGAAAGGCTCCCTCAACATCTCGACTCAGGAAATTGCCCCCACATGCCACATCAACAAAATTCTTTAGATTATCACTCAACCCATAATAGAAAATATGGGCCAAGTGCCACTTCGGAATCCCATGATGAGGGCATTTCCTAGCTAAATCATTGAACCTCTCCCAAGCCTCATGTAGTTGTTCCCCAAGGTTCTGCTTAAAGGTTGTTATGGCACATCTAAGGGCATTAGTTTTTCCTATGGGGAAGAATTTCTTTAGGAATGTGCTTCTCAGGTCTTCCCAAGTTAGGATTGGTCTACCAATTGTCCTCAACCAATGTGCAGCTCTATCTTTCAAGGAGAATGGGAACATTTTCATCATTAGGGTGCCTTCATTCATGTTCCTAGGGCCAAAAGTTCTTCCTATGTATAGGATCTCTTCAAGGTGGTGGAAGGGGTCATCTGACTCACGGCCATGGAAGTGGGGAATCAAGTTAATGATCTGAGGTTTGAGTTAAAAATCTTCCCCATCCTGAGGTACCCTAACAAAGGGTTCAGATTGGGTATTAGGAGGGTTATAAAAGTCACGGAGGGGCCAATTTGCCCTTCCGTTTTGGAGTTGAGTGATGGCCTGCACTGTGACTTCCATCTATTGGTCATGATGCTGGCCCTGCTTAGTGATCTACCTTTGTAAGAGAGTCATAGGATCTAGATTTTGTTTATCGATTTCTTCTTCCTCGTGATGAATAGACATTGTAGAGGGTTTAGATTCAGATCCTAGATAAATATGTCTTCTCTTAGGATTTCTTTCTAATGGTGGTAGCAAATCAGGATTTTGAGATCTTCTACCTTGCATGCACAAGAAGAATGTCTGTAGATGAGAGAGAAAATAGATGAGAGAAACCCTGCCTACTCAATGCAAGCAATCAAACTGGTCCTTAGAGTGTCAACCCTAATTAGCCTTGATCCTAGCTCCCCAAAACATGACTGGGTTAGATCAACCCTTAAATTACTTGGCTGGCCAGAAGGGTGGGACCCCTTAGGACACCACTAAAGGTTAATGCGGTTATTGCATCGACCTTTCTTGTCACCAGTAGGTCCAAGTAGACAAGGCCTTGACATTAGCCCAATCTAGTTTCAAGTCCCCAAGTCTATTAGTCCTGCTTAGGGCATGTCTACTCAATTTTAGGTTTTGGTTTGATGTGCTTTTGGAATATGATGGGCGTTAGGGGGCTATTTGCCCTTAAAGTTGATTTCAGAGATATGAAGTGCGCAAGCAAAGGGTTCACAAGCAAATTTTTATGATGAAGTATCTTTTAAGATTCAAATACTTGTGTTAGCATGTTTTAGGGTTCACTTGATTAAATATTTTCAACCAAGGTTCTAATGAGGCACACAAAAGTTTTGCAAATCCCAATTTGTTTGATAAATTTCCTTTGAGTATGGAAATGCAAGTGTGCTCTATCCTTAGTGTGAAACCCTAAGCACTGATTGTTCTAAATGATTCTTTTAGGTCCAAAATGATAAGTGGTGCAACCCAAGCAATGCAATCAATTCGTCCTTATTGTACCACTAACTAGGCACTCATAAAATATTTTTTTCAAGAATTCTAATGCACGTTTTCTATTTTTTTTAGATTTAAACTGTACTGGAAGTTTTGTAGTCTGTTTTCACCCTCATTTGTGATCAGATAATTTGTGCAATCAAACGAGCAAAAAATATTTTTCTCATATTTTTATAAAATTCTAGGATTTGTTAGAAATTCAGTGCCATAAATTTCACTTCAATCGGAGTTACATAAAAATTCCTATGATAATTTGAACTTCGAAAAATCAGCACCAAAATCCATATTGATAATAGATTAGTGCATGAATTTTTAAAATTTTTCTATAACTCTTATTGCAGCAAAATTTGGCTATGCTGTTCTTGACTTCAAATCTACGTCCAGTAAAATTTGAGAATTTTTCGACAAGCAGATCTTTGGGAGTTGAATTTTTACGATAAAGTTTTAGTTCAGCCCGAAATCATGAGAAATATTTTTTTCTTTTTTTCTGTTTTTAATAAGCAAACAAATTCTAACTAATCCTAGGGTTCAACCAAATCCTAAATCTAACTAATCTAAACTACGGGTACTTACCTGAGGTTCGAATCTGCACTTTCTCCATTGTCGTGTTTGGTTCAGATTTCTTCGTTTCCTGCACACACAAAATCAACAAAAAATTTAGCGAGTAAGAAATCTCATACACTCCGAAAAAGCTTCAAAATTTTCCATTGCCTCCCCGGCAACAGTGCCAACTTGTTCAATGCGTAATTTGCATTTTAAAAGTTTAGTTATAGTATAGCATGAAAACACGTCGACAAATAAATTTATAAAACTCCAGTGAGTACCGGGTCATTCGTAGGGAGGCAATCTCGATTTTTCCAGAAGCGTTTCAATAAAACTAATTCTAACTAGATATATATATGTATATATGTATAAAGCAGATATTCAAAGAATCAGAATTTTATTGCAATTAGATAAAGTTTTTCACAGTAGAAAATGCTAATAGAGATAGATAGATAGATAGAAAGAGAGAGAGAGAAGAAAGTGGCAGAGAAATGACGCCACTTGTGGGATGCTTGTGTGAGATGCAGCAGCACCTCAGATCTAGAGTGTTGGGACGGAGAATTGCATAGAAGACAGTAGAAGAGATCTGGAGTTGATGGGAGAGAGAGATTCTAAGTTGATGCCTTCAACTGGGGTCCCTGGGCCTTCTTTTATAGTTTTGATGGAGGGCAAAAAGGGTATTTTAACCCTTAATCTTGTGCAACAACCCTTTGGCTAATCAGATTTATCGATTGGGAGATCAACGGCTCTGATTCGACCTCAAAATAGCCTTCAAAAAGCCTTCTACACTTGGATTTACTCTGGTGGCGACACGTAGCAGCCGCAAGAGCGATGGATCGAAGATCGCACGGCCTCGCTTCCTCCTCGCATGCCCTTCGTCTTTTCCTTCTATCCACTCAAGCCTTAATCCCACCTTAACGTCAGCCGTTCGATTGTAACGAGCGTCGCTACCTTAGCGTCGAAGCAAGCGCATGAGATCATGCGTACCCGCTACGCGCTCTGATCGTGCCACATCACCGCGCTTCGACGCGTACAATTGCGCCCTCTCTCACTCGCTTTAATTTCAAGCAGCACAAGGCTTGAACCCGCACCCTGCACATGCACACACGCACACGAGCCACTGCACTATACAAACCCTTTGTTGTATATATTTGTTTATTTGTATTTATCCTTATCCAATCTGTGCAGGCGACATGGCGCGCTCGTGGCCATTGGATGAAGATCCAACGGCCCACAGCGTGTGGTGCAGCCTTCCTAGATGGGGCGGTGGTGAGGGAGTGGCTGTAATGGCACCACGTGGCACCATCATGGCCGTCCATCTTCTTTTCTTTGTATCTGTTGCTGTAGACCTCCGATTGAATTGATTTTTGCACTGTTGGACTGAGATCGTCGATCTAGATTCATCCGTTTAGTTGGATTCTTCATCTGAGGCTTGGATCTTTGTCCTTTAGCTCCATCATCTCCATTCTTCTATGGACTGCACACGATGCTCTAGTTGTTTGATCGGGACGATTTCGAAAGTGTTGGACTTCCGTCATTGTTTTGATTAGATCTGTCTGGTCTGATCTGACATCCGCAACTTCTAATCATCTGTGATTAAAATCATCTCTCTTTTAGGTCATAAAATGTTGATATTATCTATATGACTAATAAACTAACTAGTATGCGAATTACGATGCTTATGCATGCATTGACTCGAAGTTATGCTAGAATCTAGCTCAATTAAGGTATTTTAGGTTGCATGATTGATGTGTAATCACACACAACATCTGTCATTTTCTAAAATAACCTTATACTCTGTATGAAGAAGCGACCTTCCTCTGATATCAAAAATTGACAAACATTCTTCATCATTGTCATTTTATTTCCCCTCATAATTCCGTTGAAATTTATTAAAGTGGTTGTCTATTTCATTCGTGTACATGGATGTAAAATTAATACACTCCTCCACAAGATAGCCTTATATAATTGATCATTTCAGCTTTGCCTTCAAAACATAATCTTTAAGCTTTTTCAAAAACCTCTCCACAGGATACATCCATCTGAATTGTATAGGTCCACCTATTCTCACTTCATTTGCAAGATGCAGCGTGAGATGAAACATTACATCGAAGAAGGCTGGGGGAAGAATCTATTCCATCTTATAGAGAGTAATGACTATTTGTTTATCCCAGTATTCCAGTGTATCATTCTGTAGCATCTTCGAACAAACAGCTTTGAAAATGTTCTCATCTCCGCTATCATCTTCTACTCTCATCTCGTTTAACATGTCTTGTATTTCTTCACCTCCGCTATCACTAATTTCCTCATCGATCTCTTCGTCAATAGTGTTCTCATTGTTTATGAGTTTCTCAGTCAACTTCTCTCCATGAGCTACCCAAGTAGTGTAATGCTGCCACCACCCATTACAAATGCAGTGCTCGAGCATAGTATTACGATCATGCAACGAACCATTCAAACATCTTCTGCATGGGTAGAAGATATTCTCAAATTGACCTCCTCGCCTGAATATCTTACTCTCGCCATCAAAGGCCCAATCTAGGAATGAAATTACTTCATCCTTATATCTGGGTAATCTGAACCCCGCAATCCAATCGAAGATTTATCCATTGTAACCTAAAATTTAATGTAAATAAATCACTTATTAGGAAGGGAAATGACCAAATTATGTGTATCTTGATTAAGATTTTCACTTTATAGCCCATCCTCAAAGATTTGATCACAACTTAGGTTTGCTTGTTACATGTAACCTTACTGCAATGAAATTTCGGCAGCATCTCTCCGCACTTCCCCAATATACCCCCCAATACTAACTTTAGCTAGATTTCCTTTAACACCCAATTAAGGGCACCACAGGAAATTAGATAAGATTAGTTCTATACAATTTATACAACTTGATCTAAATGCATGATTATGCACTATTTATAATATATAATGCTAATGTGACACTGAGAATATGCATTAATAGACATTTTAGGTTAATCAGATGTATGCACATCGCACCCTCATACCTATCTTTTGCTAGTCCCTAGCAAAAAAATTACATGCTATTTATAAAAGAATTAGGTTAGATTACTTGGGCACAAATCATTTTCAACATTAAGAAATTTTTACTTAGGACCTGAACTTTCAAAGACACAACAGCACCCAGGTATCTGCCAAAATGCAGACTGCCTCAAGCCCACACCTTATTCAAAGAAAAATCACTTTTTCTTCTTTTCTAATTTTTTTTTTGGATTTTTGAGCTTAAGGTTACAGAGTGGCTTTCTACGGCCACTCAACCCACCCAAGATTTGATGAGAACCCTACATTCTAAGCATCTTTTTGTGAATTTGATAGACTCGTTGATCGACAATCAGAACGGACTTTGGGTTTCTACGCCCTTAGGTGACCTTAAAAAGAGAGTTCTACCTAAAGGTGTATCTTTATGATCGGTAGCTTTCTCCCTACTTTTATTTTTAATGGGGTCAACACATGGGTGAGTTCAGTGTATATCTCCTCGGCTTATTCTACTTCTCCGCTTCTTCCTAAGTGTTTTGGGAATTTTTAGTGAATTTCTTGAGCTGGGTTCTGGACAGCCGGTCGATGAGCTGTTACCACCGACAACTTGCCAGCCATACTCGTGTGGCGAAGTGTGGCTTATTTCTTTTTGTTTCTTTCTTTTCTCCTTTCTCGTTTTCTTTTTCTTTTCTTTTTGACATTCTTTTTCTTTTTTAAGTAGGTGGCTTCCTTGGTCTAAGATTTACCTAAAGGTAGCAAGAAGAGAGTGGTCCAGTGACTGGGCTCTGGATAACCAACCTAGGGGCTGTTACCTACGATAACTTGCTGAACAACGAGTCAGTGACGAATAGTGTGTAGATGCTTAGACTTAAAATTCCCTCAAATCAGAGGGCGGGTTGATAAGTCGTGTACTTATCACCCAAACTTATTTAATCAAATTAAAAAAGAATTCAAAATGGCGACTTGAAAAACAAATCCACATTTTAGTGGATACTAGGGCTAATTAAGCCCAAAGACCTGAAGGGTCTTAGTGTTCAGATCCTACTGTAGTATTTCTTAGGATTGAAAGTTCCTGATGTCCAAGTATTCCTTCCTAATTCAATTTCTTTTTTATGTATACATAAGAAAATAAATAGAATTTACAAAAATTCCACAGAACTGACAAAATGACTCAGAAATGAATCCAGCCCCCCATGCTTAACTGATGCAATGTCCACATTGAAAATAAAAGGCATGAAAGGAAGGGTAAAATGCAGAAGATATCACCTGAGTATGATGCTTGGGTCAGCTTTGAGTCAGACTGTACAACTGCTTAGTTTAATGTCGTCAGCAAGGTGTAGTCCAGCCAAAGAAGTCACAACATGGTTAGAGTAACCGTGTCTGAGACGGGTTCTGGAACAGTATGGTCAATAACAGGCTTCAGACATTGACCGTTGACTTTGAATGACTTACCCGTCTTCAGGTCAGAGATCTGAACAGCTCCATTTGGAAATATTTGATCGATAATGAACGGGCCATTCCATTTTGACCTAAGTTTGCCGAGAAAGAGCTTAAGTCGAGAATCGAATAGCCAAACCTTCTAGTTCGGCTCAAAGCTCTTGCGGGAAATCAATTGGTCATGAAGAGCTTTGGTCCGAGTCTTGTAGATCTTTGTATTCTCATACACATCATTTTTAAGCTCCTCCAACTCAGATATTTGGAGTTTCCTGGTCTTCTCGGCTAAACTCAGATCTAAATTGCACTGCTTGATTGCCCAGAATGCCCTATGTTCAATTTCTACGGGTAAATGACACGCCTTTCCATACACCAGACGAAATGGGGACTTTCCGATGGGAGTTTTATACATTGTACGGTAGGCCCAAAGAGCGTCCTTAAGCTTTTGAGTCCAATCTTTGCGATCAGGGCTAACCATTTTCTGCAGAATATTCTTGATCTCCCGATTGGAGATCTCGGCCTATCCATTCGTCTGGGGATGGTAAGGTGTGGAGATTCGGTGATTAACCCCATATTTTTCCAGTAAATTATGGAACTAGGCATTAGTGAAATGACTGCCACCATCACTGATGATGGCCCTCGGAATCCCGAACCGATTGAAAATGTTCTTCTTGATGAAATCAATGACCACGTTGTGGTCGTTGGTTCGGGTGGGAATAGCCTCAATTCACTTGGACACATAATCAACAGCGACAAGAATGTACTGATGTCCAAATGAAGGGAGGAAGGGTCCCATGAAATCAATGCCCCAAACATCGACGATTTGGATAGGAAGAATCAGGTTTAGGGGCATCATATTTCTCTTGGTTATGCTCCCAAGTACCTTGCATCGGGAACACGACCTCGAGAATTTCTGGGCATCCTTGAATAAAGACGGTCAATAGAATCCAGCATGCAAAATTTTTGCAACCACCACACGTAGATGCATGGCAGAACTCAAGTATACTCTTGAATTCATTCTCTAGAATGCATCAGCAAATAATCTGATCAAAACCGATATGGTACAGTTCAGGGTCCTCCCAGAAGTAATATTTGGCCTCAGATTTGAGTCAATCCCATTGTTGCTTGGTCCAATCCTGGGGGATTTGACCAACGGCCAAATAATTAATGATGTTAACAAACCACGAGGTTTGGACACTTGAAACTGTAAGGATGGTTTCGTCTGGAAAAGTATCAGCAATCGGATTGTCCAGACAAGAAGAATCACTCAGAAGTCTCGACAGATGATCCGCCACCACATTCTGTACCCTAGATTTATCATTGATTTCAAGATCAAATTCTTGAAGCAGAAGAATCCAACGAATAAGCTGGGGTTTGGCATCCTTTTTGGCCAAGAGATGTCTTAAGGCCGAGTGGCCTGTATATATGATGACATGAGACCCTAGGAGATAAGTCCTGAACTTCTCCAAAGCAAATACTATGGCTAGTAATTCCTTCTCAGTAACAGTGTAATTCCTCTGGGCCTCGTCCAGAGTTTTACTAGTGTAGTAGATGACAGATGGCTTCCTATCAACTTTTTGACCCAAAACAGCCCCGACAGCGTAATCAGAAGCGTCGGTCATGATCTCAAAGGGGGTTGTCCAAACAGGTGGTTGCAACACCGGAGCACAAGTGACTGCCATTTTAAGAAAATCAAATGCCTTACGGCTTGATTCGTCGAAATCAAACGGTGTTTCTTTGGCGAGAAGATTGCTCAGAGGATGAGCAACCTTCGAAAAGTTCTTGATGAATCTCCTATAGAATCCCACATGACTAAGAAATGTTCGAATTTGTTTGACAGATGTGGGAGGAGGAAGTTTAGCGATAGCATTAACCTTATCTTTGTGTGCTTCGATTCCCCATTCAGAGATTACATGACCCAAGACGATGCCTTCTTGTGTCATGAAATGACTCTTTTCCCAGCTAAGGACCAATCTTGTTTTGATGCATCGTTTAAGAATCATTTCAAGATTAGATAGATATGAGTCAAACGATTCTCCAAAAATAGAGAAATAGTCCATGAAGACTTCCATAAACTCTCCCACCATGTCAGAGAATATGGCTAGCATACACCTTTAAAAAGTCGTAGGTGCATTGCATAAATCAAATGGCATCCTACGGAAAGCAAAGGTTCCATAGGGACAGGCGAAAGTCATTTTTTCCTATGTAGGTTAGGTACGGGTTTAGATGGTAGAGATCCACGTTGACGAGAATTAGCAAAGAACCCTATTTGCAAGTTGTCCAGCGAGGTTTTCATTTGCTGCATGAGCTGGAGCATAGATCCTTGCATCTCTACCATTTGTCAGTTCAAATCAGCTTGCCCTGCGGGTTGACGGGCATTCCAAGCTGGCTGATTGACCTGATTCAGGGACAATTGAGTGTAAACGTGACCCTGACCCATTGGTCGTTGCAGAGCATAGTTGCTGGGTCGGAATTAGGTCTGTTGCCCCAGGTTTTTCCAGGAGAAGTTAGGGTAGTTTCTCCAACCCGGATTATAAGCATTGGAGTAAGGGTTGGATCTAACATTTTCCTGTATAGCGTAGACATCCTCATAGGGTGAGGATGGAGAGAAAGAAAGGGAAGGATCATAAAAACTGGGATCAAAGGTCCCAGTTTGGAACTCATGGGGTTCCAAATAATGCTGGCTTGCAGGTTGAGCCGCATCAAGTTGATTCACAAACTCCCATCCAGAAGGAGCTTGCGATGATTGGAATCCCAAATTCTAGGATTGAGTGGATCGAGAGCTATTCATTGAGTTTCCAGCCATCCACTCCTCCATTCTCTTAGCAACCAAGTCCACCTTATCAAGTTTATTACAAATCAATTCCATATCGAATGAATGAGAGTCGTGGACTTCATTAACATTCTCTCTAGGCTGCTAGGACCAGTTAAAAGTATCCATGGAGGCATGGTTGATCGAATTCTCGCTCATTTCCTCAAACAAATCATGCACACTATCTGCGTCTTTGTTGAGGAAATTGCCTCCGCAAGAAGCGTCCACATGATTTCTGAGTTGCTCAGTCAACCCATGGTAGAAGATCTGCACGAGTTGCCATTTCGACACCTCGTGGTATGGACACCTTCGCAATAGGTCATGGAATCGCTCCTAGGCCACATGAAACTGCTCCCCCGGCCGCTAGGTGAATGTAGTAATTGCCCATCTCAACGCATTGGTATGTCCGACAGGGAAGAATTTCCTCAAGAAGGCCGATTTCAACTCATTCCAAGTTGCAATTGGCCTTGCTATGGTCCTATACCAATGAGCGGCTTTATCCCTAAGAGAGTGGGGAAAGAGCCTCATGATCATTTTCTCCTCATTCATGTTTTGTGCCTTGGTAGTTTGGACCAAAGTGGTCAAGCCCTCCAAGTGCTGAAACGAGTTTTCAAAGCCAAGCCCATGGAAATGTTTGATCAGGCTTAACACCTGGGGCTTGATTTCTACGTCTTTCGCAGGAATCTGGATGCTCAGACGTTCACCATAATTTGAAGGATCATAAAAATCCTTCAAGGGCTGAGCGCCCTGCATTCTCTGAAACCATTCTTGCATTCTCTACATTTGTTCCAGCTGCCTTTGAAATACCTCCTGTGGATCCTGAGGCAGAGGAGGCTGTTGATTAGCCATGGGATCAATTTGGCCAAAATCCAATCTACACCTCCTAGAATACTCAAGTGGTCCTTCCAATCGGGGATTCAATGACCTTCTTCCCAGCATAAACTAGGAAAAGGTCAGAAGGACTGGGGATAAGAACCCTGCAACACAGCAAAACAAGTCTATCCTTAAGTGGGGTAACCTAAGGAACCACAGACTCTCAGAAACCACCTTAAGACTGTAAACGACTTACTCCACTTGTGTTTGCTCAATCCAACCAGTTAGAATGAGGGATTGGGGAGAAGGTTCTTCCTTCGGCTTGTGCTTTCGGTTCCTAGTGTACCCCCCAGCCGTGATCATTTGATGCTATTCCCCTAGCTAGACATCAGATTGATCAGTACAAGCAAATTAATCATAAACAATCTTAGATTGGATCCCAAAGAGCGAATTTGTCCTTAAGGCCAACGTCTACTAGATTTTATTTAGGCCTGGGATTGTAGTGCTTATGGAATATGATGGGCTCTTAAAATGGGTTGTGCCCTTAATGATTAATTGAGTATGTGTAAGTGTGTGCACAACCAGGGTTTTCAAGCAAGATTATTTATGACGAGTAGATTTTAAAGTTCAATTCTTGCTTAAGTAGCTTTTAGGGTTTATAATTAGGCATAATTCAATCAAGTTTGAAGCAAACTAGAATTCAAGCACGGGTGAAGATCGCTTTCCTTTTTAAATCAGAAATAAAGTGGAGTGCCTGGTATGAACCTAGATTGAAAACCCTAAGAGGAAGCTACTTGGTGAGTTGATTTTAGGTTGAGTGGTGTTGCCCAAACAATTCAAACAATTGGCCACAATTGCACCACTGAATTAGGCACACAAAAATGATTAACCTAGAATGATTTCTACTCTTTATGTATTAATTTGTGTGTACTGGTTCCATAGATCAGAATCCGATTGAGTAGAAGAAAATCAATTAGGTTAAGTGCCTTGAATGTGCGTGTACGTTGTGTGTATGTTAAATTACCTCACAAAAATATCTTTTTGTTTTTTTTTATATGCGAGGGTGAAATGAATGTGGGTGGAAATCCAAACAACCAAACTAATCCTAGGATTTATGCAAACACCTAGGTTAATTGGAATTTGAATTAATGTGATGAAATGAAATCTATGGAGGGGGAATAATAGGGAGCACATACAGTCATCTTCAACTGCACTTTACTCCGATCTACTGCTTGACAATTCCTTGATAGAGGTATCTGCAAAATAATAGACACGAGATAAAGCAAGTTAGAAAACAATAAAGTGCGTGAAATGCAAAAAAGAAGATCGAGAAATCGTTGCCTCCCCAACAACGGTGCCAAAATGTTGAATGGTGAAAGACTACGCTACCAGAATTGTAGTTTGAGTAGCGAAGAAATCTGTTCAACAAATAAAATTTATACCAAAAAATCTGTAAAGAAATTCTGGGTTGAATACAGGGAGACTTCGTTGATCAAAATTCGCAATTATATTCTTTTGTGTTTTTGTTTAAAGGTCGAATTAATCACAATGGAATTAATATAGACAATAAGAGAGAGAGAAAGAACAACCACTTGATATTGCATAATATTTTTACAACTAAGAAAGTGAGAAATGATTACACTAGAAAGCGAGAAATTGTTACAACTAGAAAGTAGGAAAATTCTACTCTAGAAAGTAGTAAAAAGAATGGGAGAGAGAAGTTATCCTCCTCGACGATCGCTTGGAGGACGAGCTGGACGAGACGATACCTGGAAGATGGGGAACGGAGCAGGAAGAAGGAGGACGAAGTAGGAGGAATGGGAATGAAGCAGCACGTCATCATCGTCGCGGGATCCACTTCCAGAACGTAGGGCAAAAACTTGGATTTAGCTCTTGAGGAGCATCCTAGGTGTGGGACAAGCTTCTCTTAAGCTTTGGAGAGGAAGAGAGGAGAAGGAAGGGATCCAAAATCAGTATGGTAGGGGTCTCCTTTTATAGTTGCAAGGAGTGGGGGCATTTTGGACATTACAACATTAAAAACATTAATTCAAGACCTTTAGTGACGGATAAATCCATCACTAAAGGCCTGAACGTGGCCGACATGCGCGCGCCGCGTGCGCCTCTCACCTTCAGCACCCTTCAACGCTCGTGCATGTTCGCGCATGCTCAATTGTCTGATCAAGAGATCGGACGGCTTAAACTGCCTAAGCCCACGCAGCGCACCTACGTGCGATCGTGCATTTGCATCGTGCGTCTGATCGCGCGTGGGCGCTATCGATCGATCTGCGCCGCTGGATGCCCATCGCACGACTCCAATTGCTCACCACTAACAGTGAATGCGGGATTGAACGTGCATCGTGCGCTCGACCACTGCTTTGAGTGTGAGTTTGTGTCGCGTGAAGAGTTTTGCGCACGGTCAATCTCAGCCTTTGGATCTTCATCTGACGGTCGAGATCAAGTGTTGCTTGCACCTTCAGATGAGGAGAGCGTTGGATGAGCGGTGGCGTGGTGTGTTCTCGACCCTTGGATGGGCATCTGACGGTGGGGATTCATCGAGCGAGTGGAGAGAAGTGGAGGCGGGTCCTTGGGGTCGGTTCGGCAGCTGGAATGGCACCACGTGGCGCCATCTTGGCCGTCCATCTTCTGAATGTTGTAGATGGTGCCACGGGTGTCGGATTGGACCGATTTTCACGTCGTTAGGCTGCGATCGACAATCCAAACCCATTCGTGTGGTTGGATTTGTCGTCTGAGGTGCGGATTAACTCCATCTTGGCCCTTGCTCTTTAGGGTTCCTCGATCTCTATCTGGTGCTATGGATGTCCGATCAAGGCGATTTTGGAGTCGTTGAACTCCAATTGTCGCCCTGATCAGATCCGTACAGTTGGATCTTCGATCCGAGGCCCTGATAAAATGTTGCCCTATCCCTGACCATAAAAAGGAGATAATTACTATACAATTTATACAACTTGATCTAAATGCATGATTATGCATGTTATTCACTATTTACACTGTATAATGCTAATGTGACATTAAGAACATGCATTAATAGACATTTTAGGTTAATCAGATGTATGCACATCAGTTATCCTAGCCTAATCACATGCACACATCCAATTAGACTTGAGCTAGACCTAATTAGGTTCACTCCTATCCGATTAAACTTTCCTAAGCCTAATTAGGTCCATATCCACTTAATGTAGGTCAACCCAACCTAGATTCACCAAACCCACTACCCTACTCCACGAAAATTACACCTACTAATGTAAACATGTTTACACTACTTAAGATGTCTATTTATGCATGTTCTTAAGCATAGGATTGCATTGCATACTATAAATATTGTATAACATGCATCATCTTGCATTTAGAGTAGTTTGAATAAAATGGAGGTTAATTGTCTCCTTTTATATTCATGGACAGGGCAAACTTTTTATCGGGACCTCGGATCGAAGATCCAATCGTACAGATGTGATCAGGGCGATGATTGGAGTTCAACGACTCCAAGATCGCCCTAATCAGACTTCTGTAGCATCAGATAGAGATCGAGGAACCCTAGAAGATCAAGGGTCAAGATGGTGTGAATTCGCACTTCAAACGACAAATCCGACTGCACGGATGGATTCAGATCGATGATCACAGCCTAACAACGCGAAAATCGAGTCAATCCGACACCCGTGGCACCATCTACATCTTCCAGAAGATTAGACATCCAAGATGGTGCCATGTGGCGCCATCTCGGCCGCCCAATCATCTGCACGCACCTACTGAAGGCCTCTGCATCAACCCTTCCTCGCCGATGGATCAAGATCCAATGGCTATGACGCGCTCGCGCTTAAGTTAAGCACTCGACACAAATGCGCCCACAGCGCGTTGGTCGAGCGCTCTAACGCGAGCGCAGGCGCGCATTCGAGCCTCGCTGTGCAGCAATTGGAACGGAGGCATGCGCCTGATTGACCGCACGATCGTGATCCAACGGCCACGCGCGCTCAATCAAGATGACACGCCCACGCACACCCACGCGTAACGCGGGATCGCACGCGGGCGGGTGTGCAGAAGAGGCAGCGAAGGCGCAAGATAAGTCGTCCGATCTCGTGATCGGACGGCTGAGATTAGCTGGACGTGGAGCGCGCATTACTCTCGAGGAGGCGAGGGCCCACGCGCACGTGTAGCCCACTACACCCACGATGGGACTTTAGCGACGGTTTTATCCATCACTAAAGACCCCTGATTTAATGATTTTCAAAGTACATGACCAAATTACCCTCACTCCTTGCAACTATAAAAGGAGACGCCCTCAACACGAAATTCTCATCCCTTCCTTCTCTTCTCTCCTTCTCGAAAGCTCAAGAGAAGCTTGTCCCACACCCAGGATGCTTCTCGTGAGATAAAGTCAATTTTTCGTCCCCTTTCGGAAGCGGATCCCGGGTGTGGGACCAATTGTGGGTCTTCTAGAAGGTGTTGAGGTGGATGGTGGAGATGGGATCAAAAGGAGATGAATGGTGGGGATTTATGGTGGTTTTGGAGGGAAAGTTGGCGCCATCTTAAAGGTGGCTTTTGGAGGTGGTGGGATGAAAGGAGGTGATGGTTAATGGTGCCAACTTGGAGTAGGGTGGAGCTAGCTTAGGTGAGCTTGGGTAGGGTTGAGTTAGTGGAGCTAGATAGGAAGGGTTTTTAGGTGGTGGATTGCCAAGGGAGCTGGAGCCTAGCTAAGCTAAGCTAGCTTAGCTAGTAGTTGAGTAGAGGAGGTATTAGAGCTAGGGTTTGAGGATAGGAGCTGAGGAGGAGAAGTCTGGAGCATGAGTTGGAGCTGGCAGTAGTTGAAGAGGGTGGCATGGAGCTACTTTAGTTGGCGTAGCTTGCTAGTTCTTTGCTAGCTGCTAAGCCAAGTTAACGTGAGTTGGCTTCTACCATAATTAGCTAAGGTGAGCTAGGTCTAGTGCTACTGGGGGGATCAAGCTGGTTAGGGTAGCTAAGGTAGCTTAGCTCGACTGAGTTGAGCTAAGCTGAATCCCCGAAAGCTGGACTTGAGCTTCCTGAGCTGACATGAAGTCACCTTCAGCTGGCTGGAGTTGAGTGGAGCTGGATGTAGCTGGTGTTGAGCTGAGGTGAACTCCAGTCAACTCAGTTGTGCTAGCTATCCCTATGAACTAATGGGAGCTGAGATGAGCTAGATTCAGCTAAGTTGAGTTGGATCTGAGCTAACTTGAGTTAGGGTGAGCTAAGATGAGCTCTCTTGAGTTGCCATTCAGCTGATATGAGCTGAATGGAGGTAGGATGAGCTAACCCTACTTCAAGTGAGCTGAATTCCAGCTATGTTGAGCTGGAACAAGCTGAGTTCCAGCTGGTGAAAGCTTCTCCTTCACCAGCTGCCTTCCTGAGTGCTAGGGTTCTAGGGATCTGGCAATCTGTATATCCTTAACACTCACAAAAACACATTAAAAATATAACAAAAAGTGTAATGCTTGCCTAACCTAATTAATGCCTAAATGTAGCCCAAAAAGCCCATTTGCGAAGCAAAATCCTAAGAACTAGGTTTGTTTCAATGCATAAGAATGATGATAAACTAACGTTTATCACACCACCATGCTTATCTTTTGCTAGTCTCTTAGTAAAACTTTAATTTTTACAAAATAGAATTTTTGGGGAATCTAATTTTTTTTTAACTTTTGAGGAGAAAAAAGATTATGGGACCTTGGTTGGTTTAAATACAGGAGGACGGGATTTATTAACGATAAACATCGGGATTTGTTTTCGGATCAAAAAATTAGACAAAAATGGGATTGGTCAGGTGTGTTTCGCGTGTTAGAAATCGAGGTTACAAGTAACCTATCGTTGTAGTTGCAAAACACGTCGATCAGATAAAATTTATACCGAAACTCCAAGGGAGCCCCAAGTCGAACACGGGGAGGCGATGTTTACTTTACGTGAAAACCGCACTTCATTTTGTTTCTTTTTGGTATTTTAGGGTTTTGATTTCTTTTTTTTGTGTTTTTGAAATTAAAGACAAGCAGAATGAATCACAAGATAGAAGTGGAATAAATATGATATATATATCAATTCAATGTCGATTACAATGAACTATGAAAGTATAAAAAGAGAGGGGGTGAGAGGAAATCTCCCGAATCGGCTGTTCGGCGAGACGACGGTGCCTAGCGGAAGCTCGGACGAAGGAGGTGAGGAGCGAGATGATGGAGGTGAGATGCAGGACGACGTCGTGTTGAGGAAAGCTTTGGCGTGGCTCCGAAATGGAGGTGAGAAGACAGAGATGATCTGCTACCGGAATAGAGGTGGGAAGACAGCTCCAAGGTGACCTATGAAGGGAGATGGGAAGTTGGAGGAGTATTTGGTGGGGCAGAGGTTCGCTACACTAATAGGCACTTTGGGAGCTTGAGAACAAGCTCTAATGGAGCGTTGGTAGGCTTGCTAGAGCTTGGGAGTAGGTGGGAGTAGAGTAAGTAGAGATGCTTGGAAGGGAGGGGGTGTAGGTCCTTTTATAGTGGAGGAGAAGAGGCTAAACATGGAAATGTTGCTGTAGACAGCTCACCTCCACTCACGCCCTTAGCTGGCTCTGCTGGCTTGCAATGAAATAGTGATGGTTGTAAGCGTCGCTGTAGGTCAGCCCTGCTGTTGCTTAAAGCTGGCTCCAACTGCCCTTGCGCTCGCACCACGCTGCCCCGCTCATCACGCACGCTAACCGTGCGTTCTTACCATGCGCTGTCGTGCACGTGCACTCACGCGCTGCCTTGCACTGGCGCTGCCACTCCATGCACCCGCCTAATTGCGAATTGCGGGGGTTGCAGGGATTCGAACCCTTGCCCCCCGTTTGCAAACCAGTGCTCCAACCATTGCGGCAAACCTTCCCTTGTGTCATGTGGAGCGGCTTGGTGCAACTGCTTCCCAGCCATTGGATCTTGATCCAACGGCTGGGATTGAAGGGCACTGATGGAGTTGAGCGGTGCTGCTGGCCGGTGTTGGATGGCCTTGATGGCGCCACGTGGCACCATTTGGGTTTTCCATCTTCTTGTAGAGGGTGCTACAGTGCTCAGATCGAGATGATTCACGTGATGCCGAACTGCGATCGTCACTCCTGATCCATCCGTACGATTGAATTTTCCATCCGAAACCCGTATGGGTGTTGCATTGCCCCCTGGCCATATAAAATGAAGGAATTAATATATAAAATATACAACTATCCTAAATGCCATGCAATGGATGTTATGTAATATTTATAACATGATATGCAATGCTAAGCCTAGGAACTACCAAAAATAAGTAATTTATCATGAATTTATGTGTGTTCATCAGGGATCAATATGTCCTCCAAAGAATTCATAGATTAACCCCATGTTAATTCAGATGACTTGAAATTTTTGTTTTTAGTATTTTTCTAGCTCTTGAATCTGATTCGCAACTTGCAAAAACCTTTAAAACCTTGTGTTGTGCTTGTGAGAAGCCAACATTTATAAGGGCGTGTTTTTGGTTTAAAACTTTTTTTTTATCCCCCATGCTTATTTTTAGCTTAGTTGTACAACAAGTGTGTTGGGATCATCATTCCTGTTACCAATCCTCGAGGGGGCTTTGGCTCCAGTACTTCAAGATAGAATTGTCCATGACACCACCCAAGAGCTCACAACCCTAGAACACAATGCGGTGTAATGGGGCACTCCAAGCAAACTCAAGTTCTTGCTCCGACACTATAGGTAGAGCACCACCAAGACACTTGAGTTGCTAAAATGCACTTTAATGCTCCGTCTAAAGATATGAAATATAGATATGGAGCAGCACCGAGGCGGTAACATGTCAACATCTCATCCTAAAAGGAGGTATTTTCCTCGTTCTCTATGGTGAGAACTCAAACCAATGATCTACTTCAGACTTTTACCAACTCCAAACATGGGGGTTTTCTAATTTTTAGTGATTTTTTAGGTGTTGGCGTGTGTGTGAAATTTGACACAGGAAGTTCTGCAAGAAAAGCAAGTTTTTGAATCAGAAACTAAGCCCAATACTTTTCATATTACAAAAGAGGATCAAGTCACTAGAACTATCACGAGTTTAGGTGGAATTTTGGAGAAGGATATTTGATCTAATCTAAAAGTAGACCCTAAGATTCTAATGATCAGATCCATATCCTCATCCCTAGTTTGTTAAAGATAAAATCCTATTGTACCACAAGTGAGTTGTCAACCTTAGTTTCGATTTCAAAATTTTTCTCAAAAAGTTTTTTTTTCCAGTATTTTTATTTATTTATTTATTTTTTTTTGGGAATGCATGCAAGAAAATAAAAATGACTAAATAAAAATGCATGTTTTTAGGTTTTGAAAATCCTAATTCAATCATCAAAACTTTTAAAAACACCCCCCATACTTAAGATATGCAATATCCTCATGTAGTAGGAGGGAAAGAGGGATTACCGTAGTAAAAGGTGGTCGGATTTAGGATAGTCAAAACTTACGGAAAAGAAAGAAAAAGAAGCAGAAAGAAAATGATGGGTTACCTCCCATCCAGTGTTATCTTTTACGCCATTCAGCCAGGCGTAGTGTGCATCAGTGATCAACTGTGGTTGGTTCGGTGAAATCGAAGGATTCAGACGTAAGATTCGTGGTATGATCAAAATAGGGCTTTAAACGTTGGCTGCTGACTTGAAATGTCATATTAGTTTTAAGATCAAAAAGATCAATAACGTTATACAGATAAGTTTTGAGGACAATAAAGGGGTCAGTCCATTTGGATTTTAATTTGCCAAGAAAAATACGTAATCTAGCATCAAAAAGCTAAATGCATTGATTAACATCAAAGTGTTTTCGAACAATGTATTTATCATGAAATTTCTTTGTTCTACCTTTATAAATCTGTGCGTTTTCATACAAAAAATTATGTAATTTTTCCAATTCAGTTAATTGTAATTTTCTATGGATACCAGCATCAGAAAAATCCATGTTTAATTGTTTTATAGCCTAGAAAGCCATATGTTCTAGTTCTACCAGGAGATGGCAGGCCTTCCCAAAAATCAAATGGAAGGGAGACATGCTGAGCAGGATTTTAAAAGCTCTATGGTAGGCCCATAAAGAGTCATCCAATTTGGTTGACCAGTCTTTACAGTCGGGCCTAACCGTCTTTTGTAAAATATTTTTGATTTTCTGGTTAGAAACTTCTACCTGGCCATTTGTTTGGGGGTGATAAGGTGTGAAAATTTTGTGATTAACCCCATATTTAGAAAGAAGGTGACGGGATTGCGAATGAGTAAAATGTGAGCCTCCGTCACTAATATTGGCTTTTGGAATGTCGAATCTTGAGAAAATATTCTTCTTAAGAAATTCGACAACCACACAGTGTTCATTAGTGCAGGTGGATATTGCTTCCATCCACTTAGAAACATAGTCGACTGCGACTAGTATATATAAATACCCACCAGAGTTGATGAACGGTCCCATGAAGTTGATACCCCATACATTAAAAATTTCAACCTCTAAAATAGGATTAAGGGCATCATATCCTTCCGAGTCATGTTGCCGATGCTCTGGCAACGCACATAGGATTGAACAAAATTATGAGCATCTTTGTGCAAGTTGGGCCAAAAGAATCCTGCATTAAGGATTTTAGTTGTAGTTTTCTTGCTCGAAAAATGTCCGCCACAGGCCATTGAATGACAATGTGTCAGAATATCATGGATTTCAGAATCAGGGACACATCGTCTAATGACCTGATCGGTACAAACGCGGAAAAGGTCGGGCTCCTCCCAAAAATAATATTTAATATCAGCAAAGAACTTATCCCTTTTTGTTTTCGATCAATTAGCGGGGATACGTTCCGTTGCTAAATAGTTTGTGATGGGTGCAAACCAAGGGAGGGTGGTGGAAGCTAAAATGCTTTCATCAGGGAATTGATCAGGGGGGGTCATTATGTCATTCGTCATAAGACAAGAGAGATGGTCGGCCACTACATTTTGTGATCCTGCCTTATCCTTGATTTCCAGGTCAAATTCCTGGAGTAGCAGGATCCAAGGAATAAGGTGGGGTTTTGCATCTTTTTTTGTCAATAAATATTTAAGTGCTGAGTGGTCGGCATATACAGTGACATGTGGCCCCAAAAGATAAGATCTAAATTTTTCTAAGGCAAATACAATGGCAAGAAGTTCTTTTTCAGTATCCGTTGTGCATCATCAAGAGTTTTGCTACCATAATAGATCACAACGGGCTTCTTGCCAATTCTTTGCCCTAGAACGGCCCCCACAGCAAAATCTGAGGCATCTGTCATTAATTCAAAGGGACTATTTCAATCGAGTCCTTGGAAATTGGTGCCTCAGTAGCTTCCTTCTTCAACCTCAAAAAACTCTCCAGGCATTTGTCATTGAAATCGAATGGCTGGTCTTTAATAAGAAGCTAACTTAAGGGCTTGGAGATTTGGGAAAAATTTTGTATGAATCTACAGTAGAAACCCACATGACCCAAAAAGAATCGGATCTGTTTTATAGTAGTGGGCGGTGGGAGCCTAGATATAGCATCTATTTTTGCTTTATCTACCGCAATTCCTTGTTTTGAAATAACATGGCCCAAGACAATATATTCCTGGACCATGAAATGACTTTTTTCCCAACTGAGGACCAGATTGACTTCTATGCATTTTTGGAAAGTTGTTTCAAGGTTCTTAAGACAATGGTCAAAAGAATCTCCAAAAATAGAGAAGTTTTTCATAAAGACTTCTAAGTATTCACCTACCAGGTCTGAAAATATTGCAAGCATACACCTTTGAAAAGTTGCAGGTGCGTTGCAAAGACTGAAGGGCAATCTTCAGAAAGCAAAGGTTTCGAAGGGGTAGGTGAAAGTTGTTTTGTCTTAGTCCTCAGGATGAACTGCTACCTGATTATAGCCAGAATAACCCTCCAGAAAATAGTAAAAATCCTGTTCGGCTAACTGCTCCAAGATTTGATCAATAAAGGGGAGCGGAAAATGGTCCTTCTTGGTGGCGATGTTTAATTTTCTGTAATCAATACACACGTGCCAAGAAGTGGTAGTTCGAGTGGCTATATTCTCCCCATTGTCATTGGTGGCAACTGTTAGTCCAGCCTTTTTGGGCACTACTTGTGTTAGACTAACCCAAGAGTTGTCAGAAATGGGGTAGATGATATTGGCATCAAGCCACTTAATAATCTCCTTTTTTACCGCCTCCTGCATATTAGGGTTCAAGCGCCTTTGTGGTTGGCGGGAGGGGCAAGAATCATCCTCTAAATATATAAGATGTGTATAGTAGGATGGATAAATACCCTTAAGATCAGAAAGGGTCCAGCCAATAGCTTTTCGATACTTACTCAAAACCTGGAGAAGTTTGTGTTCTTGTGCCCCTGTGAGTCCAGAATTTATAATTAGGGGCAGGGTCTGATTTGGACCTAAGAAAACATATTTAAGGGAGTCGAGCAAGGGTTTTAATTCTAGTTGTGGGCCCAACTCCGAAAGAATTTCTACTTTTTGTGTTAGTGGTGAAGTGAGAGTGAAAGGGTCAACTGGAGCGTTTAGCTGAATATGTGGTTAGGGTGGAAGGGTGAGAGGAAGTGGATTGTTCAGGAACTATGTTAACGGCAAAATAGGAACCTAAATGTGAAATCTACAAAGTTTCCTTCACTATATTTTCCATTTCTGAATCTGAGTCATCAAAGAAATTAGGTTCTTGGAACCTCCTAGAAGCTTGGAAAATATCTAGGGTTACAGATTCACCGCCACACATGTTCTTCATTTTACCATAATCACAATCAATATTTGCACGGGCGGTGGCTAAGAATGGTCTTCCAAGAATTATAGGTTCAAACTTTAATGCTTCCGGTACCTCTATGTCTAGGACTAAAAAGTCTACTGCAAATAGACAATTTTTGACCCGAACAAGGACATCATTAACAATCCCCTTGGTTTAATTGTAGATCGGTCTGCTAATTGAAGAGTAACCATAACAGGCTTTAATTCTCTGATCTTAAATTCTTCAAAAACAATTGTGGGGATAAGATTAATTGAGGCACCGAGATCCAACAAGACACGATCAAAAGAAGTATTATTAATGATAACTTGAATCAGGGGGTGCCTGGATCTTTTCTCTTAGGAGGCAGTCAGCTCTGCACAACAGAGCTGACTATCTCAGGAAGGATCACCTTTCCTAAATTTCTGGGCTACCTTTTTGGGGTACACAAATCTTTTAGAAATTTTGCATAGGAAGGGATGTATTTTATGGCATCTAGGAGAGGGATGTTAATTTCAAATTACCCAAATAAATCCATTAATTCCTTATCAGTGGGCTCAGATTTTTTCTTTTTTTTTTATTTTGTGAAGAATGGAGTGCCTGTGGAAATGGTGTAGGGTTTCCCTGTTTTGCATTGTTTTGCATTATTAGGTTCCTGAACTGTGTTAGAGGAAGATGGGGAAGAGTGATCTATTTTTCATTGAAATGAGTTCCTTCAACAGGAAGGGGGTCTTGAGTGGTTTTCCCATTCCTCAAAGTAACTTCATTTGTAGTCTGATTGTTTCTAGGATGAGGATGGGAAGCCTGACTGCTATTGAAACCCGAGGGATGCTGAGGTGCTAGTTGAATGGGTTGATTGGGATATCCACCTTGGAACTGATTCCTTTGATTATTCGGGTTGGACATAGGTTGGGAAGGTAAATTCCCAACAAGTCGATGATCAGGAGTAACCTTAACTTGGTATTGCAACCTTGTAGAGTTTTCATGACCTGAGTATTAATATCTTCCTGGGATGGTCCAGGTTGATATGTAGGTTGCCCATAATTCCTAAATGATTTTGTTTGGGAAATGGAATCGGGTTCGTGTTTTTCTAGGAGTGATTCAGGTTGGTCCACCAGTTTTGATTGTAAGTGTTGGAGAGGTTTCTAAATTGCTCTTGGAGAGCATAAATATTTTCTGTGGTGGGATCAAGAATATTTTGATTCAAATAATCAAAATTCCCAGTCAATTCTTGTGGGAAATCAGTTGGAAATTGCTGACCATCAGGTGTGGCATCAATATTGTGCAGATTTTCTATTTGGAGAAGTTGTGGAGTGTTAGTGTGTGGAGAGTTAAAGTGTGGAGCATTAAAGTGTGGAGCTTGTTTGCTTGTGAGCTTTTCTTCCACTTTTTTTCTGGTGAATTTGCATCTGGTCCAGTTGTTGAGCTAACATATATAGATCATCCTGAGTGACTGGAACAAAGGTCGATTTGAAGTCAATTTCATTGACTCTATGTTTGGGGTTTTGTGTTCTACCAAAAGTGTCCATTGAAGTCATATTAAATGAGTTTTCACTCATTTCTTCAAAGAGGAGATAGGCACTTTCGGCATCTTCATTAAGGAAATTGCCCCCACATGAGGCATCCACAAATCACTTCAATTGTTCTTATAATCCATGATAGAAGATCTGCACTAACTACCATTGCAGAATTTCATGGTGGGACAACTTCTTAAGAGTTCTTGGAATCTTTCCCAGGCTTCATGGAGGGGTTCACCAATTTTTTGTTGAAAGGTCGTTATGGATCTTCTTAAAGCGTTAGTTCGACCAATCGGAAAAAATTTCTTTAGAAAAGTGCTCTTTAATTGGGGCCAGGTGGTGATCGGGTGCCCAACCATTCTAAACCAATGTGAAGCTTTATCTTTTAGAGAGAGAGAGGAAAAAGTCTCATCAACCACATGTCTTCCTGCATATTACGGGAATGAGTAGGTTGAGCGAGGACAGTTAATTGCTCGAGATGACAAAAAGGGTCCTCTCTTAGAAGACCATGAAAATGCTTCATCAGGTTCAGAATAGCTGGCTTGATCTCAAAATCCCCTTGTCGTATGACCACCCCAGGCCTTTCCTCATAGTTGGAAGGATCATAGAAATCCTTAAGAGGAATGACAGACTGCTAGCGGGGTGGTGGGCTTTGCCCATGGTTAGCTAGGTTCGTCACAATCCTAGCCAAATTCTCTTGATTTTGTTGTAGCCAAACCAAATGGTCGACCATAAAGGCAAAGGGGTTTATATTTTGAGTTTGAATTTGAGGGCCACCTGGTGATGAGCCCATATTTGTGGGCTAATTAGTTACTTAAATGCCTAGGAATTAGATTAATATTGGCATATAAATTGCATACAATAAGATGTAAATAGATTAGTCTAATTATTCATTTATTTATATATTTCATGCATTGCATTCATACTTAGAATTCATTTAGAATAGCATGCATTAGAATAGTTAATCTTTTAGGTTGCATTACATGCATTATTTTATTTCACATTTCTTTTAAGGGCTTGTACATAAATAACCCTCATTTAATTTCTTTATTTTATCTCCAACGGATGCATGCAGGAGAGTACGCCAGCTAAATGCACAAGCGACAATCGTGGATCTTTGTTCCCACGATCTGCATCGCTTCACCTCTTCTTCAACCAACGCTTGCCTCCACTGCCCGCACTCCTCTTGCAACATAAAAGAAGGGAGAGCCTCAACTGGGCTCTAGAGGCCACCACCATCCTGACCCACCACTGCGCAGAGCTTTTGAGCTTCTTCACATCACCACTGCCGGCCTCAACGGTGTGCACAAGCCCACACTACCATGGGCAAGTGGGGTGACAGACCGCCGCACCATTCGTGGCTTGTGCAGTTTACCGCGAGTGTGTGCCTAAAGGCCATGCAGTTCCAAACAAGCCAAACAACACCACTAATACGAAGAAAATCAAACAAGGATTCCAGGAAAGATTTTTTTAAGAATTTGTTTGATATTTGTTTTGAATTTTTATTTGTGCTGGTGTCAAAGTCCAAAAATGATACCTATGGGTATTTTGGACTTTCTGTACCACCACCGACCTCACAAAATTTTGGTGATTTTATATGGTGTATAATTTCACAAGGATTCCAGAAAGATAAATTTCACAAAGATTGGATGAGTATAAAAATTCTAAAAATTCACAAATAGTAGCAAAATAGGAAGATTAGAGGCCGTGACTCTTCTGTAGTCCATGAATTTTTAAAAATTAAATACAAACCCAATTAGTCTGAAAATTGGAACAGATGTTCCCAACTTGATTTGGAATCTATGGGTGAAATTTTATGATTTAGGAGGCTTATGGTGTCGGGAATTGATTTTTCAAGTCTGGATAGAAATTTGGACCTGAAAAATAGAACACCAAGACTTGAATTAAAGTAGTGTTTAATAAAGCATACAAGTAAACAATGGATTTCAAATGTCACCACACCACTTAATTAAGTTGTTTAAGGTCCTGAAAGCCTGGTTTAGTGTGTTGTTGGTAGTTTTTAGCGAATTATATGACCAAAAAAGGAAACCAACCTGAAAATCTAAGGGAAGACAAGATATTGCAATTGTCTCAGAATCCCACTTTCTTCCCACAATGCCTGCACACACGAAAGAAAAAGATAGAAGGGGATGGGATCCACTTCAAGAAAGAGAAAAATTGATTAAGCAAAGCCGTGCCTCCCCGGCAACGGTGCCAAAAAGTGGTGCGGAAAATTACGCGATTTTTTTAAGATTAGGGTTTAAGTCGCTGCAACGCGTAAATCCATTCGCTTTTAAATTTGTAACCAAGATAAGGGAGTATCTAGGGTCGTCCAAGGAGGCAGCTATTTGATAAATCAATCTCTTGCTTGGAAAAGTGGAAATCACCTTTCTTTTTGGTCTTTTCAAATATATATGTATTTTTTTAGGTTTTTGAAATAAAGGGGCAATCGCAAGATGGCGGTAGAAAAAATCTAAATCTAATTTAACTACTAGGTGACAAGAAAGACCTCTTCTCAAGCTTACCCTAGGCACGTGAAGGCCTACAATAATTGAGAAGAGGGAGTGAAAGTGCTAAAGAAAAAAAGCTAAAGTAAGAAGAAGCTACACCAAGTAGAAAAGGCAACTTAATATTAAGCGGATTTCTATTTTACAAAAGTAGAGGAAAGCTTCTACTACAAAAAGTAAAACTACAAAAATTAAAATACAAATCCTGGATGATGATGGTGAAGATGGAATGCTCCTTGCTCCAACTGCGGCTACTTCCGCAGTTAAAAAGGGTCCTCCTTCTCTTTTTCTTGAACCAGAGATAGTCTCCTCCTAGCAAGCCCAAGAGGGGCGTGCTTGACTCCTCCAAGGTGGATGGAATTCCACCTTCAATGGCTTCTCCTAAGGTGGCGTGGACCACCTTTGATTCCTCCTCCAAGGGTGGTAGTGTACCACCCTCAAATCCTCCACTTCCTAGGGTAGGCGTGTACCCTAGGTTGTCATCCAATGTGTGTCTTCCTTCCATGGCTGGCGTGGGCACAAGAGAGAAGAGAAGAGGGGAAGGCGCCAAGGGGACAGAGTATCCCCTTAATCTTCTTCTTCTCTTGACCTTCTATGTAGGTGGAAATATAGGTAGAAAAATTGTAGCCAGGGGTGGATTTTTTTGGTGGAATATGATGGGTTTTTATAGAGGTGGAGAGGGGGGTAGTAGGCATGGGTTAGGTGGATGGCTAGGATGTGTTTAGGTGGTTGTTATGGGTAGTTAGGTTAATCCTAGGGCTAGGGTTAATTGGCGCCACCTAAGGGATGCTAAGGGGGCTAGTTATGGTGGCTAAAAGACACCTAAAGCTGGCAGCAATTGTGGGTCCTCTAGAAGGTGTTGAGGTGGATGGTGGAGATGGGATCAAAGGGAGATGAATGGTGGGAATTTATGGTGGTTTTGGAGAGAAAGTTGGCACCATCTTAAAGGTGGCTTTTGGAGGTGGTGGGATGAAAGGAGGTGATGGTTAATGGCGCCAACTTGGAGTAGGGTGGAGCTAGCTTAGGTAAACTTAGGTAGGGTTGAGTTAGTGGATGTAGATAAGAAAGGTTTTCAGGTGGTGGATTGCCAAGGGAGCTAGAGCCTAGCTAAGCTAAGCTAAGCTAACATAGCTTAGTTAGTAGTGGAGTAGAGGAGGAGGTATTGGAGCTAGGGTTTGAGGATAGGAGCTGAGGAGTAGAAGTCTGGAGCTTGAGCTAGAGCTAGCAGCAGCTGAATAGGGTGACATGGAGCTACTTTAGCTGGCTTAGCTTGCTAATTCTTTGCTAGCTGCTAAGCCAAGCTAAAGTGAGCTGGCTTATACCATAATGAGCTGAGGTGAGTTGGGTCTGGTGCTCCAGGGGGGGATCAAGCTGGTTGGGGTAGCTAAGGTAGCTTAGCTCGACTGAGTTGAGCTAAGCTGAATCCTCGAAAGCTGGACTTGAGCTTCCCGAGCTGAAATGAAGTCATCTTCAGTTGGCTGGAGTTGAGTGGAGCTGGATGTTGTTGGTAAAGAAGTTCTGGGTCAAACAGAAGGAGGCTATGTCGATCTCAGAATCCGCAATTATATTTTTTTATATTTTTTTTAAAAGGCGAAATAATCATAATGGAAACAATATAAAGAATAAGAGAGAGAGAACAATCACTTGGTATTTGAATAATGTTTTTACAACTAAGAAAGTGGGAAATGATTATACTAGAAAGAGGGAAACTGTTACAACTAGAAAGAGATAAACTGTTACAACTAGAAAGCGATAAAAGAAAGGAGAGAGATGTTATCCTCCTCGATGAATGCTTGGAGGACGAGCAGGACGGAGGCAACACCTGGAAGATGGAGGACGAGGTGAGAAGGAGGACGAAGTCGGAGGAACAGGAACGAGGTAGCACATCATTGTCGTCGCAGGATTCACTTCCAGAAGGGGGACGGAAGCTTGGATTTAGCTCTTGAGGAGCATCCCGGGTGTCGAACAAGCTTCTCTTAAGCTTTGGAGAGGAAGAGAGGAGAAGGGATGAGAATTTCATAGGGTAGGGGTCTCCTTTTATAGTTGCAAGGATTGGGGGCAATTTGGACATTTTAACTTCAAAATATTAATTAAGGGACCATTATTAAACGTCGCTAAAGGCCCGTCGTGGGCGACGTGTGCTCGCTGCGTGCGTGCCTGCTCCTCTTCAGTGTCTAAAACATACGCCCACGTTTGGGCAATATCAGCCATTTGATCTCAAGATCAGACAGCTTAAAGTCGTCCTTACAGTGCCCGTTCAAATGCCTCTATCGCATGCCCGTGCGTGCGATGAGGCATGCAGACGTGACTCATCACGCGTGTACACGATCAATGCTTCTCTTTGCCCATGTCTTCGCTTCTCGTGCGCACGTTCTTCATCTGACGGTTGAATTGCGTTCACTCTGCACCTGTGCCTGATTTAAGCGCTTAGTAGAGTTCGAACGTGCGACCCCTACGTCGCCCATAGGGGCGCGACCACTGCACTGAAACATCGTCTTTGTCGTGTAGAGGGTTTAAGTGTGAGAATCTGTGGCCGTTAGATTGAGATTCAACGATCCAGATTGTCCACACCCAAAGCCTTTTGAAAGGGAGAGCGATGCTTCAGAGTTAGTTCTGGCCATTGGATCAAGATCCAACGGCTAGGATCGCGCGATGGAAGGCCCCTTGGAGATGCAACTGCGATTCCTGAGGTCGATTGGGCGGTTGAGATGGCGCCACGTGGTGCCATCTTGGCTATCCAACTTCTGTGTGTTGTAGATGGTGCCACGAGTGTCGGATTGGACCAATTTTTGTGTTGTTGGGCTACAATCGTTGATCTAAATCCATCCGTGCAGTCGGATTTGTCGTCTGGGATGCAGATTAACACCATCTTGGCCCTTGATTCCTGAGCTTCCTGGGACTATATCTGGTGCTACAGATGTCCGATCAGGGCAATCTTGGAGTTGTTGAACTCCCGTCGTCACCCTAACCAGATCCGTACGGTTGGATCCTCAGTCCGAAGCCCTCATTAGAAAGTTGCCTTGTCCCTGGTGATCGTTAATTTTCCCAACACAGTTAATTAAGTTAATTAGACTTAATTATGTGCAAGAGAAAGTAACTTAGGTTAACTTAAATTAATGTCAACTGAGTAGTATATGGTCAAGCTAATCTAACATTTTAGCTTTTAATTCTTTTTAATTGGTTGAGTCTAGGTTGTTCATTGGGAGGCATAACTTAACTTAATTCACCATTAAATCCTAAGCTACTTAATTAATGAGAATTATAATTAAATTTACTTTAAGAATATGAATCTTGCATATGGGATACTTAATTAAATGATGCAAAATTCCATAAGAAAAACATATTTACACATATGATTTGTTATTAAAAGCAGGTAAACATGTTTATTTTACTAATTTCTTCCTATTTACAAGAGATTAAGGCAAGAAAAAGAAATTCAAATGAATATGTGCCTTACTACATCATTTAAGCTAAAAGGAAATTGTATTTAAGTAGAAATTACAAACAGAAATTCCATTTTTTCTTTCTTCTTTAACCTTCAGCCTTCATTCCTTCTTCTCTTCTCATTCTACCTTCTCTCTCTCTTTTCTCTCTTTACCTTTCTCTTAACCTTTTTGTCTCGAGCTCTTCTCTTAACCTCTCTCCTCTTTCTTTTCCTCTTATCTTTACTGTCTGTTAGCTTTCCTTTGCTTTTTTTTTTATTCAGCCCTACGGGCTCTTCTCCTTTTCTCCTTCTTTTCCTTTACCTATCATCTGTGCACTTGAACCGCAATTGAGCTGAATTGAATTGATGAACCGAACCAAAAATTTGGTTTTATGATTGGCAGCTTGGACCGGTCGGGGATACATAGCACCCCTCTTAGGGTGGGACCAGACCCTACTGGGTCCGAGCCTAGTTTATTACATTTAGTTTATTTTTGGTTCGATTCTCATGAAGCACAGTCTCCGGCCTCCCAGAACCGCATGCACACACCCGCTCACGGGCCCATGCTCGCACGTCCACAGGCTCACACACACCTGGGCATGCGCACTGCACGCACCCACACACACACTCATGCTTATTGTGCGCCCAACGCTAACGACCGAACAACCCATAACACTTTTTCATTTTATTCCAAGGAGCGCATTCACGTTTTTCTGATGTGGGACTATATTAATCCCCTCCAGGCCAAGCTTCAATTGAGGATTCCGGTCGCCTCAGAGCTCCAAATCGAGCAAGTAAAGGCTCGCTGGAAAGCTCTAAAGGTGCTCTACAAGTTTGCAGCATCAATTTGATGCTTAGAAAAGAATTAACCCTTCGATTTGAAGGGTGAAAGTGAAGGATTGTCATGGCCATTCTGGCCTGTAGTGAAGCTTCCTCAAGTCTAAGGACCTGCAGTAAGGTTCGTTGACCTCAGATGATGTTCTGAACAAGTTTAGTAGGTGTTTCCGCACCTAATGAAAGATAGAAGAAGCATTAAGAAGCTGCAGAAAGAGAGAGAAGCTTCTAAGTTTCTAATCGAAGCTTTAGAACTTAGATTTGATTTCTGAATAGCTCAACAGATGGATAATAGACTCTAGAAGGGAATTAATCAACCTCTGTATGTTGTTAAAACATGAATTAGGCAGATTTGAAGATCAAAACTCACCAAGAATTTGAAGAACTCAGTATTGCGTTCTTAAGAACCCAAAATGGATAGAAATTCAAAACTCCTTTAATCCTCGATAAAAGTCATCTAAATAAACTCGAATGCACTCTACATTATCTTAGAACTCAATTGAAACCCTTAATTCACAGAATTAATCGATTATTCCTTTAATTGAACTCATGGTTGACCTTTAACAATACAAAGTTGGCTTTTGAACCAGACCTTTTTAGATCAAATTAAAGCTCTATATCAATTCTGAACAACCTCAAGAATGTGCTCAGATCATTAAAACTGAGCTTTGATAAAAAATTTTATGATTTTATACTTGTCACCTACGATTCTGAGGTGGATTGTTTGGCAGAATAAATCACAGATTCTATAAGAGATCAGAGGGTTAGGATGAATTCTATAATCCTCAATCTTGCTTCCAAACCTCTTAAAACATCCTAAACCCTAATGGAGACACCTCTCCAACTCTGCCGAAGTTGGAGAAGACAACAGTCTATATCTAGCTCCAGACTTCAAATCATCAAAATAATCACCAAAATAGACTCCCTAGACCTCAAGTAAGCAATCTGGAGCTTCTCAGGAAGTTCTATAGGCTGAAGATTATTTTTGACTCATCGGAGCTCACTGGAGCTCTGGTGAGTCCAGACAATGGCCATATATGTGTAAAAGCTATAAAAATAGGCCAAGAAAGATTTGAAAGGTCTCCTGAGGTCACAAGGAACCTCAGGAACTCATTAATTCATTCAATTAATGATTAAACTAAAAGATATGCAATGAATTGGTAGTGAGTGTAATCTAAGTTCTCTAGAACTTAGGACATGTTCTCTCTCTCAATTGAGTAGAGAGAGAACAAGTTAGTGAAGTGTGGTGATGGTGTACAGGTGATCAATTAGGTGAAAGAACTCCTCCTGAGCTACCATTGACAGCGAGCTCAAGAGGTTGAATGTATTTTAGGCATTTTAGTTATAAGTGATTATTGATTAAATTAAAGTGAGGATAGGGGCTCTTAAGTGATGATTAGGTGATGGAGGGCCCCAGTGGAGGTGAATTACCCTCAAATACTTCTGCCATGGACAGCGGAAGCAGCTGGTGAAGGAGGAGATGGTTTAGGCGATTAGGTGTTTAAATTAGGGAATTAGGGTGTTAGAAATGATTATGGAGGGTTAAGGAAGATGATCGATGATATTAAAAGACAAAAGAGTGCTTCGATCAAGCTCAAAGAGCTCGCTGGAGCTAAGGAAGACAGTGAAAAATCATTTACAACAACTACTCTAAGCTACCTAATCAACTAATCTAACTATTCTAAACTTACCTAAGATGCTAATATACTGTTACTTGAACGAAGGAGGTGAGAAATCTTCGTCGATGGCTGGTGACGGAGGAAGAAATCAGAGGATGTTGGGAAGAGCTCCGACGAGAAGTTGAAGGCGGCAAGGAAGAAGAATTGATGCTCCAAGTCCTGTCACGACCATTCGGAGAGGAAGAGGAGGTGAGAGAGATGAGTTCCTCATGCAGAGGAGCTAGGAGAGGTGAGAGGTCGTCGGAGGTAGTTGACGAATAGCCTATTTGTTAGCTTAGTGGGGGAAGAGGGAAGGGAGCTAACTCCTTGAAATCGAGGAGGTGGAGGGGTATTTATAGGTTGCAGCGGCTGAGTAGAGGGGTTAATCTGGATGGAAAAAGATTGAGTGAAGTAACCACCGGTGTCTTCTCCGATGCCTGTGAGGTTAACTTCAAGCCCTAAATAGGATTTGAGCTTCATCCAGACCGATGGATGAAAAGAGGATGGTGAGCACAAGCTCTAGGAACTTGGAAGGGAAGGGAGGACGTCAGATGGACTTTGATCGGTAGGTGTGGATACCTCCTGTCGTCAGCTGTCGAAAAGGTTGAAGAAGGAATGAAGGGAAGAAGTTTACAGGGACCTGTCTGTAATGAAAGTTAAGGACCTAGGTGAAGAATAAGGACTCTTTTGAAATAAAACTTAGGGACTAAAATGTAAACTAAGGTTTTCAAGGTTTATTTTAATTTAAATCTTTTTCAACTTTTTATATATGATTATAAATGAGACAAATATTATATTTAAACCTTGGATTTACATTTTTGACCTTTTTAGCTTAATTTATTTAATTAAGTAAAGTTACTTAAGTTATTACATACTTAGGTATAAGTTATACTTAAGTTAGTTAACACATTAATTAGGTGAATTATTGATGATATTTCGAGTCCATTTATTAATTAAATTATTAATAATATTAATTGGATAATAATATAGCCTTTTTAACTTATTTGAAGGTCCTTTAATATTTTATCCCTTATTTTATAATTAAGCCATATATTTATACATTCGTAGCTAATTAACTAGGAAGACTAGTTAATTAGGGGTAATTAAAAGCCATGATGAGCTTCTCATCACCTGGCCATAAAAGGTGACAATTAGCCTAAATTTTATACAGACTAACCTAAATGCGAGATGATACATGTTATGCAATATTTATAATATATGATGCAATTCTATGCCTAAGAACAAGCATAAATAGATAGTTTATGTGATACAAACGTGTTTATATCACACCCCTATGCCTATCTTTTGCTAGTCCCTAGCAATGCTATATGCTATTTATAAGAGAATTAAGGTTGGATTACTCGAGCACAAATCATTTTCAACATTAAGAAATTTTTACTTAGGACCTGAACTTTCAAAGACACAACAGTGCCCGTGTATCTACCAAAATGCAGACTACCTCAAGCCCTCGCCTTATTCAAAGAAAGATCTCATTTTCTCCTTTCTCTTCTTTTCTAATTTTTTTAATTTTTGAGTTTAGGGTTACAGAGTGGCTTTCTACGGCCACCCAACCCACCCAAAACTTGGTGAGAATCCTAAGTTCTAAACATCTTTTTGTGAAAGTGATAGACTCATTAATTGGCAATCAGAACGGACTTTGGGTTTCTACACCCCTAGGTGACCTTAAAAAGGGAGTTCCGCCTAAAGGTGTATCTGTATGGTTGGTAGCTTTCTCCCTACTTTTATTTTTAATGGGGTCAACACAAAGGTGAGTCCAGTGTATATCTCCCTGACTTATTCTACTTCTTCGCTTCTTCCTAAGTGTTTTGGGAATTTTTAGTGCATTTCTTGAGTTGGGTTCTGGACAACCTACCAATGGGCTGTTACCCACGATAACTTGCCAGCCATACTCGTGCTGAGAAGTGTAGCTTATTTCTTTTGTTTTCCTTTTCTTTCTTTTCTCCTTTTCATTTTCTTTTTCTTTTTGAACTTTCTTTTTCTTTTTAATTAGGTGGCTTCCTTGGTCTAAGATTTACCTAAAGGCAGTAAGAAAAAAATGATCCAGTGGCTAGGCTCTGGACAACTTACCTATGGGCTGTTACCCACGATAACTTGCCAGCCGTACCACCCTATAAGGTTCATTAGCTACTCAATTTTCGTTAAAACCATCGAACAACGTGTTAGTGACGAATAGTGTGTAGATGCTTTAGACTTAAAGTTCCCTCAAATCAGAGGATGGGTTGATAAGTCGTGTACTTGTCACCCAAAGTTACTTAATAAACTTAAAATAGAATTCAAGATGGTGAGGACTCGATAAACAATCCACATTTTAGTGGATACCCAGGCTGACTAAGCCCAAAGACCTGAAGGGTCTTTGTGTTCAAATCATACAGTTTTATTTCTTAAGATTGAAAATTTTCTAAAGCCCAAGTTCTCTTTCCTAATTCCATAATTTTTTTTAATATATAAAAAGAAAACAAAAAGATTCTACGGAGCTTGACGAAATAATTCAAAGATGAATATCCACCCCCCATGCCTATCTAATGCAATGTCCTCATTGTATTAAAAAGACATGAAACAGAGTGGAATAGAATAGAAAGCACTTGAATTTCGTGAATAAAGATCGGCTCTGAGATGGAAAGAAATTGTATATGTGCTGAATTTAGTGCCTTCAGCTAGGCACCCTATACAAAGAAGAAGAAATAAAGAATTCACAGGTGTAGGTCAGAATCAGAATAAAAAGATTCACCTTAGGACCTGCCAGCAGATATCCACAGATGTGGATCAGATTGTGATGCAGACCCATACCCCATGGTCGAGTATATCTAAAGTTCTGGATAAAAATTACCCAGAACGTGAAATTAGTATGTAAGCAGGGTCGGGCTTGCGATTTATGAGGATGCAACCCAAGACCTAAAAGTCGAGTTATAGAGAAATCAAGATCAAAAGGATAATCAATGAATGTGTGCTTGGGTTGGACATCCTCAAAACAAATGTCGTAAGGGTCCTGGTGTTGGTGCTTGATATAGACACATCTATCTAGGTTAAAATGCCTATTCATGCATGCTCCTAGGCTTAGATTTACATTTCATGTTATAAATATTATATAACATGCATCACTGTGCATTTAGAGTAGTTGTATATATTTTGGGTTAATTAGGTTCTTTTTATGGTTAGGAGAGGAGAGGATTTATTTCAGGGCCTCGGATGGACGATTAGACTATATAGATCTAATTAATACGACGATCGGAGTCTAACACCTCTGAAATCGTCCAGATCAGAGTCCCGTAACATCACATGAAGCCCGAGGAAGATCAATGGCCAAGGGGGTAATGCGACATCTATACAAGTTTTGGATGGAAAATCCGACTGTACGGATGGATCCAGAGGGACGATCGCCGTCTGGCATCATGGGAATCATCCCGATCTGAGCACCATGGCACCCTCTACAAAAGAAAGAAGAATGGACAGCCCAGGTAGCACCACGTGGCGCCATCCAGGGTGCCCAACGCCGGCCAGCAGTAGCAGCGCATGCACATAGCCGCAGCCACGCAGAGCGCACCATGCGCAGCAGCAGCGCAGTGCATGCCATGCGTGCGCGTGCAAGGAGCGTGATGCGCGCCAGTGGGGCGAGTGCCAACGAGGTAGGCGTGGATCTTTAGTGACGTGCCTTTAGTGATGCTTACAGCTGTCACTAATGGTCAGCACACCCTAGCAAGTGGATTTGAAGGGCAGATCTTCAGTGACTGCTGCAGCGACGTTTATGGACATCAGTAATGACCCAGAAGTGAATTTGTTCTTCCTCCCCACTATAAAGGGACCTACCCACCACCATTTCAAACCATCTCTTCCTTTCTTCCTCTCACCACCTCCAAGGCTCTAGAGAGAGCTTGTCCCAAGCCTGGGATGCTCCTCTAGAGTAGAAAATCAAATAATTTTCCGTCCTCTCACCCCCTTCGTGGAGCATCCCATGGGAGTCCTCTCACAGCCCTTCGGGAAGAAGATCCTCACTACGACGTCGTCCTGCCCCATCCTTTGTCCTCTAGCTACGTCCTGCTCCTCACCACCTTCCTGTAGGCGCCGTCAGAGCGAGTCATCCTCTGAGCAACTGTTGAGGGGGATTTCTCTCACCTCATTCTATCTTTTTATGCTTTCATAATGCAGATTTTTCCTACTTTCGTAGTGTAACAAACAATTCTTGATGAATAGATGGTTGTTTCATTCTCTCCCTCTCTGTTTTTTATATTTGCAAGTAGATTAACTAGATAAGCATTTGTCGATCTGATCTCTTGCTTCCTAAAAATGCCAAAAAAATTAGAAAAGATAAAAATGACCAAAAACAAATAAAATTGAAGTGAGATTTTCAATTAAAGTAAACGTCGCCTCCCTATGTTCAACCCGAGACTCCCTTGGAGTTTCAATATAAATTTTATCTTATCGACGTGTTTTGCAACTACAACGATGGGTTACTTGTAACCCCAATTTCTAACATGCAAAACGTGTGCGACCAGTGCTAGAGCACCACGATCGTTTATTTTGATGATAACAAAACATGCGTTATTTAACATTTACACTTGAACTCTTAGATTTCAGGTTAATTGCATATGGAGACGTATTTAGACGGAGTTCGAGCTCGCATCCATGGTAGATTGGAGGAGCTTGACGAAGAACAGAGGAGCTTCGAGAGGAGCGATAGCCTGAAGAAGCGTAAAGACAAGAATAGGATAGATTTCCTTTTATCTTGTTCTATGTAATTTTGTTTCTTTATTTTGCTCTTTATTTCTTTCTTCGATCTTATGTTAAAGAGCCTCAAAGAACCCTTAAAGTAGTCCTAGGAACACCTGCACTACCTAGGATACTTAGGTTTTCGGTAGAGAGCTTAGAAAACCAAAATAGGGTTCTGACAACCTAATCAAATGTCTGATAGTGACTTTTAAGATGTCTGACTATTGACTTAGACATCCAATAACTTAGGCTGGACTTTGTAGCTACTGTATGATGAAATCAGACATCTGGACCTTAGTCCAGACATCTTAGAAGACATTTGATGGTTGTGTCAGATGTCCAATTAGTGGAACGTTGGCTGCCTATGTAAACATTGAGGGATATGACCATTAGGCTTATATCAGACGTCCATAGAGGACCCCAGATGTCTGATATGTGACCGTTTTTCCTCGATTGACCCAAAATCTCCTTTGTTACATTTTCGAGCCGTTACCCTTCTTGGGATCCATTCCCACAAAACAAATAGGTTTCCAGACGTCCAAACATAGTGTCAGATGTCCTATATGCCGTTTGATGGCCATACATTAGAACTCTGTTTAGGTATGAATCAAGTCAGGAAGGAAACCTGCCTAGAATCAGACATCTGACTTAGTTCCCAGACATCTTAAATAGGTTTTCCAGACGTCTGATACCCGGACCGAATGTCTGATGACCCTGTCAGAATCATGATTGATTTTGATTACGGCTTGTTTTACCTTGGGTTTAACCCCAACGGCTATGGAAGCTTTCTAAGGGCTTCCAAAGCCTTCCTAGGCCCTCTATAAATAGAGGAGGATCCTTGCTTTGCAAACACACACCTTGAATAGTATTTCCACATCTTTTGTGTCCAAGTGAGGAAGAAGATCATTTTTAGGTGCTATTGCTCTCCTAGTTTATCAAGCCCACACTTGAGAGCACCACATCTTTCAGGCAACCGCTCTCACGCCAAAGATTTCGAGAGCGTCGTTGTGCCGTTGCGTAGTTCACGCACCCGCATCTTCACTCCCACCAAAGGGAAGTTTCATTACCTGTAGTAGCTAGATTTAATCATTCACTTTGTGGCTCTATAGGTTATGTTGTATTCCTTCTTTGTTATTTGCGTTGGGTATTCGCATTGCAAATTCCCATCTCCTTCGTGAGATAAAATTCTTCTCGTGAAGAGTAGGGGTTGAGTAATGCTACCCTCGTAAAGAGTAGCGTGGTTGTAATTGAGGTTGAACTACCCTTGTTAAAGTAGTTCGTTAGTGGATTTGATCGACTTTGTTGATTCGGAAATCCTAACTTGAGAGGGTTAGGTGGTGGTTTTCACCTGGTTTGGGTTTCCACCTAAAATTTCTTGTGCCATATTGTGTGATTGCTTTTCTTGTGAGATTGTTATTTATTTTATGCACTTTATTACGTCAGTCATATCTCACCCCCTCTTGTAGGGAATTACAATTGGTATCAGAGTAGGTTCTTGCAAGATTGGAGTAACACCCAGGAAGAAGATCATGGAGGGAAGCAGCCCTGCGACGAGGATTCTTGTGGGGTAGTCTACCACTTGTCTGCCGTTCTTCGATGGGAGCAACTACCCTTACTGGAAGCTGCGGATGAAGACTTGGGTGCAAGCCAACGACTTCACGATTTGGGCCATACGCGAGATGCCATTTGAAATCCCGGAGAAACCCACGGGAGGCTACTCACAACAACAAATCCATGAGTTCTCTCTAAACACAAAAACATTGAACGCATTGTATTGCGCTTTGAGCCTGGAGGAGTTCAACAGAATCTCACAATGCGCCACCGCATACGAGATCTGGCACACACTCGAGGTAACTCACAAGGGTACCTTCAAGGTAAAGTCTTCTAAAATTAATTTACTTTCACAAGAATTTGAATCATTTTTTATGAAGACTAACAAAACTTTGAGTGAGATGAACACTAGGTTGACTCTCATAGTAAATAATTTGAAAGCTTTAGGGAAGACCTTCATTAAGGGGGAGCTTCAAATGAAGCTTCTTCATTCCCTTAGACCGGAATGGGAGCAGAAGGTCACCCCATCGAGGAGGTGAACGAGGTGGAGGAGCTCAACATGGAGGATCTCCTAGGCAATTTAATGGCCTATGAGACAAAGCTGAAGCAGAAGAAGAAGGATACACTGGAGCCAAAATCGAGGAAGACCCTCGCATTCAAAGCCACATCAGATAGCGAGGTAAGTTCCGATGATGAATATTTTAAATTCTTACTTAAAAATTTTTTCAAGTTTTGTAGGGAAACAAAGAAAGAAAAGGAGAAGGAAAAGGAAATCCCAAGACGTTGCTACCACTGCAACAAAAAGGGTCATCTTCGACTTGAGTGCCCCCTTCTCAAGAAGGAGAAGTACAAGAAGAAGGTGTTCCAAGCAACTTGGGACAACTCGAGCTCGTAGGAAGAAGAAGAATGAAACCGCCTGCATGGGTTTCATGGCAACAGCAGGCGACAACGAAAGCGACTTCGACAATGAGGTAAATTCCGATTTACAAGATGCTTTTGATGAATTATTTGAGCTTAGTAAATCAGTTAAGGTAGAAAATAAAAATATTAAAAGGAATCTTAGTTTTCTTAAAAGTGAAAATGAAAGATTAGAAATAAAACTCAAGGATCTAGAAGCTAGTCCTAAGGATAATAACTTGAAGCTAGTCCTAAGGATAATAACTTGTTATTAGAAAATAAAGACTTAATTAATGAAAATAGTAAATTGATTGAAGAAAACACAAATTTAAAAATCAAAATTTCTAGCTTAAAAACCAAGATGCATGGTATTGAAGATGAACTTGCATGTCTTAGGGAGAAATCAAATAATTTGACCAATAAAGTAGAAAATTTATTTAGCCCTAAGGTTGAGAAAGGATCTCCATCAAGGAGACCCAATAACAAATACGGATCCAATCTCACTTGGATACCGAAGAAAGATTTGGAGTCTTGTTTTGTAGGTTATAAAGATTTCAACGTCCAAGACTGGACCTACAAAATGAAGAACGGTCAACTCAAATTGGGAGGACCAAGGAGTAGACCAAGGAGGAAGGAAAAGAGGAGATCGACGAGATGACGAATAACCAATCAACCCGTAGCACGTCAACCGCCCGAATGGAGACCGACGCCAATGCCCAGACCTCCAAGCTACGAATGGGAACCCCATTCGATTTGGCATCTACCTCCATTTGGGCCATTCTATTGGCCATGGTAGATGAGGTAATCTCTAACCCTATCTTTTTTATCATTAGCATATAGATAGGGGGAATTAAAATTTATGAGCTACTTGTCAATATTTAAGGGGGAGTCTAAAAAATAAGTTAGCTTTATTTCCTTTAGAAAGGGGGAGAAAAAGATACAGCTATCATGTTATTACAAAAAGGGGGAGAACATTGTTCTTGTTAAAAGAAATTCAACCCAAAAACTAGAAGAGCATGTTTTAAGGGAGAGTTTAGGAGAATTAAAATCATAACACCTTTTTGATAATGTCAAAGAGGGGGAGAAGTTTATGCATTATTATTTATAATTTTGTCATCATCAAAAAGGGGGAGATTGTTGGTGCTAGAGTACCGCGATCGTTTATTTTGATGATAACAAAACACGCGTTATTTAACATTTGTACTTGAAGTATTAGATTTCAGGTTAATTGCATATGAAGACGTGTTTAGACAGAGTTCGAGCTCGCATCCATGGCAGATTGGAGGAGCTTGATGGAAAATAGAGAAGCTTCGCGAGGAGCGATAACCTGAAGAAGCGTGAAGACAAGAATATGATAGATTTCCTTTTATCTTGTTCTATGTAATTTTATTTCTTTATTTTGCTCTTTATTTCTCTTTTAGATCTTATGTTAAAGAGCCTCAAAGAACCCTTAAAGTAGTCCTACGAACACTTGCACTACTGATGTAAACACGTTTACACTACCTAAGATGTCTATTTATGCATGTTCTTAAGCATAGGATTGCATTGCATGCTATAAATGGTGCATAACATGCATCATCTTGCATTTAGAGTAGTTTGAATAAAATGGAGGTTAATTGTCTCCTTTTATGTGCTTGGACAGGGAAAACCTTTTATTAGGGCCTCGAATCGAAGATCCAACCGTACAGATGTGGTCAGGGAGACAATTGGAGTTCAATGACTCCAAGATCGCCCTAATCAGGCATCTATAGCATCAGATAGTGACCGGGGAACCCTAGAAGATCAAGGGCCAAGATGGTGTAAATCCGCACTTCAAACGACAAATCCGACCACACGGATGGATTCGGATCGACGATCACAGCTTAACGACGTAAAAGATCAAATCAATCCGACACCTGTGGCACCATCTACAACATCCAGAAGATGGACGGCCAAGATGGCGCCACGTGGCACCAGCACCACCGCACCTTCTCTCCTTCAATCAGAGCATTGCTTCTTCGCCGTTGGATCAAGATCCAATGGCTGTGGATGCGGCACCCTGAATTCATCCGCGCGACCATCCGCACTCTGCAACGCAGTGGGCGAGGGAGTTATCTTGAGTAGCGGACGCGAGTTCGAGCCGCAGCGAGAAGACGAAGGGCGCAGGCGAGAAGGCGCGGGCGTGCGTCAGATCTTGATCGGACGGCCATCCACGCTCAATAGTGTCGACACGCTATTGCACACCCGCGCCTCACGCGGCATCGCACGCATTGGGGCGGGCGCGTAGTAAGGCAGGCGAAGGTGCGATCTGGGTCGTCCGATCTCGCGATCGGACGGCTGTGGACGGCTGAACGTGCGGCGAGCGTTAGGCGCGAGCAGACGAGTGGGCACGCGCGTCCAACACCCACTACGCCCAAGTTGGGGCTTTAATGATGTTTTTATCCGTCACTAAAGACCCCTTATTTAATGTTTTAAAGATGTAATGACCAATTTGCCCCCACTCCTTACAACTATAAAAGGAGACCCCCTCCACATGAAATTATCATCCTTTCCTTCTCTTCTCTACCTCTCCAAAGCTCAAGAGAAGCTTGTCCCACACCCGGGATGCTCATCACGAGATAAAGTCTAAATTTTCATCCTCATTCAGAAGTGGATCCCTCGACGACGACGACGTGCTGCCCCGTTCACGTTTGTCTGCTTCGTCCTCCTTCGTTCTGCTCTGTTCTCCTTCATCCAGGCGTCGTCCCGTCCAGCTCATCCTCCAAGCGAATGTCGAGGAGGATAACTTCTCTCTCCCATTCTTCTTTACAGCTTTCTAGTGTAGAATTTTCCTACTTTCTAGTGTAGCTGATTTCCCGCTTTCTAGTGTAATTCTTATTTGATTTGATTGTATAAACATTTTGAAATATTGAATGCATGTTTTCTCTCTCTCTTTCTCTCTTTTTATCTCTCTTCCCTTTAGTCTGATAGCTTCATTGTAATTACATCGCCTCGCTTTTCAAGAAAAATTCTAAAAAAAATATAATTGCGAATTTAGATCGACGTAGCCTCCCTATGTTTGACTTGGAATTTCAATTTCGGTAAAAATTTTATTTGTTGAACACGAATTCTTCTCTTTCAAGCTACAACGACAATTTTATTTGTTGAACACGTTAGCGTAGCAATTCGTACGTTCAACATTTTGGCGCAATTACCAAGGAGGCGACGCTCTTTGATTTTTTCTTCGCATTTCTAACTTACGAATCATTTACCTCACTTCTGTCTTTTCTTATTGTGATTGCAGGTACTCTTTCGAGATAGGCAAAAGCGGTAGATTGGAATAAAGTGCTGTGGAAGGTTTTGTAAGTTATCCCCCACCTCCCACCCATTAGATTTCATTTCACAACATAATAACACAAACATCAATCAACCTAGGTGTTCTTATAAACTCTAAGGTTAGATTATTTTTTGTTTGACACCCATAACCGCCCTAACCTCCACATTTAAAAAGAAAAATTAAAAATTTCACAGAGGTACACAACCTCATCTGATTTTCAAACTCAACCAGCAAACCGATCTTTGGAGCCGGTACACACATTCAAACACATAATTGAGTAGAGATCAGATTAGGAAATCACTTGTGTGACTAATTAAGTGGTGCAACAGGCCAATTGTTTGAGTTGATTGGGCCGCACCACGTCAATTAAAATCAACTCATCAAGTAGCTGCCACTTAGGTTCAACTCTTAGGGATTTACCAGGCACTCCACATTCTTTTAAGTTTTAAAGGAAATCTTCACCTGTGCTTGCAAAACCTGGTGTGCCAACAAAAAGTTGTTTGAAAACATCTAAAGTTGAATCCTAAAAGCTACTAAGCAAGATTTGAACTCTAAAATTCACCACATCAAATATAATCTTGCTTGAAAACCATTGGTCGTGCATGCACACAAAAATCAATCAATCATTAAGGGCACAACCCAGATAAAGGGCCCATCACATTCCAAAGCACATTTAAACTTAGCCCTAAATAAAACAGAATAGACGTTGGCCTTAAGGATTCGACTTGCTCTTCAGAGCCCAGAAAGTGATTATTTTCGATTAGTCTGTTTCTACTGTTCAATCTGATATCTAGTTAGGGGAGCAGAATCAAACGATTGCAGCTGGGAGGTACACTAGGAATCGGAGGCGCAAGCTGAAGGAAGAACCTTCTCCCCAGTCCCTCCTTCTAACTGGTTGGATTGAATAGACAGAAGTAGATCAAATCGTTCCTTTATCTCAAGATGGGTTTTGGGAGTCTGTAGGTCTTTAGGCTAACCCACTTAAGGATAGGTTTGATTGTTTGTATTGCAGGACGCCTTTCTTCCTCCCATCTCTCATGAGTCCTTCCACATATTACACGCATTCCTGCTCTTTCCCTCCTGTTTTGAATTATCCTCAACATGACGATTATCCCGACTCGTACTGTAATCAACCATCAGTTAGTTGAGATAACTCGGATTGGGGATACAGTTCCAGTCCTCCGTGATTAGGGTTTAACCCTGAACACTATGATTGTGATTTCTATCCTTCTTAGAGCCACATCGATTATAGATCGTCATCCTTTCATGAACAACCTAATACGATCTACAATCAAGAAGGATACACTAATCCTTACCCATCCTCTGATTACACTGCCTTTAGGTCATCACCATCTTTTGAACAATCTGAAATGACCTATTATCAGGAAGGGTATAACGAATCTCAATTCGTTAATTCCCTTGCATTGAACCCAGACCCGCCCAACCCTGAACCAACTCATTTGGTTCAGGGTAACCAGGTTCAAGAAAAGGTTCTGGCTAACTTGAGGAATATCATACAATCTTTAGAAGTTCAGCCAATACCATGCATTGAGAGATTGGAGCCCCTGATTCAGATGATTGATGATTTAAATATGTATTTGTTGGATTGGCTCCAGGATGTTAAGGATAAGAACCCGGGTGCCTTTCTACTTGGGAAATTAGCGAAATTGAGGATGAGATTCACGGTTGCTTTCATTCAATCATGGGATGATTCCCAGGATGAACCGCCTTCAGGAAAGCCAATGACAGAACCCGTTCAGACACCTGTTGGAGGGACACGTGTTACGAGGCTGACCAGATTGAATTAGAGCAACCAATTAAGGAAAATCTAATTTCTTCACCTGAGATCCCTAAGCCGGGGTATGAGGAAACGTATGTCTCCTTGGAACAGAAAGTGACAGATGATTTTGGGACATACAATGATACGGATCTTGATTTCTTTGATGGTGAAGATTCAAGTTGCGAAGTCTCACGCGAGTTTTCTGAACACGATTTTTGTGAGACGATTGGGCCTGAGGAATTTGATAGATCATTTGATAACCCAATAACTGAGGAAACTTATCTTATTAGGGCACACATTACGGATCCAGAATCACATTTTCTGGAGGATTCAATTCAATGCCCTGATTGTCAGTTACACCCCATTGAACTTATTAATGATTCTATTTCTAAGATAATTAGACCCAAGTCAATTTTGATTCAGCCACAACATTTAGACTTGGAGATTTCAGACGGGGTGATTAACATGCAAGAGGTCTCGGAATTTAACATTCTGATTGAGGATAGGAGTTGGGAAGTTCTGATTTAGGAAGCTAATTATGGAGGAAGTATAAGACTGAGTTGAAGGGTGCCTATTAAGCTGAAACCATCAAACCAAAACCCTTTCGACATTTGTTCTGAGGATGTCCAACCTAAGCACACAAATGATTATCCTTTTGAGCTTCAATTCTCTGTAACCCGACTCTTTGGTCCTGGGCTGCATCCTCATAAATCACAGGCCCGACCCCGCTTGCATTCTGATTTTAGGTTTTGGGTAATTTTTATCCAAAACCTGAGATATTCTCGATTATGGGGTATGGGTCTGCATCACAATCTGGTCTACATTTGTGGACATCTACTGACAGGTCAGAGGATTCTTATGTTTATTCTGATTCTAACCTGCACCTGTGAATTTTTGATTTCTCTTCTTTGTATAGTGTGCCTAGCTGAATGCACTAAATTCAGCACTTATACAGTTCTTTTTAGTTTTCATCTTGGAGCAGACCTGACATTCACCCAATTCAGGTGCTTTTTATGTTATTCCACTCTGTTTTATGTCTTTTTAATACAACGAGGACATTGCATTAGATAGGCATGGGGGGGTGGATATTCATGTCTGAATTTATTCGTCAGCTTCGTAGATTTGTTTACTTTTATTAAAAAAATGTGGAATTAGGAAGGAAAACTTGGGTTTAAGAAAATTTTCAATCTTAGGAAATACTACATTATGATTTGAACACAAAGACCCTTCAGGTCTTTGGACTTAATTAGCCTGTGCATCGACTAAAATGTGGATTTATTTTTCGAGAAATCGCCAATCTTAATTCTATCGTAATTGGGGTAAAGAAGTTTGGGTGATAAGTACACGACTTATCAACCTGCCCTCTGATTTGAGGGAACTTTGAGTTTCCCGCATCTACACACTTTCTTTGCACTGACTCATTGTTTGACGATTCTAACAGAAATTGGGTAGCTAATAAACCTTCTAGGGTGATATGGCTGGCAAGTTATCGTGGGTAACAGCCCATAGGTAGGCTGTCCAGAGCCCAATCACTGGACGTTTCTCTTTTTGCTGCCTTTAGGTAAATCTTAGACCAGGGAAGCTACCTACCTAAAAAGAGAAAAAGAAAATCAAAAAGAAAAGAAAAAGAAAAGGAGAAAAGAAAAAAAAGAAATAAGCCACACTTCGCCGCACGAATATGGCTGGCAAGTTGTCGGTGGTAACAGCTCATCGATCGGTTGTCCAGAACCCAGCTCAATAAATGCATTGAAAATTCCCAAAACACTTAGGAAGAAGCAGAGAAGTAGAATAAATTGGGGAGATATACACTGGATTCATCCTTGTGTTGACCCCGTAAAAATAAAAGTAGGGAGAAAGCTACCGGTTATAAAGATACACTTTTAGGTAGAGTTTTTTTTTTTAGGTCACCCATAGGCGTAGAAATCCGAAGTCCATTTTAACTGCCGGTCAATGAGTCTATCACATTCACAATAAGATGCTTAGAACTTAGAGTTCTCATCAAATCTTGGGTGAGTTGAATGGCCGTAGAAAGTCACTCTTAAACCCTAAAATTTTAAAATCCAAAAAAATTAGAAAAGAGGAAAAGAAAAATTTTCTTTGAATAAGATGGGGGCTTGAGGCAGTCTGCATTTTGGCAGATACTCGGGCACTGTTGTGTCTTTGAAAGTTCCGATCCTAGGTAGACAATTTCTTAATGATTGAAAATAACTCATGCCCAAGTAATCCAACCTGATTCTTTTATAAATAGCATTTAGTTTTTGCTAGGGACTAATAAAAGATAGGCATGGGGATATGATGTAAACACGTTTACACTACCTAAGATGTCTATTTATGCATGTTCTTAAGCATAGGATTGCTTTGCATGCTATAAATAGTGCATAACATGCATCATCTTGCATTTAGAGTAGTTTGAATAAAATGGAGGTTAATTGTCTCCTTTTATGTGCTTGGATAGGGCAAACTATTTATCAGGGCCTCGGATTGAAGATCCAACTGTATAGATGTGATCAGGGCAACGATTGGAGTTCAACGACTCCAAGATCGCCCTAATTAGGCATCTGTAGCATCAGATAGTGACTGGGGAACCCTAGAAGATCAAGGGCTAGGATGGTGTAAATCTACACTTCAAACGACAAATCCGACTGCACGGATGGATTCGGATCAACGATCGCAGCCTAACGACGTAAAAATCAAATCAATTCGACACCCGTGGCACCATCTACAACATCCAGAAGATGAACGACCAAGATGGCGCCACGTGGCGCCATCTCAGCCGTCCAACCGGCCCCCAGCACCGCCTTCGTTCTCTTCTTCAATCAGAGTGCTGCTTCTCCGCCGTTTGATCAAGATCCAACAGCTGTGGATGCGGCACCTGATGTAAACACATTTACACTACTTAAAATGTCTATTTATGCATGTTCTTAAGCATAGGATTGCATTTCATGATATATGTTGAACGATTACGAAGCTACGCTAACGTGTTCGATTTTGGAAAACCTGTCGTTGTAGTTCAAAAGCGAAGGATTCGTATTCAACAAATAAAATTTATACCGAAACTAAAATTTCGGGTCGAACACAGGGAGGCGGACGTTTGATTTAAAAACTTCGCGTTTCGTTTTTATTTTGTCACGAAGAAATTCAATTTAAACTATCTAAGTATCTACAGCAAAATAGAAGAGAGAGAGTAAGAGAGAAAGAGAATATTACACAGAGAAATCAAAATGAGATGTAGAATATACAAGGAATTTTTGCATTGAAGTGATTGTTCATTACAACTAGAAAGCATAAAATAATTACTCTAGAAAGCATTAAAAGAATGGAGGGAGAAATGTCCTCCTCGACGATTGCTTGGAGGACGAGTAGATTAATCTAGAAAGCAGTAAATCTATACTAAAAAGCGGTAAAAAGAATAGGGAGAGAGAAATCCTCCTCGACGGTCGCTTGGAGGATGAGCCGGACGGGATGACGCCTGGATGAAGGAGAACGAAGAGGGACGAAGGAGGACGAAGTAGAAGAACGGGAACGAAGCAGCACGCCGTCGTCGTCGCGGGATCCACTTCCGAAGGGGAACGAAAATTTGCACTTTATCTCGCGAGAAGCATCCCGGGTGTGGGACAAGCTTCTCTTGAGCTTTGGAGAGGTAGAGAGGAGAAGGAAGGGATGAAAATTTCGTATGGAGGGGGTCTCCTTTTATAGTTGCAAGGAGTGGGGGCAAAATAGACATTACATCTTCAAAATAATAAATAAGGGGCCTTTAGTGACGGATAAATCCGTCACTAAAGCACCGACGTGGCCGTCGCCGCCGCGCCCACGCGCGTCCGTTCGGCTGCCCACGTGCGTAACGCCTATGCATGTCCGCGAAGTCTCAGCCGTCCGGTCACGAGATCGGACGGCTTAAATCGCGTCCGCGCCCGCTGCGTAGCGCGCTTGCCCGCGTGCGATCGCGCGTTACGCCCGGCGTCCAATCGCGCGTCGTCCTGATTGAGCGCGCGCAACCATTGGATCTTCATCTGACGCTCGTCCGTGCCCGCTCGCCCGCGCCTTCCACCCCCTCACCGCGGCTCGAACCCGCGACCTCCGCTTCGCCCGCAGCTGCGTCGCCGCTGTGCTACGCAGACGAAATGGTCGCGCGGACGCTTTTAAGCGCGAGCGACCGCAGCCATTGGATTGAGATCCAACGGTGGAGAGGAGACGGGTGCGCGGTCTTCACAAGATGCATGCGGCCGTTTGGGCGGCTGAGATGGCGCCACGTGGCGCCATCTTGGCCGTCCATCTTCTGGAAGTTGTAGATGGTGCCACGGATGTCGGATTGACTCGATTTTTGTGTCGTTGGGCTACGATCGTCGATCCGAATTCATCCGTGCGGTCGGATTTGTCATCTGAAGTGTGGATTTACACCATCCTGGCCCTTGATCTTCTAGGTTCCCCGATCTCTATCTGATGCTACGGATGCCTGATTAGGGTGATCTTGGAGTCGTTGAACTCCAATCGTCGTCCTGATCACATCCATACGGTTGGGTCTTTGATCCGAGGCCCTGATAAAATATTTGCCCTGTCCAAGCACATAAAAGGAGACAATTAACCTCCATTTTATTCAAACTATTCTAAATGCAAGATGATGCATGTAATGAAATATTTATATCATGAAATGCAATCCTATGCTTAAGAACATGCAAAAATAGACCTTTTAAGTAGTGTAATTGTGTTTACATCATACCCCCATGCCTATCTTTTTCTAGTCCCTAGCAAAAACTATATGCTATTTATAAAAGAATTAGGTTGGATTATTTGGACCTGAGTCACTTTCAATCATTAAGAAATTGTCTACTTAGGAACTGAACTTTCAATGACACAACAGTGCCCGGGTATCAGCCAAAATGCAGACCGCCTAAAGCCCTCGCCTTATTCAAAGAAAAATTTCTTTTTCTCTTTTTACTCTTTTCTAATTTTTTTTTTTTTTGGATCTTCAAATTTTAGGGTTCAAGAGTGGCTTTCTACGACCATTCAACTCACCCAAGATTTGATGAGAATCCTAAGTTTTACGCATCTTATTGTGATTGTGATAGACTCGTTGACCGGCAATTAGAACGGACTTCGGATTTCTACGCCTCTAGGTGACCTCAAAAAGAATTCTGCCTAAAGGTGTATCTTTACAACCGGTAGCTTTCTCCCTACTTTTATTTTTTAACGGGGTCAACACAAGGGTGAATCCAGTGTATATCTCCCCGATTTATTCTACTTCTCCGCTCCTTCCTAAGTGTTTTGGGAATTTTTAGTGCATTTTCTGAGCTGGGTTCTGGACAACCGGTCGATGAGCTGTTACCACCGACAACTTGCCAGCCATACTCGTGCAGCGAGGTGTGGCTTATTTCTTTTTATTCTTTTCTCCTTTTTGATTTTTTCTTTTTCTTTTTCTTTTTTTTTTTTAAGTAGGTGGCTTCCCTGGTCTAAGATTTACCTAAATGCAGCAAAAAGAGAAAGGTCCAGTGACTGGGCTCTGGACAACCTACCTATGGGCTGTTACCCACGATAACTTGCCAGCCATATCACCCTAGAAGGTTCATTAGCTATCCAATTTCCGTAAAAATCGTGGAACAACGAGTCAGTGCAAAGAAAGTGTGTAGATGCTTAAGACTCGAAATTCCCTCAAATCAGAGGGCGGGTTGATAAGTCGTGTACTTATCACCCAAACTTATTTATTCCACTTATAATAGAATTAAGATGGCGAGGACTCAAAGACAAATCCACATTTTAGTGGATACACAGGCTAATTAAGTCCAAAGACCTGAGGGGTCTTTGTGTTCAGATCCTAATGTAGTATTTCCTAAGATTGAAAATTTTCTTAAACCCAAATTCTCTTTCCTAATTCTGAAATTTTTATTTTTTTATTTTTTATAAAAGAAAATAAACAAATCTACGGAGCTGACGAATGAATTCAGAGATGAATATCCACCCCCCCATGCCTATCTAATGCAATGTCCTCATTGTATTAAAAAGACATAAAACAGAGTGGAAAATTGTAGAAAGCACCTGAATTGCGTGAATATCAGGTCCGCTCCAAGATGAAAACAAAAAAGAACTGTATAAGTGCTGAGTTTAGTGCCTTCAGCTAGGCACACTATACAAAGAAAAGAAATGAAGAATTCACATGTGCAGGTCAGAATTAGAATGAACAGAAGAATCCTCTGACCTGTCAGCAGAGGTCCACAGATGTGGACCAGATTGTGGTGCAGACCCACACCCCATAATCGAGAATATCTTAGGTTCTGGATAAAAATTACCCAAAACCTAAAATCAGAATGTAAGCGAGATCGGGCCTGCGATTTCTGAGGATGCAACCCAAGACCAAAAAGTCGGGTTACAGAAAATTGAAGCTCAAAAGGATAATCGTTGAATGTGTGCTGGAAGTGAACATCCTCGAAACGAATGTCGTAAGGGTTCTGATTTGATGGTTTCAGCTTAAAAGGAACCCTTCGACTCAATCTTCCATTTCCTCCAAAATTAACTTCCCAAATCAGAACTTCCCCGCTCCTATCCTCCTCATTAAGCATATCAAATTCCAGGACCTCATGTATATTCATCACCCCGTCTGAAATCTCCAAGTCTAAATGATGTGGCAAAATCAAAATTGACTTGGGTCTAATTATCTCAGAATTAGAATCATCAATAAGCTCAACAGGGTGTAATTGATAATCAGGGCATTGAATTGATTCCTCCAGAAAATGCGATTCTGGATCCGTATCGTGTGCCCTAATAAGATCAGTTTCCTCAGTTATTGGGCTATCAAATGATCTATCAGATTCCTCAGGCCCAATCGTCTCACAGAAATCGGGTTCAAAAAACTCGCGGAGACTTCGCAACTTGAATCTTCACCATCAGGATCCATATCAATGTATGTCCCAAAATCATTTGTCACTTTGTGTTCCAAGGAGACACACGTTTCCTTGTAACCCAGCTTAGGGATCTCAGGTGAAGAAATCAGATCATCTTTAATTGGTTGCTTTAATTCAATCTGGTCAGCTTCGTAACACGTGTCCCCCCCAACAGGTGCCTGAGCGGGTTCTGTCATTGGCTTTCCTGAAGAGAGTTCATCTTGCGAATTATTCCAAGATTGAATCAAAGCAACCACGAATCTCATCCTCAATTTCGCTAATTTTCCAAGTAGAAACTCACCCAGGTTCTTATCCTTAACGTCCTGGAGCCAATCCAACAAAGACTTGTTTAAATCATCAATCATCTGAATCAGGGGCTCCAATCTCTCAATGCAAGGTATTGGCTGAACTTCTAAAGATTGAATGATATTCCTCAAGTTAGCCAGAACCTTATCTTGAACCTGATTAACCTGAACCAAATGAGTTGGTTCAGGGTTGGGCGGGTTTGACATCAATGTAGAGGAATTAACGAATTGAGATTCGTTATACCCATCCTGATAATAGGTCATTTCAGATTGTTCAAAAGATGGTGATGACCTAAAGGCAGTGAAATCAGAGGATGGGTAAGGATCAGTGTATCCTTCTTGATTGTAGATCGTATTAGGTTGTTCATGAAATGAGGACGATCTATAATCGACGTAGCTCTGAGAAGGATAAAAATCAGAATCAAAGTGTTTAGGGTTAGACCCTAAACATGGGGGTCCGGAATTGTATCCCCAATCTGAATTATCCCAACTAACTGATAGTCGATTACAATACGAGTTGGGATAATCGTCATGTTGAGGATAATTTACAACACGAGGGAAAGAGCGGGAATGTGTGAAATGTGTGGAAGGATTCATGATACACGAGAGGAAGAAAGGTGCCCTGCAATACAAACAATCAAACTTGTCCTTAAATAGGTTAGCCTAAAGACCTACAGACTCTCAAAACCCGTCTTGAGATAAAGGAACGATTTGATCTACTTCCGTCTGTTCAGTCCAACCAGTTAGAAGGAGGGACTGGGGAGAAGGTTCTTCCTTCCGCTTACGCCTCCGGTTCCTAGTGTACCCCCCAGCCGCGATCGTTTGACTCTGCTCCCCTAGCTAGACATCAGATTGAACAGTAGAAACAGACTAATCGAAAATAATCTCGTTCTGGGTTCTGAAGAGCGAGTCCAATCCTTAAGGCCAATGTCTACTTTGTTTTATTTAGGGCTAGGTTTGAATGTGCTTTGGAATGTGATGGGCCCTTTAAATGGGTTGTGCCCTTAATGATTGATTGATTTGTGTGTGAGTGCACAACCAGTGGTTTTCAAGCAAGATTGTTTTTGATGTGGTGAATTTTAAGATTCAAATCTTGCTTAGTAGCTTTTAGGATTCAACTTTAGGTGTTTTCAATCAAGTTTCGTTGGCACACCAAGTTTTACAAGCACAGGTGAAGATGTTTTCCTTTAAAGTTTAAAAAGAATGTGAAGTGCCTAGTAAATCCCTAAGAGTTGAACCTAATTGGCAGCTACTTGATGAGTTGATTTTATTTGAAGTGGTGCGGCCCAATCAACTCAATCAATTGACCTGTTGCACCACTTAATTAGGCACACAAATGATTACCTAATCTGATTTCTACTCAATTATGTGTTTGGATGTGTGTACCGGTTCCTAAGATTGGATTACCGGTTGAGTTTGAAAATCAGATGAGGTTGTGTACCTCTGTGAGATTTTTTTTTTTTTTTTCTTAATGTGGGGTTGGGGTGTGTATGGGTGTCAAACAACAAACAATCTAATCTTGGAGTTTATAAAAACACCTAGGTTGATTGATGTTTGAGTTATTATGTGACGAAATGAAATCTAATGGGTGGGAGGTGGGGGGTAACTTACAAAACCTTCCACAGCACTTTACTCCGATCTATCGCTTTTGCCTGTCTCGAAAGAGTACCTGCAATTACAATAACAAAGGACAAAAGTGAGGTAAATGATTTGTAAGTTACAAAACGCGAAGAGAAATCAAAGATCGTTGCCTCCCCGGCAACGGCGCCAAAATGTTGAACGATTACGATGCTACGCTAACGTGTTCGGTTTTGGAAAACCTGTCGTTGTAGTTCGAAAGCGAAGGATTCGTGTTCAACAAATAAAATTTATACCGAAACTAAAATTCCGGGTCGAACACAGGGAGGCGGACGTTTGATTTAAAAACTTCGCATTTCGTTTTTATTTTGTCACGAAGAAATTCAAATTAAACTATCTAAGTATCTACAGCAAAATAGAAGAGAGAGAGAGTAAGAGAGAAAGAGAATATTACACAGAGAAATCAAAATGAGATGTAGAATAAACAAGGAATTTTTGCATTGAAGTGATTGTTCATTACAACTAGAAAGCATAAAATAATTACTCTAGAAAGCATTAAAAGAATGGAGGGAGAAATGTCCTCGTCGACGATTGCTTGGAGGACGAGTAGATTAATCTAGAAAGCAGTAAATCTATACTAAAAAGCAGTAAAAAGAATAGGGAGAGAGAAATCCTCCTCGACGGTCGCTTGGAGGATGAGCTGGATGGGATGACGCCTGGATGAAGGAGAACGAAGAGGGACGAAGGAGGACGAAGCAGAAGAATGGGAACGAAGCAGCACGCTGTCGTCGTCGCGGGATCCACTTCCGAAGGGGGACGAAAATTTGGACTTTATCTCGCGAGAAGCATCCCGGGTGTGGGACAAGCTTCTCTTGAGCTTTGGAGAGGTAGAGAGGAGAAGGAAGGGATGAAAATTTCGTATGGAGGGGGTCTCCTTTTATAGTTGCAAGGAGTGGGGGCAAAATAGACATTACATCTTCAAAATAATAAATAAGGGGTCTTTAGTGACGGATAAATCTGTCACTAAAGCCCCGACGTGGCCGTCGCCGCCGCGCCCACGCGCGCCCGTTCGGCTGCCTGCGTGCGTAACGCCTACGCATGTCCGCGAAGTCTCAGCCGTCCGATCGCGAGATCGGACGGCTTAAATCGCGTCCGCGCCCGCTGCGTAGCGCGCTTGCCCGCGTGCGATCGCGCGTTACGCCCGGCGTCCAATCGCGCGTCGTCCTGATTGAGCGCGTGCAACCGTTGGATCTTCATCTGACGCTCGTCCGCGCCCGCTCGGCCGCGCCTTCCACGCCCTCACCGCGGCTCGAACCCGCGACCTCCGCTTCGCCCGCAGCTGCGTCGCCGCTGCGCTACGCGGACGAAATGGTCGCGCGGACGCTTTTAAGCGCGAGCGACCGCAGCCGTTGGATCGAGATCCAACGGCGGAGAGGAGACGGGTGCGCGGTCTTCACAAGATGCATGTGGCCGTTTGGGCGGCTGAGATGGCGCCACGTGGCGCCATCTTGGCCGTCCATCTTCTGGAAGTTGTAGATGGTGCCACGGATGTCGGATTGACTCGATTTTTATGTCGTTGGGATGCGATCGTCGATCCGAATTCATCCGTGCGGTCGGATTTGTCATCTGAAGTGTGGATTTACACCATCCTGGCCCTTGATCTTCTAGGGTTCCCCGATCTCTATCTGATGCTACGGATGCCTGATTAGGGTGATCTTGGAGTCGTTGAACTCCAATCGTCGCCCTGATCACATCCATACGGTTGGATCTTTGATCCGAGGCCCTGATAAAATATTTGCCCTGTCCAAGCACATAAAAGGAGACAATTAGCCTCCATTTTATTCAAACTATTCTAAATGCAAGATGATGCATGTAATGCAATATTTATATCATGAAATGCAATCCTATGCTTAAGAACATGTAAAAATAGACCTTTTAAGTAGTGTAATTGTGTTTACATCAATATAAATATTTCATAACATGCATCATCTCGCATTTAGAGTAGTTTGAATAAAATGGAGGTTAATTGTCTCCTTTTATGTGCTTGGACAGGGCAAACATTTTATCGGGGCCTCGGATCAAAGATCCAACTGTATGGATGTGATCAGGGCGACGATTGGAGTTCAAAGACTCCAAGATCGCCCTAATCAGGCATCCGTAGCATCAGATAGAGACCGGGGAATCCTAGAAGATCAAGGGCCAGGATGGTGTAAATCTGCACTTTAGATGACAAATCTGACTGCACGATTAAATTCAGATTGACGATCGCAGCCCAACGACACAAAAATCGAGTCAATTCGACATCCGTGGCACCATCTACAACCTCCAGAAGATGGACGGCCAAGACGGCGCCACGTGGCGCCATCTCAGCCACCTAAACGGCCGCTGGCATTTTGTGAAGGCCCCTGCCCGATCGCTCTCCGCCGTCAGATGGAGATCCAACATCTGTGGCCACCCGGCGCTTAAAACGTGCGCTCGACCATCCGCGCCCCGCAGCGCAGCGGTCGAGCGCGCTTACGCGAGCGCGGGGCGCGGGTTTGAGCCGCGGTGAGGGGATTGGAGGCGCGGGTAACTGAGGCACATGGAGCGTCGGATGGAGATCGTGCGGTCGTAGGCGCTCGATAGCGTCGACGCATGATTGGACGCCCGCGCGTAACGTGCGATCGCACGCTCAGGCGAGCGCAATGCAGCGGGTGAAGGCGCGATTTTAAGCCGTCCGATCTCACGATCGGACGGCTGAGACTTCGTGGACGTGTGAAGCCGTTGAGGGCGCGAGCAAGCAAGGAGGCTCGCGCGAGCCGCCCACGTCGCCCACATTAAGGGCTTTAGTGATGGATTTATCCGTCACTAAAGACCCCTCATTTACTATTTGAACTTGTAATGTCCATTTTGCCCTTACTCCTTGCAACTATAAATGGAGACCCCCTCCATATGAAATTTTCATCCCTTCTTTCTCTTCTCTATCCCTCCAAAGCTCAAGAGAAGCTTGTCCCACACCTGGGATGCTTCTCGCGAGATAAAGTCCAATTTTCGTTCCCCTTCGGAAGTGGATCCCGCGACGACGATGACGTGCTGCTTCGTTCCCGTTCTTCTGCTTCGTCCTCCTTCGTCCTGCTTCATTCTCCTTCGTCTAGGCGTCGTCCTGTCCGACTCGTCCTCCAAGCAACCGTCTAGGAGGATTTCTCTCTCCCTATTCTTTTTACCGCCTTCTAGTATAGATTTACTACTTTATAGATTAATCTACTCGTCCTCCAAGCGACCGTCGAGGATGACATTTCTCCCTCCATTCTTTTAATGCTTTCTAGAGTAATTATTTTATGCTTTCCAGTTGTAATGAACAATCTCTTCAATGCAAAAATTCCTTGTTTATTCTGCATCTCATTTTGATTTCTCTGTGTAATATTCTCTTTCTATCTTACTCTCTCTCTCTCTTCTATTTATTGTAAATAATTAGATAGTTCTAAATTGAATTATTCTGTAACAAATAAAAAGAAACGCGTAGTTTTTAAATCAAACGTCTGCTTCCCTGTGTTCGACCCGGAATTTTAATTTCGGTATAAATTTTATTTGTTGAACACAAATTCTTCGCTTTCGAACTACAACGACAGGTTTTCCAAAACCAAACACGTTAGCGTAGGTTCGTAGCGTTCAACATTTTGGCGCCGTTGCCGGGGAGGCAACGATCTTTGATTTCTCTTCGCGTTTTGTAACTTACAAATCATTTACCTCACTTTTCTCCTTTCTTATTGTAATTGCAGGTACTCTTTCGAGACAGGCAAAAGCGGTAGATTGGAGTAAAGTGGTGTAGAAGGTTTTGTGAGTTACCCCCCACCTCCCACCCATTAGATTTCATTTCATAACATAATAATTCAAACATCAATCAACCTAGGTGTTCTTATAAACTCTAAGGTCAGATTGTTTGTTGTTTGACATCCATACTCACTCCAACCCCCACATTAAAAAAGAAAAAAATAAAAAAAATCTCACAGAGGTACACAACCTCATCTGATTTTCTAACTCAACCGGTAAACCGATCTTAGGAGCCGGTACACACATCCAAACACATAATCGAGTAGAAATCAGATTAGGTAATCATTTGTGTGCCTAATTAAGTGGTGCATTTGTAGCCAATTGTTTAAGTTGATTGGGCCGCACCACTTCAAATAAAATAAACTCATCAAGTAGCTGCTAATTAGGTTCAACTCTTAGGGATTTACCAGGCACTCCACATTCTTTTTAATCTTTAAAGGAAAACATCTTCACCTATGCTTGTAAAACCTGGTGTGCCAATGAAACTTGAATGAAAACACCTAAAGTTGAATCCTAAAAGCTACTAAGCAAGATTTGAATCTTAAAATTGCCCACATCAAAAAATAATCTTGCTTGAAAGCAATTGGTTGTGCACGCACACACAAAGCAATCAATTATTAAGGGCACAACCCATTTAAAGGGCCCATCACATTCCAATGCACATTCAAACCTAGCCTTAAATAAAACAGAGTAGACGTTGGCCTTAGGGATTGGACTCGCTCTTCAGAACTCAGAACGAGATTATTTTCGATTAGTCTGTTTCTACTGTTCAATCTGATGTCTAGCTAGGGGAGCAGAGTCAAACGATCGTGGCTGGGGGGTACACTTGTAACTAGAGGCGTAAGCCGAAGGAAGAACCTTCACCCCAGTCCCTCCTTCTAACTGGTTGGATTGAACAGACGGAAGTAGATCAAATCGTTCCTTTATCTCAAGATGGGTTTTGGGAGTCTGTAGGTCTTTAGGCTAACCCACTTAAGGATAGGTTTGATTGTTTGTATTGCAGGACGCCTTTCTTCCTCCCATCTCTCATGAGTCCTTCCACATATTACACGCATTCCTGCTCTTTCCCTCCTGTTTTGAATTATCCTCAACATGACGATTATCCCGACTCGTACTGTAATCAACCATCAGTTAGTTGAGATAACTCGGATTGGGGATACAGTTCCAGTCCTCCGTGATTAGGGTTTTGAGAGTCTGTAGGTCTTTTGGCTAACCTATTTAAGGACAGGTTTGATTGTTTGTATTGTAGGGCACCTTTCTTCCTCTCGTGTATCATGAATCCTTCCACATATTTCACGCATTCCCACTCTTTCCCTCCTGTTGTAAAGTATCCTCAACATGACGATTATCCCAACTCGTATTGTAATCAACCATCAGTTAGTTGGGATAATTCAGATTGGGGATACAATTCCGGACCCCCGTGTTTAGGGTCTAACCCTAAACACTTTGATTCTGATTTTTATCCTTCTCAGAGCTACGTCGATTATAGATCGTCCTCATTTCATGAACAACCTAATACGATCTACAATCAAGAAGGATACACTGATCCTTACCCATCCTCTGATTTCACTGCCTTTAGGTCATCACCATCTTTTGAACAATCTGAAATGACCTATTATCAGGATGGGTATAACGAATCTCAATTCGTTAATTCCTCTGCATTGATGTCAAACCTGCCCAATCCTGAACCAACTCATTTGGTTTAGGTTAACCAGGTTTAAGATAAGGTTCTGGCTAACTTGAGAAATATCATTCAATCTTTAGAAGTTCAGCCAACACCTTGCATTGAGAGATTGGAGCCCCTGATTCAGATGATTGATGATTTAAACAAGTCTTTGTTGGATTGGCTCCAGGACGTTAAGGATAAGAACCTGGGTGAGTTTCTACTTAGGAAATTAGCAAAATTGAGGATGAGATTCGTGGTTGCTTTGATTCAATCTTGGAATAATTCCCAGGATGAACCCTCTTCAGGAAAGCTAATGATAGAACCCGCTCAGGCACCTGTTGGGGGGGACAAGTGTTATGAGGCTGACCAGATTGAATTAAAGCAACCGATTAAGGATGATTTGATTTCTTCACCCGAGATCCCTGAGCCGGGTTACGAGGAAACGTATGTCTCCTTGGAACAGAAAGTGACAACTGATTTTGGGACATACATTGATACGGATCCTGATGGTGAAGATTCAAGTTGCGAAGTCTCACGCGAGTTTTCTGAACATGATTTCTGTGAGACAATTGGGCCTGAGGAATCTGATAGATTATTTAATAGCCCAATAACTGAGGAAACTGATCTTATTAGGGCACACATTACGGATCCATAATCGCATTTTCTGGAAGAATCAATTCAATTCCCTGATAATCAGTTACACCCTGTTGAGCTTATTGATGATTCTAATTCTGAGATAGTTAGACCCAAGTCAATTTTGATTCTGCCACATCATTTATACTTGGAGATTTCAGACGGGGTGATGAATATACAAGAGGTCCTGGAATTTGATATGCTGAATGAGGAGGATAGGAGCTGGGAAGTGTTGATTTGGGAAATGGTAGATTGAGTCGAAGGGTTCCTTTTAAGCTGAAACTATTAAATCAGAACCCTTACGACATTTGTTTCGAGGTTGTCAAACCCAAGCACACATTCAACGATTATCCTTTTGAGCTTCAATTCTCTGTAACCCGACTTTTTGGTCTTGGGTTGCATCCTCATAAATCGCAGGCCCGACCCCACTTACATTCTGATTTTAGGTTCTGGGTAATTTTTATCCAGAACCTAAGATATTCTCGATTATGGGGGATGGGTCTGCACCACAATCTGGTCCACATCTGTGGACCGCTATTGATAGGTCAGAGGATTCTTCTGTTTATTTTAATTCTGACCTGCACTTGTGAATTCTTCATTTCTTTTCTTTGTATAGTGTGCCTAGCTGAAGGCACTAAACTCAGCACATATACAGTTCTTTTTCGTTTTCATCTCGGAGCGGACATGACATTCACGTAATTCAGGTGCTTTCTACGCTTTTCCACTCTGTTTTATGTCTTTTTAATACAATGAGGACATTGCATTAGATAGGCATGGGGGGGTGGATATTTATCTCTGAATTCATTTGTCAGCTCCGTAGATTTGTTTTATTTTTTTTTTATATAAAAAAAAAATCAGAATTAGGAAAGAGAATTTGGGTTTAAGAAAATTTTCAATCTTAAGAAATACTACATTAAGATCTGAACACAAAGACCCTTCAGGTCTTTGAACTTAATCAGCCCGTGTATCCACTAAAATGTGGATTTGTTTTTTGAGTTCTCGCCAACTTGAATTTTATTTTAGTAGGAGTAAATAAGTTTGGGTGATAAGTACACGACTTATCAACCCGCCCTCTGATTTGAGGGAATTTTGAGTTTTAAGCATCTACACACTTTCTTTGCACTGAGTCGTTATTCGGCGATTCTAACGAAAATTGGGTAGCTAATGAACCTTCTAGGGTGATATGGCTGGCAAGTTATTGTGGGTAACAGACCATAGGTAGGTTGTCTAGAGCCCAGTCACTGGACCTTTCTCTTTTTGCTGCCTTTAGGTAAATCTTAGATCAGGGAAGCCACCTACTTAAAAAAAAAAAAAATTAAAAAGAAAAAGGAGAAAAGAACAAAAAGAAATAAGCCACACTTCGCCACACGAGTATGGCTGGAAAGTTGTCAGTGGTAACAGCTCATCGACCGGTTGTCCAGAACCCAGCTCAGAAAATTCACTAAAAATTCCCAAAACACCTAGGAAGAAGCGGAGAAGTAGAATAAATCGGGGAGATATACACTGGATTCACCCTTGTGTTGACCCCGTTAAAAAATAAAAGTAGGGAGAAAGCTACTGGTTGTAAAGATACACCTTTAGGCAGAATTCTTTTTGAGGTCACCTAGAGGCGTAGAAATCCGAAGTCCGTTCTAATTGTCGGTCAACGAGTCTATCACAGTCACAATAAGATGCTTAAAACTTAGGGTTCTCATCAAATCTTGGGTGAGTTGAATGGTCGTAGAAAGCTACTCTTGAACCCTAAAATTTGAAAATCCAAAAAAAATTAGAAAAGAGTAAAAAGAGAAAAAGAAAATTTTCTTTGAATAAGGCGAGGGCTTGAGGCGGTCTGCATTTTGGCTGATACCCGGGCACTCTTGTGTCTTTGAAAGTTCAGTTCCTATGTAGACAATTTCTTAATGATTGAAAATAACTCAGGTCCAAATAATCTAACCTAATTCTTTTATAAATAGCATATAGCTTTTGCTAGGGACTAGCAAAAGATAGGCATGGGGGTATGATGTAAACACATTTACACTACTTAAAATGTCTATTTATGCATGTTCTTAAGCATAGGATTGCATTTCATGATATAAATATTGCATAACATGCATCATCTCGCATTTAGAGTAGTTTGAATAAAATGGAGGTTAATTGTCTCCTTTTATGTGCTTGGATAGGGCAAACATTTTATCAGGGCCTCAGATCAAAGATCCAACCGTATGGATGTGATCAGGGCGACGATTGGAGTTCAACGACTCCAAGATCGCCCTAATCAGGCATCCGTAGCATCAGATAGAGATCGGGGAACCCTAGAAGATCAAGGGCCAGGATGGTGTAAATCCGCACCTCAGATGACAAATCCGACTGCACGGATGAATTCGGATTGACGATCGCAGCCCAACGACACAAAAATCAAGTCAATCCAACATCTGTGGCACCATCTACAACTTCCAGAAGATGGACGGCCAAGATGGCGCCACGTGGTGCCATCTCAGCCGCCCAAACGGCCGCTGGCATTTTGTTAAGGCCCCCACCCGATCACTCTCCGCCGTCAGATGGAGATCCAACGGCTGTGGCCGCCCGGCGCTTAAAACGTGCGCTCGACCATCCGCGCCCCGCAGCGCAGCGGTCGAGCGCGCTTACGCGAACGCGGGGCGTGGGTTCGAGCTGCGGTGAGGGGATTGGAGGCACAGGTAATTGAGGCGTGTGGAGCGTCGGATGGAGATCGTGCGGTCACAGGCGCCTGATAGCGTCGACACGCGATTGGACGCCCGCGCATAACGCGCGATCGCACGCTCAGGCGGGCACAATGCAGCGGGTGAAGGAGTGATTTTAAGCCGTCTGATCTAGCGATCGGATGGCTGAGACCTCGCGGACGTGCGAAGCCGTTGAGGGCACGAGCAAGCGAGGAGGCACGTGCGAGCCGCCTACGTCACCCACGTTAGGGGCTTTGTGACGGATTTATCTGTCACTAAAGACCCCTCATTTACTATTTTGAACTTGTAATGTCCATTTTGCCCTCACTCCTTGCAACTATAAAACGAGACCCCCTCCATACGAAATTTTCATCCCTTCTTTCTCTTCTCTACCCCTCCAAAGCTTAAGAGAAGCTTGTCCCACACCCGGGATGCTTCTCGCGAGTTAAAGTCCAATTTTCGTTCCCCTTCGGAAGTGGATCCCGCGACGACGACGACATGCTGCTTCGTTCCCGTTCTTCTGCTTCGTCCTCCTTCGTCCTGCTTCATTCTCCTTCGTCTAGGCGTCGTCCCGTCCAGCTCGTCCTCCAAGCAACCGTCGAGGAGGATTTCTCTCTCCCTATTCTTTTTACCGCTTTCTAGTATAGATTTACTGCTTTCTAGATTAATCTACTCGTCCTCCAAGTGATCGTCGAGGATGACATTTCTCCCTCCATTCTTTTAATGCTTTCTAGAGTAAATTTATCGCTTTCTAGAGTAATTATTTTATGCTTTCCAGTTGTAATGAACAATCTCTTCAATGCAAAAATTCCTTATTTATTCTACATCTCATTTTGATTTCTCTGTGTAATATTCTCTTTCTCTCTTACTCTCTCTCTCTCTCTTCTATTTATTGTAAATAATTAGATAGTTCTAAATTGAATTATTCTGTAACAAATAAAAAGAAACGCGTAGTTTTTAAATCAAACATTCGCCTCCCTGTGTTCGACCCGGAATTTTAATTTTGGTATAAATTTTATTTGTTGAACACGAATTCTTTGCTTTCGAACTACAATGATAGGTTTTCCAAAACCAAACACGTTAGCATAGGTTCGTAGCGTTCAACAGCGCCCTGAATTCATCCGCACGACCATCTACACTCCACGGCATTGTGGGCGAGGGTGTTATCACGAGCAGCGGACGCGAGTTCGAGCCGCAGCGAGAAGGCGAAGGGTGCAGGTGAGTAGGCGTAGGCGTGCGTCAGATCTTGATCGGGCGACCGTCCACGCTTAATAGCGTCGACACGCTATCGCATGCCTACGCCTCACGCGGCATCGCACGCATTGGGGCGGGCGCGCAGTAAGGCAGGCGAAGGTGCGATCTGGGCCGTCGGATCTTGCGATCGGATGGCTGTGGATGGCTGAACATGCGGCGAGCGTTAGGCGTGAGCAGACGAGCAGGCGCGCGCGTCCAACGCGCACTTTGGGGCTTTAGCGATGGTTTTATCCGTCACTAAAGACCCCTTATTTAATGTTTTAAGGATGTAATACCAATTTGCCCCCACTCCTTGCAACTATAAAAGGAGAGCCCCTCCACACGAAATTCTCATCCCTCCCTTCTCTTCTCTACCTCTCCAAAGCTCAAGAGAAGCTTGTCCCACACCCGAGATGCTCATCACGAGATAAAGTCTAAATTTTCGTCCTCATTCGGAAGTGGATCCCTCGACGACGACGACGTGCTGCCCCGTTCACGTTCGTTTGCTTCGTCCTCCTTTGTTCTGCTCTGTTCTCCTTCGTCCAGGTGTCATCCCGTCCGGCTCGTCCTCCAAGCGATCGTCGAGGAGGATAACTTCTCTCTCCCATTCTTCTTTACAACTTTCTAGTGTAGAATTTTCCTGCTTTCTAGTGTAGCTGATTTCCCACTTTCTTGTGTAATTCTTATTTGATTTGATTGTATAAACATTTTAAAATATTGAATGCATGTTTTCTCTCTCTCTCTCTCTTTCTCTCTTTCTATCTCTCTTTCCTTTAGTCTGATAGCTTCATTGTAATTACATCACCTTGCTTTTCAAGAAAAATTCTAAAAAAGATATAATTGCAAATTTAGATCGACGTAGCCTCCTTGTGTTCTACCCGAAATTTCAATTTTGGTAAAAATTTTATTTGTTGAACACGAATTCTTTGCTTTCAAGCTATAATGACAAGGTTCTAAAATCGAATACGTTAGCGTAGCAATTCGTATGTTCAACAACTATCCTAAGATACTTAAGTTTTCGATAGAGAGCTTAGAAAACCAAAATAGGGTTCTGACAGCCTAATCAAACGTCTAATCTGGAAATCAGATGTCTGATAGTGACTTTTAAGACATTTGACTATTGACTCTGACGTCCAATAACTTAGGCTGGACTTTGTAGCTACTGTATGATGAAATCAGACGTCCTGACCTTAGTCCAGACTTCTTAGAAGACGCCTGATGGTTGTGTCAGATGTCCCATTAGTGGAACGTTGGCTGCCTATGTAAACATTGAGGGATATGACCGTTAGGCTTATATCAGACATCCGTAAGGGACCCTAGATGCCTGATATGTGACCGTTTTTCCTCGACTGAGGCAAGATCTCCTTTATGACATTTTCTAGCTGTTACCCTTCTTGGGAATCCATTCCCATAGAACAAATGGGTTTCCAGACATCCAGACATAGTGCCAGACGTCCTGTATGTCATCTAATGGCCATACACTAGAACCCTGTTTAGGTTTGAATCAAGTCAGGAAGGAAACCCGCCTAGAATCAGACGTCTGACTTAGTTCCCAGATGTCTTAAACAGGTTTTCCAAACGTCTGATGACCCTGTTAGAATCATGATTGATTCTGATTACAGCCTATTTTGCTTTGGGTTCAACCTCAACGGCTTTGGAAGCTTTCTAAGGGCTTCCAAAGCCTTCCTAGGCCCTCTATAAATAGAGGAGGACCCTTGCCTTGCAAACACACACCTTGAATAGCATTTCCACATCTTTTGTGTCCAAGTGAGGAAGATCATTCTTAAGTGTTGTTGCTCTCCTTGTTCATCAAGCCCACACTTGAGAGCACCACATCCTTCAGGCACCTACTCTGCCACCAAAGATTTCGACAGCGTCATTATGCCATTGCATAGTTCACACACCCAGGTAGTCACGCCGATGCACTCCCACCAAAGGGAAGTTTTATTACCTATAGTAGCTAGATTTAATCATTCACTTTGTGGTTCTATAGGTTGTGTTGTATTCCTTCTTTATTATTTGTGTTGGGTATTCACATTGCGAATTCCCGTCTCCTTCGTGAGACAAAATCCTTCTTGTGAAGAGAAGGGGTTAAGGAATGCTACCCTCGTACTCGTAGCGTGGTTGTAATTGAGGTTGAACTACCCTCATTAAAGTAGATCGTTAGTGGATTTGATCAACTTTGTCGATCGGGAAATCCTAACTCAAGAGGGTTAGGTGATGGTTTTCACTTGATTTGGGTTTCCACCTAAAAATTCTTGTGCCATATTGTGTGATTGCTTTTCTTGTGAGATTGTTATTTATTTTCCGCACTTTATTACATCATGCATATCTCACCCCCTCTCGTAGGGAATTACACCTAGTTTGATGGTTTTAGATTAATTGGTACCCTTAGACTTGATCTTTCACTTCCTCCGGAATTAACTTCGAAATCAATATTTCCCAACTCCTATCCTCCTTCAGAATGGCAAATTCCGGGACCTCCTGTATATTAATCACCCCGTCTGAAATTTCCAAGTCTAAAAGATGTGGCTGAATCAAAATTGACTTGGGTCTAGTTATTTCAAAAATAGAATCGTCAGTAAACTCAAGGGGGTGTAACTGAGAATCAAGGCGTTGAATTGAATCCTTAATGCAGGGATTTGAATCTACCTTAGAAGCCCTAATAAGATTAGTTTCCTCAGTTATTGGGCCATCATTTGATATATCGGATTCCTCAGGCCCAGTTGTCTCACAGAAATCGTGTTCTGTAAACTCGCATAAGACTTCGCAAATTGATTCTTCACCTTCAGAATCAAAGAAATCAAAATTCGTATTAATGTGTGTATCAAAATCATCAATTACTTTCTGATCCATAGAGACATACGTTTTCTCGTACCCCAGCTCAGGGATTTCAAGTGAAGAAATCAGATCATCCTTAATTGGTTGCTCTAGATCAATCTGGTTAGCCTCGTAACATGTGTCCCCCCAAACAGGTGCCTGACCGGGTTCTGACATTGGCTCTCCTGAAGGGGGTTCATCCTAGGAATCATCCCAAAATTGAACTAAAGCAACCACAAATCTCATTCTCAGTTTCGATAACTTCCCAAGTAAAAACTTACCGGGGTCCTTATCCTTAATATCCTGGAGCCAATCCAACAAATACTTGTTCAGATCATCAATCATTTCAATCAGGGGCTCTAATTCTTTAGTGTAAGGTACTGGCTGAGGTTCTAAAGATTGTATAGTATTCCTTAAGTTAGATAAAACCTTTTCTTGGACCTGGTTAACCTGAACCAAATTGTTTGGTTTAGGATTGGGCAAGTTTGGGATCAGTGCAAAGGAGTTAACAAATTGAGATTCGTGATACCCTCCCTGATAATAAGTCATTTCAGGTTATTTATGAACTGGTGATGGCCTAAAGGTAGTGTATTCAGGGTATGGGTAAGGATCAGTGTATCCTCCTTGATTGTAGATCGTATTAGGTTGTCCATGAAGGGATGACGATCTATAATCGATGTGGCTCTGAGAAGGATAAAAATCTTGATGATGGTGTCCAAGGTCAGATCCTGAACACGGAAGTCCGGAACTGTATCCCCAATCGGAGTTATCCCAACTAATAGATGGTTGATTATAGTACGAGTCAGGATAATCCTCATGTTGAGAATAAGTCATAACAGGAGGGAAAGAATGGGAATGTGTATAAAATATGGAAGGACTCATGATAGACAGGAGGAAGAAAGATGTCCAGCAATATAAATAATTAAACCTATCCTTAAGTGTGCTAACCTAAAGACCTACCAACTCTCAGAACCCATCTTGAGATAAAGAAATGATTTAACCTATTTCTTTCCGTTCAATCCATACAATTAGAGAGAGGGGCTAGGGAGAAGGTTCTTCCTTCAGCTTGCACCTCCTGTTCCTTGTGTACCCCCCATCTATGATCATTTGATTCTGCTCCCCTAGCTAGACATCAAATCAAATGGTAGAAATAGACAAATTGAAAATAATCTCGTTCTGGGCTCTGAAGAGCTAGTCGAATCCTTAACGCTAACGTCCACTCTATTTTAATTAGGGTTAGGTTTCAATGTGCTTTGGAATGTGATAGGCCATTTATCTGGGTTGTACCCTTAATGATTGATTGATGTGTGTGTGCATGCACAACCAGAGGTTTTCAAGCAAGATTATTTTTGATGCGGTGAATTTTAGGGTTCAAATCCTGCTTAGTAGCTTTTAGGATTCAACTTTAGGTATTTTCAATTAAGTTTTGTTGGCATACCAGGTTTTGAAAGCACAAGTGAAGATGTTTTCCTTTAAAGCTTAAAAGAATGTGGAGTGCCTAGTAAATCCATAAGAGTTGAACCTATGTGGCAGCTACTTAATGAGTTGATTTTAATTAAAGTGATGTGGCCCAATCAACTCAAACAATCGGCCTGTTGCACCACTTAATTAGGCACACAAGTGATTTACCTAATCTGATTTCTACTCAATTATGCGTTTTGGGTGTGTGTACCGATTCCAAAGATCGGTTTACCGGTTGAGTTTGAAAATCAGACGAGGTTATGTACCTCTGTGAGATTTTTTTTAAAACTTTTTTTCTTTTAAATACGGAGGGTGAGGCGGGTGTACTTGTTAAACAAACAAAAAAAACTAACTTTAGAGTTTATAAGAACACCTAGGTTGATTTATGTTTGTGTTATTACGTGGTGGAATGAAAACTAATGGGTGGGAGGTTGGGGTAAACTTACAGAACTTTCAACAGCACTTTGCTCCATTCTACCGCTTTTGCTCATCTCAAAAGAGTACCTGTAATCACAATAAGAAAGGAGAGAAGTGAGGTAAACGATTCGTAAGTCAGAAAATGCGAAGAACTAAAGGGCATCGCCTCCTCGGCAACGGTGCCAAAATGTTGATGGTGGAAAACTACGCATTCGCAGTTGGATTCGAAAACCTGTCGCGTAGTTCGAGTCGCAAAGAAATCTGTTCAATAGATAAAATTTATACCGAAAATCCGTAAAGAAGTTTCGGGTTGAACACAGGGAGGGTACGTCGATCTCAAAATCCACAATTATTTTTTTGTGTATTTTTTTTAAAAGGCGAAATAATCACAATGGAATCAATATAAATAATAAGTGAGAGAGAGAGAGAACAATCACTTGGTATTTGAATAATATTTTTACAACTAAGAAAGCGGGAAATGATTACACTAGACAGCGGGAAATTGTCACAACTAGAAAGCGATAAACTATTAGAACTAGAAAGCGATAAAAGAAGGGAGAGAGATGTTATCCTCCTTGACGAATGCTTGGAGGACGAGCCAGATGGAGGCGACACCTGGAAGACGGAGGACGAGGTGGGAAGGAGGACGAAGTCAGAAGAACGGGAACGAGGCAGCACGTCGTCGTCAGGGGATCCACTTTTGGAACAGGGGTGAAAGCTTGGATTTAGCTCTTGAGGAGCATCCCGGGTGTGGGACAAGCTTCTCTTAAGCTTTGGAGAGGAAGAGAGAAGTAAGGGATGAGAATTTTGTAGGGTAGGGGTTTCCTTTTATAGTTGCAAGGATTAGGGGCAATTTGGACATTTTAATTTGAAAATATTAATTAAGGGACCTTTAGTGACGGAATTAAACGTCGCTAAAGGCTTGTCGTGGGTGACATGTGCGTGCTGCGCGCGCGCCCGCTCCTCTTCCGCGCCTAAAACGTACGCCCACGTTTGGGCAATATCAGTGTTCCGATCTCAAGATCGGATAGCTTAAAGTCGTCCTCATAGTGCCTGTTCAAATGCCCCTGCCGCGCGCCTGTGCGTACGATGAGGTGTGATTGGAATAGTAACCCTAGGCACAAGATTTCGAGTTGATGAAACTATTCCTAATAGTAACCTTAGGTGACAAGAGCTACCTTCCTTCTAAGCTCACCCTAGGCACATAAAGGCCTAGGATAATTAGAGAGGGAGGGAAGTGAGTGCACAAAAGGGAAATTTAAATTGCAATAAAAAAAAACAAATCTTGTGAAGGTAACTTCTATAAAATTGAGGAATTATTTTACAAGAATCTAGTAGAAGAATGCTTAAACTACTAGAATTAAAAATGCATGAAATGAAAACACAAAAATCCTCTGAAATGATGGTGAAGATGGCGAGGCTCTTGCTTCAATTGCGGCTGTTCCCGCAATCAAAAAGAGCTCCTCCTTCTCCTTGCAAAATTCTTCAAGGTGTAACTTCCTTCGCAAACCCTGAAGTAGGGGGGAGTGCCAAGGCTTTCCTCCAAGGTGGCGTGGACCACCTTGAAGACCATATCCAAAGGTCCTCCTTGCCTAGCTTCTCCTTTGGCTGGCGTGGGCACAAGAGAGAAGGGGAGAGGGGAAGGCACCAAGGGGATAGAGTGTCCCCTTAATCTTCTTCTTCTCTCTTGGTCATGAGCTATAGGTAGAATATAAGAGGCATTTTGCTTGCCAAGGATGGATTGTATGGTGGTGGGCGTTGGTCTTTTTATAGGGTAGGATGGGAGGGTTAAGGTGACTCTTGAGATGGATGGCTAAGATGGGAAGATGTGGGTTAAGCTTAGGGTCGACCATCAAGGTAAAGGGGTTTGGATTTTGTGGTAGGATTGGAGGGCCACCTAACCCTGCAGGAATTTCTGGATGCTCCAGATGAGGGAGGTTAGGGATGGGGAAGTCAGCTTGTCGGTCGGCTGATGGGTTAGAAGTGGAAGCAGAATTTTTTTGTCGGTTTCCCGGGTTTTCCATTTTTTTATAAAAGGAAGGAGAAGAAAACAAATATTTTCTGGTGTAGGGGGCAAAATTAGATGGTTCCTCAAGATGTGGTTTTTGGGACCTTCACCCATGCATGCACTTTTTTCGAAAAATTGGAGGGGAGGAGAAGAGAAAGAGATGAGAGAAAGTGTGCAATTCAAACAAACAAATTCTAGACTTAACTTAAGTGTGACTCCTTAAAAATTAACCTAAGACTTGGTCTACTTAGGAAATAAGTAATCAGCAGTAAATACCTGTGCCTAGGGGATGTTTGGGCCCAAAAAGTGATTGGAATAGTAACCCCGGCAACGGTGCCAAAAAGTGATTGGAATAGTAACCCTAGGCACAAGATTTCAAGTTGATGAAACTATTCCTAATAGTAACCCGAGGTGCCAAGAGCTACCTTCCTTCTAAGCTCACTCTAGGCACATGAAGGCCTAGGGTAATTAGAGAGGGAGGGAAGTGAGTGCACAAAAGGGAAGTTTAAATTGCAATCAAAACAAAACAAATCTAGTGAAGGCAACTTCTATAAAATTGAGGAATTTTTTTACAAGAATCTAGTAGAAGAATGCTTAAACTACTAGAACTAAAAATGCATGTAATGAAAACACAAAACTCTTCTGAAATGATGGTGAAGATGGTGAGGCTCTTGCTCCAATTGCGGCTGCTCCTGCAATCAAAAAGAGCTCCTCCTCCTTACAAAATTCTTCACGGTGAAGCTTCCTTGGCAAACCCTGAAGGAGGGGGGCATGCCAAGGCTTTCCTCCAAGGTGGCGTGGACCACCTCTAAGCTCTCCTCCAAGGTGGCGTGGACCACCTTCAACACCTCCTCCAAAGGTTTTCCTTTCCTGGCTTCTCCTTTGGCTGGCGTGGGCACAAGAGAGAAGGGGAGAGGGGAAGGCACCAAGGGGACAGAGTGTCCCCTTAATCTTCTTCTTATTCTCTCTTGGCCATGAGCTATAGGTAGAATATAATAGGTATTTTGCTAGCCAAGGATGGATTGTATGGTGGTGGGTGTTGGTCTTTTTATAGGGTAGGATGGGAGGGTTAAGCTGACTCTTGAGATGAATGGCTAAGATGGGAAGATGAGGGTGGTTAGGTGATCCTAGGGCTAAGGGGAGTTGGCACCACCTAAGGGATGTAAGGGGGGTATTTATGGGTGGCCAAGAGACACCTAAAAGTGGTGCCAACCATGGAGAGGTGCCATGGGTTGGTGCCAACTTCTAGGCTTCTAGAAGGGGGTTGAGGTGGATGTGGCTGGGAAGGGTTATGTGTAGGGTGGATATGGGAGGTGATGTTGGCGCCAAAAGGGGGGGTGGTTAGGGTGGTTTTGGTGCCAACATCTAGGTGTCTTTTGGTGGTGATTGAGGGGTGAAGGGTGGTGAAGAAGATGGCGCCAACTTGAGTAGAGGTGGAGCTAGCTAGGTGGTCTTGAGTTCACTTAGTAAATGGAGTTAGCTAGGGTTAAGTTATGGCTGATAGATGGCCAAGGAGATGGATGCTAGCTAAGCTAAGCTAAGCTAGCTTAGCTAGTAGTGGAGTGGAGGAGTAGGCATGTGGAGCTTAGGGTTTGAGGAGAGGAGCTGGATATGAAGAGTCTGGAGCTGAATTGGAGCTGGCAGCTACTGAAGAGGTCAACATGGGGCTAGTCTAGCTAGCTTAGCTTGCTAGTTCTTTGCTAGCTGCTAAGCCAAGCTAAAGTGAGCTGGCTTCTACTGAATGGAGCTGATATGATAATTCTTGAAAATGGTTGTTGTTGACACCGATGCTCCCCGGCAGCGGCGCCAAAATTATGATAGTGAAAATGATTGTAAATGTTTGTTGGTAATAATTGTTGATCATGTCGTTGTAGTATAGGGTGTATAATATAACATTAAGGATGTCGTATAGTGGTGAGTATGGGTGAGTTCCAGTCATTACAACCATTATTATCAGTTGCTTATTTATCTAATTTTTACTGGTTTTGTTCCAGGTCGTTCTCTGGGAGGCAATTTATTGAATTTAATTCGGTCACTCTTTGATTATCTCCAAAATTGTCTTCTTATTCAAAAAAGAAACTTTACATTTAAAGAATGAATGAATGTTTTGTTTACCTAGTTACTAAGAAGTGCTTGCAAAAATGCTAACTATGAACAAGCATCAAACAATCTGTTATTATACTCTAAACTATGTATTTACAAGTTATACTCTTAACACTAATATGTTAGTTCATACTACATTAGGATACCATAGTGTAAAAACTTAACTTACTAGTCATTTATTTATAGTGACATATATATCAGTTTTAGTGACAGATATAAACGTCGCTAAATCTCAGGAAACACTATATACAACCTAAAGAAGCAAACTGAGGTCTTTAGCGACATTTATAGTGTCGTTTTATTCTGTTAGTAATTATGTGGGTTTAATTTTACATATGTACAGAGTCTTTTCTGTTGTTATCTCGTGTTATCTCTTCTTTTTTTTTTTTTTTTTAAGTCGTCTGTCCTTTCATTTTGTTCTGTGTAGTCTTTCAGAGGCTGCGGTGGAGAGTCCTTAGTGTAAAATGTGTTTAATTAGCAGGCGCGCTTTTCGAGGGATACACAGCACCCTTAGGGTGGGACCAGACCTCTACTAAGCGTGCCCTAATCTCAGATTAGGTGCTTAATTACGTTTTCGTATCAGCGCAGGGCCTCAGCCCAACGCCTTCAATAATCGCACACACTCGGGCTCCCAGCCCCACATAGGAATCACGCATTCAGTATTCAGCACATATCAGAATCGGGTTATCGGATCAGACGGAACAGGTGAAGTTTCGGGCGCCCGGCGCCATGACGACTAACTAAGCTATAGCATAAATTCTATTTATATAGCTGCGTTTCGTTTGCAGCCCACGATGTGGCGCTATTCCAGCGCCACATCGTGCGCTGGAAACCAGACGCAGCTGCGTCTGTGCGCGTTTTTGGCCCTCGATTTGGGGGGCATAAATTATTAAAAAAAATAAAATAAAATATGGTAAATAAAATATTTACATAATACTACATAATTGATTAATTAATTTTGAATTTTAAATATATTTACTATATAAATAAATTCGCTAAACTAGGCTGATTATACAGGTTGATTTAGGTGATTAAATAGTTAATTACTTATAAAATAATTAGTAAATGGTCTAATTGACCTTAAACAGTTTTAACTTACATACTTAAGTATTTAATACATATTTTTATTGTATTTTTACGAATTTATTTATGTTTTATTTAGGCTAAAATAGCAATTCTGTGTAGTTTATAATTAAAACTAAGTTACAGTAAGTTATACTAGGTATAATTATACTTTGACTAACTTAAATTACTTAATATATACATATATATATATATTCCCTAGTTTATAGGTTTATTTACTTGATTATTGCTCTAACCTATTAACTTAGCTACTAAATCAGTAAATATAAATCTGTACATATATATATACATAGATCAGTAGATACATACATACTAGATTAGTATATATACATATTTTTACATAGATTACATATGTATACGAATTTCCGTACAGGTTTTATGCATATTTACAGTATAACTATGTATCTAACTGATATGCTATAGTTATAGTTATAATACTATGAATGGGTGTATTTACAGTTTTAAAATAAGTCTATGCCATTAGGCTTTTGTATAAAGTTAGGGAATTAGAGTTGATTGATTTTTTTTTATTTGAGTTTAGGCAGCAGCTTCAGCTACTGTCAGAGGAGATGGAGAAGAGAACAATGTGCTGTTTTAGTGTTATTTACAGTGGCAGTGGCTTAAGCCACTGTCAAATGGCTAACTGCTGCTGCAGTTAGTCCACTTGAAGAGGGGGGAAGTATTCTACAGAGAAGAGGGAAATTTAGAGAAGAAGGGAGTTTAGAGAAGAGGGGAATGTAGCTGCTATATGCAGCATGTTGCTGTATAACTGGGAGTAAGATAAAATTCAAAACAAACTACAATTTACAGAGTTGAAATCCAAATCTGAAAGGGGTTTAAATCTCACGAAAATCTCATGTAAATTCAGCTCAAACACTCATTAGAAAAAAAAACTTAGCAGAAGCATCCTTTCAGATCAAAACAGCAAATGGCATTGAGTTAGTCTTCCTAATGCCATAGACAGCATGAAGGAAGACTTAGCTCAATCAATTAAAACCAAAGAAACACAATCCCAGTTTCTTGCAACCTGAAGGAGTATGGAAAAGTCCTTAGGTTAGAGAATCACCATACAGAAATGATCATCAACACAAATAGTGCATGGCAATTCTGAAATAGCAAAAAGAGACTAAGAATGCATTAAGGAAATTTAATGGAAGCTGGCGAATGCATTCAAAACAAGGTATAAACAGAATTATGAAAGGCTCTTCTGATTGGTTCTCTGTCACCAGAGAACTTCTCAGAATCCTTGCCTACAATGAAAACCAAAAATCCTTTCAATTTGTCAGATCTGTCAAAACATTTCAGAGAGTAAAAATCCTTTAAAATCCAGATCAAAAGTGCTCTGACAAACTGAGGCAATCCATTTAAAACAGAGGGGCTTTTATGAAACAAATGGAATGAGTGAGAAGCCCCAAATGGTGCTTGTGACGCCACTTTCAGATCTGAGGCAGTGCGCCATCAGATCTGAAATTGGGTCAGGATGTGTGGGTGATTGGTCAAAAATTCATCGTTAAAAGGAAAAAACAAGAATCAGAATCTGGATGATGGGAAAAAACAAAACATGAAGAGGGAGATAAATTGAACAGTGAACAGATGATTCTTCCCCTCTGATCTGGACTGATCAGAGGAGGTGAGGGAGGGGATCTAATACTAATTCTACTAAGACTAATCTAACTACAGCTAACATTAAACACTAACAATTAAAACTAAATCTATTCTAAACTACTGCAAACTAAATCTACAACTACTTGTGTAGAATTAAAAACTAAACTAAAAGGAAGAATGGGACCTATGGGTCCTTAGCCGGCGGCTAAGGAGGAAGAAAGGAGGAGGGTGACTCCAGCGGAGGGAAGAGTCTGCTAGTGAGACTCCAGGGTCGTCCTCAGGTGCTACGAGGTCCTTAGCGACGAGGAGGGTCGACAGCAGGCGATGATTCCACAGCCGGTGGCTGTGAAATCAGGGTCTAGATGAGGAGGAGAGACTGGAGTGGAAGAATTGATCGCTAAGAGATGTAGGAGGGAGCGATCCCCTGCGCGCGACACCACTGAGGTGCTTAAATAGCAGCTCAGTGACTGAGATCACCGCAAGGGTGAGGTTAATCAGAATCAGGCCGGCGGTGAGGATGAGATGGGTAGAGCGCGCGGTGAGTCAAGAGAGAGATCTGACCGTCAGATGAGATCTGGGAAGAGAGGTGAACGCACGCACCGAATCGCGCGAAGGTTCCATTTGATTCCAGCCGCAGATCGAGATCAAAAGTGCGATGGACGGTCGAGAATGGCTGTGTTCTTCGCGCGCTACAGTGCGCGTGAAGAACACAGGCTTCTCTCTGAAATGAGGGAAAACTTGCAGGAAGACCCTTAAACGAAGGGGTAGAAGAATAGCGTGCAGGTCCAAAAGTGAGAAGAACTATAACCGGAAGGGCCCTGCAGTCATACAGAAGGGTCCCTGCGGCTTGCAAAAAGGTCCAAGAAGGAGTTTTGAAGGGTAGAAATGTAATGCATGAAGGACCTACTTGTAATCTATTTATTTCTAAGCCTAAATGATGTCCAATTGCTTTCAAATTTTTACATGTGCTTAATTGAACATTTAAGACATTGATTTTACTTCTGATTTGTCTTTTCAAACTTGTTTATGTGTTCAATTGATGCATGGATCATCATTTGTTCTTTAGTTTTCAGAATATCTCATTTTTGTGACCTAATTAGGAGATTTTAACACACATTAAAAGTTTTAGGTCTTTTCTTTAATTCCCACACTTAACCCTTTTTATGTGTTAATTTGATATTGTTTTGCTTAGTATCTAGCTTAATTTCGGCCTTTTAGCTATGATGAGTAGCCACTCATCATACCCCCATGCTTACGTTTTGCTAGTCCCTTAGCAAACAATCTGTTGAAGTGTAAGGCAATTTAAGTATCAGCAAGGTAAGTGTGTAAAGATATCTTTTTCTTCTTTCAAAAATTTTTAAGTGTTTTATGATGATCTTTAAGCTGAAAATTTTTTTTCAATAAACCAACTGTGTTTTTGGAGATTGTGAGAACCTGGTTACTGAGGATAACCTACCAGAACTCGAGGCTTAAATGACATAGACCATCTCTCAATCAACAAGGATTCTTGATATTTAAACCTTAAGTCGAATTCCAGGACTCAGGGGGTTTTTGCAGAGACTCAGAATGCTATGAAGTTATGGCTGTGCTTTGTGATAAGTCAGGACTAACCAGGTGAATTCTAAGGCTCAATCCCGGGGTTTCACTTCTTTTTAAGTCTAGGTTGGTCCTAACTTCAGCTCATGTTTTCGGATGACTCTCAAAAATTGATGGTATTCAATCACAACCCTTATTGTATTTGTGGCTCAGAGAAGATTTTTTTTTTTTTTTTTTTTGGATAAACAGGGTATTGTTTTGAACCCTGAAAACATTTTTGGTGGAAGAGTAGTTTTTCAAACTTTTTGGAGACATACTTGACCCCCTTTTTTTTTTTTTTTTTTTGAACAGTATGTCTCCGGAACTTATTTGGTAGAGCGCACTGTATTTGGTGGGTGGATTTCTTTTGTGGAAAGAGTTTCCCCTAGACACAAAACTAAAGATTAGGACAAAGAGTCTACCTGCACGCACAGGTAAGGACTCCACCTTCACTAATGAACACAAGGGTTGAGGCTTAGGTTCAAGTGGTCTTTCCTGACACTGTGTAGTGTAAGCCAAGGTTACTTAGACTCCTAAGTCAAAGCAAACCAACGAATCCTGTACTGGTGACTCAGGTACAAGAATTATCCTAAAGTTAGGAGAGACTGTGGTCTATCTTGTCAGGGCTCGAAGTGTATTAAGCCTAAGCTTGTACCAAGCTTCTATGGCCCGGCAGGTCAAACCAGTAACGGTTGAATGTCCATAGACACTTATTCTAATATTATTTTTATTATTATTTTTTTTTTTTATTTTTTTATTTCAGCTATAAGATCACTTATCTTTTCTTTCTTTTTCTTTTTCTTTCTCTCCCTCCCCTCTTGAAATGAATGTCCTCCTTTGATAATGAAGTACATGTCCCTTATTGTATTTTTGTAATTTTTCTTATTTGTTATTTTTTTGTATTTTTAGCTTTGTAATTTTTTCAAAATTTTTTTCAAAATTTTTCAATTTTTTTTTTTGAAGTATATAATTTTTTTTTTTTTGATAATACTATATGTACTATAGTTGTGTCTACAATTGCATTTTGGTTTAAATGGTTTACCATTTACACCCCCCCATGCTTAAATGTTTCAATGTCCTCATTGAATGAAAGGGTGGATGCAAATGCATGCTCTGCTTTTCACTATCCTAGACTGGGTGATGAAAGGAAGTCGGAATGAGGAGATACAATCTCTGTGCGGACGATTTTAAGTCTGATCTATGATTAGAGTGAACAGTCGGGCTAGGAAGTGAAATGCATGACATGTGTGTCAATAAATGTATGCTCAGAATGCAAGGGTAGACACTATATGCAAATAAAGGCAAGAGTAAGAAAGGTGTAAAACAACTATATACAAGGGTAGGTGTTTGCTAAGTTTAACGCCGTCAGCTAGGCGAAAACTTAGTTTGGTAGCTCAAAATGTAGGAGCGAAATGGTGGAATTGACAAGTCTGAGATCATGCGGCTCAACGAAAGGTTTCAGTCTTTGTCCATTAACAATAAAGGGTTCAGATTTGTCAAGTTCAGTGATCTCAACGGCTCCATTATCAAATAATCTCAAGATTTTGAAAGGTCCAATCCATTTTGATCTTAACTTCCCAGGAAAGAGTTTCAGTCTAGAGTCGAAGAGAAGGACTTTTTTTACCAGGGTGAAAAGATTTCCTAAGAATGTGACGGTCATGGAAGGCCTTAAGTTTGTCCTTATACATCCTTGAGCTTTCATAAGATTCATTCCTTAATTCATCGAGCTCAGACATTTGTAATTTCCTAAGATCACCGGCCTTCTCTAAGTCTAAGTTACACTTTCTGATGGCCCAATAGGCTTTGTGCTCTAATTCGACAGGAAGATGACAGTGTTTCCCGTACACAAGTCTAAAAGGAGACATGCCTAAAGGGGTTTTGTGGGCTGTCCTATATGCCCACAACGCATCAGAAAGGCGGGAAGACCAATCCTTTCTATCAGGTCGGATGGTAGTCTGTAAAATCTTTTTGATCTCCCGATTAGATAATCCAGCAAGTCCATTGGTTTGAGGGTGATAAGATGTAGCAATCCTATGTGACACCCCATACTTTTGCAGTAGGGACTGAAAATGTGTGTTTCTAAAATGAGACCCTCCATCACTAATGATGGCTTTAGGTACCCCGAATCTAGAGAAGATGAAATCTTGAACAGATTGTGTCACAACTCTATGATCATTAGTCCTTGAGGGGATGGCTTCAATCCATTTTGAAACATACTCAACTGCCAACAATATGTACTCGAAGCCATAAGATTTAGGAAAAGGTCCCATGAAGTCAATGCCCCAAATGTCAAAGATTTCGCACACCATGATCGGATTCAAGGGCATCATGTCTCGGCGGCCAATACTACCAAGAGACTGACAGCGTGAACATGCCCTGCTATATTCGTGTGCATCCTTGAAGATTGTGGGCCAATAGAAACCACTCTGCAAAATCTTTGCAGCGGTCTTTTTGCCAGAGAAGTGACCGCCGCACGCCTGGTCGTGGCAGAATGATAAGATGCTTCTAATCTCCTTATCAGGGACGCACTTCCTAAAGATCTGGTCTTTACAATGCTTGAAAAGCCAAGGTTCTTCCCAGTAATAGTGCTTGGCCTCGGATCTAAGTCTGTCTTTTTGATGTCGGACCCAATTAGTGGGGATGAGTCCAGAAGCCAGGTAGTTGACAATGTCAGCATACTAGGGAAGATCAGAATGAATGACCAGCAATTGCTCGTCAGGGAAGTGGTCAGAGATGGGTAAAGAAGGAGAAATCGCTTCAGAAGGAAGGCGGGATAAGTGGTCAGCTACCACATTCTGCTTTCCAGCCTTATCACGAATCTCTAAATCAAATTCCTGTAAAAGTAGGATCCATCTAATCAGACGAGATTTCGCGTCCTTCTTGGCGAGAAGATATCGAACTGCCGTGTGGTTAGTGTAGACTATAATGTGGGAACCTAAAAGATAAGGTCTGAATTTTTCCAGTGCATATACTACAGCTAGCAGTTCTTTTTCCGTGACGGTGTAATTCCTCTGAGCTTCATCTAAGGTCTTGCTAGCGTAATAGATGACTGTGGGTTTCCCGTCCAATTTTTGACCAAGGACAGCTCCTACTGCATAATTAGAGGCATCACACATGATCTCAAAAGGGTGAGACCAATTCGGGGGTTGCAGTATGGGTGCCTTTGTAATCAGATCACGAAGTGTCGTATAGGCACGAACACAATCGTCAGAGATCTGGAAGTCTACGTCTTTAGAGAGGAGTAGTGAGAGGTCGGGCTATTTTCGAGAAATCCGCTATAAAGCGGCGATAAAAACCAACATGCCCGAGGAAAGATCGAATTTGCTTAACCGACGAAGGTAGTGGTAAATCAGAAATCAACTTTACCTTCGCGCGGTCAACCTCAATTCCTCTCTCAGAAATAAGGTGACCTAATACAAGTCCTTCAGTTACCATGAAATGAGATTTCTCCCAGGAAAGTACCAGATTCACATTAATGCATCTTTGCAGGACCTTGGTCAGGTGGTCTAGACATGCATCAAATGTGCTCCCGAAGACCGAGAAGTCATCCATGAAGACTTCTAAACAATCGCCTACTAAGTCAGAAAAGATTGCAAACATACACCGCTGGAATGTAGCAGGTGCGTTGCACAATCCAAAAGGCATCCTACGGAATGCAAAGGTTCCGTAGGTGCAGGTGAATGTCGTTTTCTCCTGATCATCGGGGTGAATTGCCACCTGATTATATCCTGAATAGCCATCCAAAAAGCAGAAAAATCTATTCCCTGCCACTCTTTCCAGTATTTGATCAATGAAGGGCAAAGGGAAATGATCTTTCTTCGTGGCTTGGTTGAGTTTTCGGTAATCTATACATACTCGCCACGAACTAGCAATGCGTGTAGGGATGACTTCTCCAGAATCAGTGGTGATGATGGTAAGTCCGGCCTTTTTTGGCACAACCTGAACAGGACTTACCCATCTACTGTCAGAAATTGGGTAGATAATTCCATTGTCCAGCCATTTAATCATTTCACTTTTTATCACCTCTTGTAATGTAGGGTTTAATCTACGCTGGGGCTGTCTAGTAGGTCTAGATCCTTCTTCAGTGAAAATCCTATGTGTGCAATAAGAAGGACTGATGCCAGTAAGGTCAGAAAGGCTCCATCCTATAGCCTGCCTATGTGCTCTTAGGACAGATAAGAGTCGTGACTCTTGATCAGAAGAAAGGGAAGAGTTAACAATCACCGGATAGGTCTGATCAGGTCCTAAGAAAACATATTTGAGAGAGTCAGGAAGAGGTTTGAGTTCAACAGGCACAGGATCAGAAGGAGCAGGTGTGAAAGTTTCAGGAGATCCTAGAGATACTAATGGAATGGGAGGAAGGTCCTCAGTCTCTAAATTTGGTATCTCAATGGAAGTCAAGTCAGAGTCCAAAGAGTGTTGAGGTTCTAAATTTAATGAATTGATCAAGGTGTCCTCAACCAATTGATCCAATGAATCCAAGGAGAAGATTTCTTCAATTAAACTACAGGTCGGTCCTCTTTGGGCCTGAAAAATATCAATTTTTATTTTCTGATCTCCAAACTTTAATTCTATAAGGCCCTCCTCACAATTGATGTTTGCCTTGGCCGTAGCCAAGAAAGGTCTTCCTAAAATGATAGGTGTATTCTGGATATCTTCAGGTACTTCCATATCAAGGACTATAAAGTCTACAGGGAAGTAAAAATCCTTGACCCGCACTATGACATCTTCCAACACTCCCTGAGGTGTCTTAACTGATCTGTCAGCTAATTGCAGGGACACCTTGGTTGGCTTCAAATTGCCAACCTCAAAATGTGTCAGTAGAGAGGTTGGGATAAGATTGATGGAAGCACCTAGGTCAAGTAGTGCTCTATTGAATGTGGTGTTACCTATCATGCAGGATAAGAGAGGGGTGCCTGGGTCATTCATCTTAGTTGGGAGGGTACTAGAGATGATGGAACTAGCTTGTTCCGAGAGAATGATTGGACTACTCCCTTTTTGAATTCTTGCTTTACGCTTAGGTGTACATAGGTCTTTTAAAAACTTAGCGTAAAGAGGGATGTGGCGGATTGCATCCAACAAGGGGATGTTTATGTGGACTTGCTCAAAGAGCTTAAGCAAATCCTCCTCAGGTGCCACACAGGTCTTTTTCTTTCCTTTCTCCTTCTTTAAAGCTTCAGGAAAAGGTACTGGAGTTGTGAGAGGTTCAGTTATAGGTAGAGGAGAAGTAGGAAGTGGAGGAGCAGAACTAGAAGTGGTAGGTGTTGGAAGAGGTGGATCTAGTGTGCATTTACCACTCCTAGTGACTATGGCATTTAGTTCAGCTCTAGAGGTAGATGGTAAATCATTGTTAGGTAGCAGAGGTGGTTGCGTTTGTGCAAGAGAAGAATTTGAGTCAGTGAAGAATTCAGTGTTGTGCACTGCTTGTGAAATGTCATGTGTTTGGCTTTGCAATGCTGGTCTAGGTTGGACATACCTTTGAGCAGGTATGTTCCTAGGGTTGGGTTGTGCTTGGGATGGGAGTGAATGTGGTTGACGGGACTCCGTCAAGTGTGATAGCTGGGCTCTCATCTCAGCTAAGGCCGCGTCCTGTCTCTGCTGCATAGCAATATTCTGTTGTTGCATATCAGCAAGAGCATTCATGATAGACCCCAACTGGTCATCTCGTGTAGGCCCAGATTGAGAGTATTGGGTGGGCCTGGGTTGGGGTTGCTGGTAGGTATGCGGTGGATATCCGTGTGATTGTGGAGGTGGTGCTCGGATCGGGTTGTGTAATGGTGGTGCAGACGGTTATTGAAAAGGAGGTCTTTGTGAATTTCCCGACCACGAGAAATTTGGATGATTACGCCATCCAGGGTTATAGGTTTGTGTGAAAGGATCATTGTGAATGGCATGAAGCTCCTCCGAAGCTCCAGAAGGTGCAGGGAAGTCAGTGAAGGGAGGAACAAAGGTTCCTCCAACCGGTGAAGGATATGGAAATGGAAAATCCGGTAATGCAGTTTGTGTCACAGAAAGGTTATTCACAGTTTCCCTCCTTGTGGGAAACTGAGAAGAAGTGTTTTGTGCTGGTGACTGAGAAGAAGAAGATGGGTGTTTTGAGAGAAATTTCCATACTTCATCTACTTTCTTCTCGATTAAGCCCACTTTATCCAGTTGACTAGCCACTATCTCTAAGTCTTTGCTACTGGATTGGGCTTCATGTACCCCCGTGTGTGAGTGGGAATGTGAGGACTTTCTATTAAACACGCTCATTGAAGCATTATTAATAGAGTTTTCGGCCATGCCTTCAAAGAGCTCAAAGGCTGAGTCCTCGTCCCGACATAGGAAATTGCCTCCACAAGCGGCATCTACAAAATTCCGTGTGTCATCATGGAGCCCATGGTAGAAGATCTGAACCTGTTGCCAGCGTGGGACACCATGGTGGGGACATTTTCTCAAAAGCTCATGGAATCTCTCCCAAGCCTCGTGCATAGGTTCTCCTAAATTCTGGGTGAAGGTGGTGATGGCACGCCTTAAGGCATTAGTGCGGCCTACAGGAAAGTACTTCTTTAAGAACTCATGTTCTAAAGAAGCCCAGGAATCTATAGGTGTAGTCCGTGCAAGTGTTCTAAACCAAAAGGCTGCCTTATCTTTTAATGAAAAGGAGAACATTTTCATCAAAAGCGTGTGCTGATCATGTCCTTGCGGACCCAAAGTTTGGGCAAGATTCTTCAGCTCCTCTAAATGCTGAAAAGGGTCCTCAGAAGCAAGTCCATGGAAGTGAGGAATGAGTGCTATAATGTTCGGCTTCAGTTCAGCAGCACGACCCCCATTGGGATAACGTACCACAGGCATTGGTTGGGCAACTGCGGGATTATAATAATCTCGTAGTTGAGGTCTACGGGGTTGGGGTGGTGCCTGAGGATTTCTAGGTTGAAGTGGTTGTGGTTGGGGGTTAGCTAATAGATTTACAGCTTGAGCAAGCTGTTGCACCTGTTGGGTTAAGGTATTCATTTGTAGTTGTGTATCGAAAAGGTGCTGAAGATGAGGCATAGGTCCTCTCTCCGGGGGTGGATTAGGATGATTAGGATAAGGTGGAGGTTGGAACCTAGGGATAGGTGGTTGCTGTGGTAGAGGATGTGCAACTAAGTCTGGAGGAAGTTCTTCAAAATCCTCAAAGTGTGAAGAATCAAGATCATCCTCTTGGCGAGGGGGATTGTGGAAAGTATTTTGAGACTCAGGAGGTAAGGGATTAGAAGTGGAAGGCAAAGAAGATGATGCAGTAGCTTGGGTAGCAGTACCCAAGGGGAGTACAAGTTCTGGGTTTTGGGATCTCCTACCTTCCATTGAGTTGGTTTTTTTTTTTTTTTTTTTTGAAATCCCGTTTACTCTAATTCGATCCAACTCAATGGGAAAAAAATTTTTAACGTTCACAATAAAACAGAAGAATCCCAATAAAATCTCAATTCAAGAAGACCAATCAATCGAAATGAATCGGAGAAAATTTTTCCTAGAGGCTGCTACGCAAAGTATGTTATACGCAAACAATTGTTTCAAGCAATTGTACGTATCCTAAGATAAACCTAGCGAAGTGCAGACCTCTAGAATCCACTGGGAATCTGGATTAGACTGAGCGTGCGGATCCAGATCCTGTGGTTGCAGAAAGATGAGGTAGAAACCCGTGTATTGTGGCCTTAAGTGATCGTGCTGTGTGCACGATAACATTCAACACAAGGCGATTAAAATCTCAAACATGGTTTCACCCAATTTTGCTATCTCCTTTTTGATTTAATTGAAGTGATTAAAATGTGTTTTCTATGCTGCTCGTTTCACTTTTTACTAAATTCAGAACAAGTAGTGGTCTTCTTTAATTTTAAGTCAAATGCAAATATGGCAGGAGTTAGAGTTAGGTAGGAAATGCGTACCTGACTCCAGCAATCTTCTAATGTAGATTTGACTTGAATTAAAATCTAGCAGGAATGAAATGCAATCCTAAAATGGATGCCTAAGGTTATGCTGCTGCTAGATAAGTATGAGGTCTTTTTGATTTTTTTTTATTTTTTGATTTTTCTGAAAAAATTTTATATGCAATTCAAAAGTAAGGAAAGAAATTAAGAAGATAAAGAAATAAAGTCCAGACAGTCCAGAATTATTACAAAAATTGTGTGAGAACAAGCTCTCACAACTTATGACTAACAATTGCTCCTAATCAATAAACCTAAAACTATCTATACTAAAACTAATACTAAAATCCTACAGCGACTTCGAGGCAAAACTCCACCAGGAAGACGAATCTGGAGCGTAGCGACTCCACCAGGAAGACGACACTCCTCCTCAAGTGCTGTGGAAAAAACAAATGATTAGTAAAAGAATAAAGGAATGTATACACATTTAATTCAATGGAAAATAAAAGCAATTATAATGAATGAATGAAGAATTTCTATATACAAAAGAATAAAAAGAAAATTTTGGTGCAAAGAGCGTTGCCTCCTCGGCAACGGCGCCAAAATTATGATAATTCTTGAAAATGGTTGTTGTTGACACCGATGCTCCCCGGCAGCGGCGCCAAAATTATGATAGTGAAAATGATTGTAAATGTTTGTTGGTAATAATTGTTGATCATGTCGATGTAGTATAGGGTGTATAATATAACATTAAGGATGTCGTATAGTGGTGAGTATGGGTGAGTTCCAGTCATTACAACCATTATTATCATTTGCTTATTTATCTAATTTTTACTGGTTTTGTTCCAGGTCGTTCTCTGGGAGGCAATTTATTGAATTTAATTCGGTCACTCTTTGATTATCTCCAAAATTGTCTTCTTATTCAAAAAGAAACTTTACATTTAAAGAATGAATGAATGTTTTGTTTACCTAGTTACTAAGAAGTGCTTGCAAAAATGCTAACTATGAACAAGCATCAAACAATCTATTATTATACTCTAAACTATGTATTTACAAGTTATACTCTTAACACTAATATGTTAGTTCATACTACATTAGGATACCATAGTGTAAAAACTTAACTTACTAGTCATTTATTTATAGTGACATATATATCAGTTTTAGTGACAGATATAAACGTCGCTAAATCTCAGGAAACACTATATACAACCTAAAGAAGCAAACTGAGGTCTTTAGCAACATTTATAGTGTCGTTTTATTCTGTTAGTAATTATGTGGGTTTAATTTTACATATGTACAGAGTCTTTTCTGTTGTTATCTCGTGTTATCTCTTCTTTTTTTTTTTTTTTTTTAAGTCGTCTGTCCTTTCATTTTGTTCTGTGTAGTCTTTCAGAGGCTGCGGTGGAGAGTCCTTAGTGTAAAATGTGTTTAATTAGCGGGCGCGCTTTTCGAGGGATACACAGCACCCTTAGGGTGGGACCAGACCTCTACTAAGCGCGCCCTAATCTCAGATTAGGTGCTTAATTACGTTTTCGTATCAGCGCAGGGCCTCAGCCCAATGCCTTCAATAATCGCACACACTCGGGCTCCCAGCCCCACATAGGAATCACGCATTCAGTATTCAGCACATATCAGAATCGGGTTATCGGATCAGACGGAACAGGTGAAGTTTCGGGCGCCCGGCGCCATGACGACTAACTAATCTATAGCATAAATTCTATTTATATAGCTGCGTTTCGTTTGCAGCCCACGATGTGGCGCTATTCCAGCGCCACATCGTGCGTTGGAAACCAGACGCAGCTGCGTCTGTGCGCGTTTTTGGCCCTCGATTTGGGGGGCATAAATTATTAAAAAAAATAAAATAAAATATGGTAAATAAAATATTTACATAATACTACATAATTGATTAATTAATTTTGAATTTTAAATATATTTACTATATAAATAAATTCGCTAAACTAGGCTGATTATACAGGTTGATTTAGGTGATTAAATAGTTAATTACTTATAAAATAATTAGTAAATGGTCTAATTGACCTTAAACAGTTTTAACTTACATACTTAAGTATTTAATACATATTTTTATTGTATTTTTACGAATTTATTTATGTTTTATTTAGGCTAAAATAGCAATTCTGTGTAGTTTATAATTAAAACTAAGTTACAGTAAGTTATACTAGGTATAATTATACTTTGACTAACTTAAATTACTTAATATATACATATATATATATATTCCCTAGTTTATAGGTTTATTTACTTGATTATTGCTCTAACCTATTAACTTAGCTACTAAATCAGTAAATATAAATCTGTACATATATATATACATAGATCAGTAGATACATACATACTAGATTAGTATATATACATATTTTTACATAGATTACATATGTATACGAATTTCCGTACAGGTTTTATACATATTTACAGTATAACTATGTATCTAACTGATATGCTATAGTTATAGTTATAATACTATGAATGGGTGTATTTACAGTTTTAAAATAAGTCTATGCCATTAGGCTTTTGTATAAAGTTAGGGAATTAGAGTTGATTGATTTTTTTTTATTTGAGTTTAGGCAGCAGCTTCAGCTACTGTCAGAGGAGATGGAGAAGAGAACAATGTGCTGTTTTAGTGTTATTTACAGTGGCAGTGGCTTAAGCCACTGTCAAATGGCTAACTACTGCTGCAGTTAGTCCACTTGAAGAGGGGGGAAGTATTCTACAGAGAAGAGGGAAATTTAGAGAAGAAGGGAGTTTAGAGAAGAGGGGAATGTAGCTGCTATATGCAGCATGTTGCTGTATAACTGGGAGTAAGATAAAATTCAAAACAAACTACAATTTACAGAGTTGAAATCCAAATCTGAAAGGGGTTTAAATCTCACGAAAATCTCATGTAAATTCAGCTCAAACACTCATTAGAAAAAAAAACTTAGTAGAAGCATCCTTTCAGATCAAAACAGCAAATGGCATTGAGTTAGTCTTCCTAATGCCATAGACAGCATGAAGGAAGACTTAGCTCAATCAATTAAAACCAAAGAAACACAATCCCAGTTTCTTGCAACCTGAAGGAGTATGGAAAAGTCCTTAGGTTAGAGAATCACCATACAGAAATGATCATCAACACAAATAGTGCATGGCAGTTCTAAAATAGCAAAAAGAGACTAAGAATGCATTAAGGAAATTTAATGGAAGCTGGCGAATGCATTCAAAACAAGGTATAAACAGAATTATGAAAGGCTCTTCTGATTGGTTCTCTGTCACCAGAGAACTTCTCAGAATCCTTGCCTACAATGAAAACCAAAAATCCTTTCAATTTGTCAGATCTGTCAAAATATTTCAGAGAGTAAAAATCCTTTAAAATCCAGATCAAAAGTGCTCTGACAAACTGAGGCAATCCATTTAAAACAGAGGGGCTTTTATGAAACAAATGGAATGAGTGAGAAGCCCCAAATGGTGCTTGTGACGCCACTTTCAGATCTGAGGCAGTGCGCCATCAGATCTGAAATTGGGTCAGGATGTGTGGGTGATTGGTGAAAAATTCGTCGTTAAAAGGAAAAAACAAGAATCAGAATCTGGATGATGGGAAAAACAAAACATGAAGAGGGAGATAAATTGAACAGTGAACAGATGATTCTTCCCCTCTGATCTGGACTGATCAGAGGAGGTGAGGGAGGGGATCTAATACTAATTCTACTCCTAAGACTAATCTAACTACAGCTAACATTAAACACTAACAATTAAAACTAAATCTATTCTAAACTACTGCAAACTAAATCTACAACTACTTGTGCAGAATTAAAAACTAAACTAAAAGGAAGAATGGGACCTATGGGTCCTTAGCCGGCGGCTAAGGAGGAAGAAAGGAGGAGGGTGACTCCAGTGGAGGGAAGAGTCTGCTAGTGAGACTCCAGGGTCGTCCTCAGGTGCTACGAGGTCCTTAGCGACGAGGAGGGTCGAGAGCAGGCGATGATTCCACAGCCGGTGGCTGTGAAATCAGGGTCTAGATGAGGAGGAGAGACTGGAGTGGAAGAATTGATCGCTAAGAGATGTAGGAGGGAGCGATCCCCTGCGCGCGACACCACTGAGGTGCTTAAATAGCAGCTCAGTGACTGAGATCACCGCAAGGGTGAGGTTAATCAGAATCAGGCCGGCGGTGAGGATGAGATGGGTAGAGCGCGCGGCGAGTCAAGAGAGAGATCTGACCGTCAGATGAGATCTGGGAAGAGAGGTGAACGCACGCACCGAATCGCGTGAAGGTTCCATTTGATTCCAGCCGCAGATCGAGATCAAAAGTGCGATGGACGGTCGAGAATGGCTGTGTTCTTCGCGCGCTACAGTGCGCGTGAAGAACACAGGCTTCTCTCTGAAATGAGGGAAAACTTGCAGGAAGACCCTTAAACGAAGGGGTAGAAGAATAGCGTGCAGGTCCAAAAGTGAGAAGAACTATAACCGGAAGGGCCCTGCAGTCATACAGAAGGGTCCCTGCGGCTTACAAAAAGGTCCAAGAAGGAGTTTTGAAGGGTAGAAATGTAATGCATGAAGGACCTACTTGTAATCTATTTATTTCTAAGCCTAAATGATGTCCAATTGCTTTCAAATTTTTACATGTGCTTAATTAAACATTTAAGACAATGATTTTACTTCTGATTTGTCTTTTCAAACTTGTTTATGTGTTCAATTGATGCATGGATCATCATTTGTTCTTTAGTTTTCAGAATATCTCATTTTTGTGACCTAATTAGGAGATTTTAACACACATTAAAAGTTTTAGGTCTCTTCTTTAATTCCCACACTTAACCCTTTTTATGTGTTAATTTGATATTGTTTTGCTTAGTATCTAGCTTAATTTCGGCCTTTTAGCTATGATGAGTAGCCACTCATCAGGTGAGCTGGGTCTGGTGCTCCCGGGGAGGATTGAGCTGGTTGAGGCAGTTAAGGTAGCTTAGCTCAACTAAGGTGAGCTAAGCTGAGCTCCGGGAGCTGGACTTGAGCTTCCTGAGATGGAATGAATTCATCTTCAGCTGGCTGGATTTGAGTGGAGCTGGATCAAGCTGGTCCTGAGCTGAGGTGAACTCCAGTCAACTCAACTAAGCTAGGTAGAGCCCCCTATGAACTCATGGGAGCTGAGATGAGCTAGACTCAGCTAAGTTGAGCTGGATCTAAGCTGACCTGAGTTAAGGTGAGCTGGCCTGATGTGAGTTGGGATGTATTTGGTGGATGGATGGATGGCCATGATGGGGTCTTAAGTTGGCACCAAAAGAGAGGCTTCTAGAAGGGAGGTTTTGGTGCCAACTTTAGGTGCCTTTTGGAGGAGGTTGAGGGGTGAGGGGATGGCTTGGGTTGGCGCCAGAACAAGGGTGGACTAGGTAGAGCTTAGGTGGACTAGGTGGGCTTAGTTGGTGGAGCTAGTCAGGGTTAAGTTGTAGGTGGTGGATGACAAGGGAGCTGGGGCCTAGCTAAGCTAAGCTAGCTTAGCTAGTAATGGAGTTGAGGAGGAGGCAATGGGATCTAGGGTTTAAGGGGAGGAGCTGGATAGAGGAAGTCTGGAGCTGAACCGAAGCTAGCAGCTGCTGAAGAGGGTGGCATGGAGCTACTCTAGTTGGCTTAGCTTGCTAGTTCTTTGGTAGCTCCCAAGCCAAGCTAAAGTAAGCTGGCATCTACCAAAAAGAGCTGAGGTGAGCTGGGTCTAGTACTCCCGGGGACTATCAAGCTGGCAGAGGCAGCTAAGGTAGCTTAGCTCAACTGAGTTGAGCTAAGCTGAGTCCCCGAGAGTTGGACTTAAGCTTCTTGAGCTGAAATGAAGTCATCTTCAGCTGGATGGAGTTGAGTGGAGTTGGATGCAGCTGGACATGACCTGAGGTGAACTCCAGTCAACTCAGCTGAGCTAGCTAGAGCTCCCTATGGACTAATGGGAGCTGAGATGAGCTAACTTAGCTAAGTTGAGTTGGAACTGAGCTGACCTGAGCTAAGTGAGCTCAGATGAGCTCTCTTGAGCTGTCATTCAGCTAAGATGAGTTGAATGGAGCTAGGATGAGCTAACCTTAGTTCAGGTGAGCTAGATTCCAACTATAGTGAGCTGGATCAAGCTGACTTTCAGTTGGTGAGAGCTTCTACTTCACCAGTTGCCTTCCTAAGTGCTAGGGTTCTAAGGATCTAGCAATCTGCTTATCCCTAACACTGACAAAAACATAATAAGAAATGCAATGCATGCTTAGCCTAATTAATGCCTATATGCAGCCCAAAAACCCATTTGCGGAGCAAAATCCTAAGAGCTAGGTTTGTTTTAATGCTTAAGAATGATGATAAATTGGCATTTATCAATTAAGTCTTGGTTATGGGTATGGAAAAATGAAACTAGTGGAGGGGGAATGTGGGAGACACTTACAAAGTACTCTACCTGCACTTTATTTTGGTCTACTGCACTTGGATCTCCATGCTAGGGTACCTGCAAGATAATAGATCAGAGATAAGAAGGGTTAGTGCTATGTAAATACAATGAAGTGCAGAAAATAATAAAGTAAATTCTGTTGCCTCCCTGGCAACGGTGCAAAAATGATGCACGTGTTTCGCCTGTTTGAAATCAGGGTTAAGAGTGACCCGTCGTTGTAGTCGCAAAACTCGTTTATCAAATAAAATTTTACCAAAACTCTAAGGGAGTCCCAAGTCGAACACAGGGAGGTGACATTTACTCAATTTGAAAACCACGCTTCATTTTGTTTGTTTTTGGTGTTTTAGTTTTTGTTATTTTTTTGTTTTTGAAATAGGAAGACAAGCAAAGTAAATTCATAAGAGAGATGGAACAAATATGATATATATCATGGCAATGTCAATTACAATTATCTATGAAAGCATAAAAGAGAAAGAGGTGAGAAGGAATCTCTCGAATCAGCTGTTCAACGAGATGATAGTGCCTCGCGGAAGCTTGGATGAAGGAGTTGAGAAGCGAGACGAAGGACGTGAGATGCAGGAGGACATCAGGTAGAGGAAAGCTTCAGCGTGGCTCCGGAATGGAGGTGAGGAGGTGGAGATGATTTACTACCAGATTGGAGGTGGGAGGACGGCTCCAAGGTGACTTATGAATGGTGATGGGAAGATGGAGGAATATTTGGTGGGACAGAGGTTCGTTACACTAATAGAAGCCTTGGGAGCTTAAGAGTAAGCTCTAAAGGAGCCTTGGTAGGCTTACTAGAGCTTAGGAGTAGGTGGGAGTAGAGTAGGTAGAGATGCCTTGGAAGGGAGGGGGTGTAGGTCCTTATATAGTGGATGAGAGGAGGCTAAAATAGGCATAAGACAATAGCGACCTCCAGGATGTCACTGTAGGTCCAGCTCAAGTGTTGTTGTAGCCAGCTCACGTACGCAGCTGGCCTTGCGCCTATGAGCAATTAGTGATGGCTGTAAGCGTCACTAAATGTCCGCCAGGCTGTCGCTAAAGGGTGCGCCAACTCACCCGCGTGCTGTCGTAGAGGTTGGATGCGTTGCAGCCATTGGATCCAGAAGTGAATGGCTGAGATGGCATGGAGATCGCGCCTCTTGATTGCACATGATATGGCGTGTTCTCGAGGTGTGTCGACGGCCACATGCTGCATTCGCACCCATCGAGCAATGCCATGTGGTGACGCCTCCACCGCTAGATGTCATCCAACGGGAGCAATCGCAATTCGATTGCGCCTGCTTTTGCGAGATTGCCTCCCCCAACTGCGGCTCGGACTCACGCTCACAGTTTGTGAGCACGTGTCTTCACCAATGCGCCAAAACGGTGGTTTGTCGAGTGGAGGGTTGGTGCTGTCGCGTGGTTAGGGTGCCCCTCAACCATTGGATTGAGATCCAACGACTGAGATCTCTCCATGCGGTGGGCTTGGGGATGTATCGGCTCAGGTGGGGTGGCCTGGATGGCGCCATGTGGCACCATCTGGGCCGTCCATCTTCTTCTTGTGGAAGTACTACAGAGCTCAAATCGGGGTGATTATCGCGTTGACGGACTACGATTGATTCTTCATCTGAAGCCCATAAAGATGTCACACTGCCTTCTGGCAATGTAAAATGATGGAATTAATGTACATAATATACAACTATCCTAAATAAGCATTTTACGATGTTTATGAAATATTTATATCATGATATGCAATGCTAGGCCTAGGAACTATCGTAAATAAGCATTTTACGAAGAATTTATGCGTGTTTATCAGGCGCATTGCATGCATATTACTTAAAATCAATGTTTAACGTCCTTGTGTACAAGTCCATATTGAAACAGGTCTCAGATGAGCAATTGAACCGTACAGATGGATCAGAATAGACGAACGGAGTCCAACGGATTAAAAATCATCTCGATCCGACCTCCGTAGCTCCCACAACAAGTCCAAGGAAGATTAATGGCCAGGGGGCAATGTGACATCCTTACGGGCTTCAGATGAAAAATCCGACCATACGAATGGATTCGGAGCGACGATCGCAGTCTGGCAATGTGAAAATCATCTCAATCCGAGCACCATGGCACCCTCTACAACAGAAGGAAGATGGATGGCCAAGATAGCGCCACATGATGCCATCTAGGCCGTCCATCTTGTGGCACCATCTAGGCCACCCAACACCGACCAGCAGCCACCGTTCATATCTGGATCATCCATTCTCAACCGCTGGATCTTGATCCAATGGCTGAGAAGCTTCCTCCAGCGCATGCCCATAAGACGTCTCCTCGACACAAACGTCGACTTGGCGCATTGGTTGAAGTTCTGGCTTCCATGGGAGGGGAGCAGGTTCGAATCCCTGTAGCCACCCCCTAATTTGCAATTAAGGCACAGCAGCAGCGTACGCATAGCACATGCGGAGCAATAGCACATGCGCATGGCATGCGTATGCGACATGCCACATGGGGCGTGCGGACCAGCACGCACGTTGAAGGCAGCGGGCACAAGGGTGGGGGCTATGGTGACGCTTACGGTAGGTCTTCAGCGATGCTTTAAATGTCACAGTTGACCTGAGGTCGATTTTTGGCCTTTTCCCTCCATTATAAAAGTGCCTACCCCCCTCCACTTTTGCCCATCATCTATCGAAGCACTCCACCACCTCCATATAGCTCCAAACAAGGTTGTGAAGATGCTAAGCTGCCGATGGAAGCTCCTCCACTGCTGTGGCTACCTTGATGCCTTCTTCTTCCTTGTTCTTTGTTTTAGTTTCTTTGATAGTTGTAGTTATTTCATATATTCAAACATTCGTCTATGATTGCCGCGAATTCGCACATGGAAAGGGTTCGGATTTTGAAAACCCGTCGTCATAGTTCGATACGTGAGAAAATTCGTCGATCAGATAAAATTTATAACCGAAACTCGGGGAGAACACGGGGAGGCGAACATTTAGTTTTGAAAGATACACGTTTCGCTTTTTATTTGTTTTTATCATTTTTATCTTTTCTAATTTTTTTGGTATTTTTAGCAGGCAAGAGATCAGGTCAATGAATTCTAGCTAATTTACTTGCAAAATAAACATAGAGAGATAGAGACAGAGATAGAAACAATCATGTATTTTTACAATCAAATGTTTATTACAACTAGGAAAGAGGGAAAGTTATACTATGAAAGCAATAAAGATAGAGATAGGTGAGAGAAATCTCCCTCGACGGTTGCTTGGAGGATGACTCATTATGACATCGCCTAGAGGAAGGTGGTGACGAGTGAGACTAATGAGGACGGAGCCGGTGGACGGAGAGCGGGGCAGGACGACGTCGCGGCGAGGATCTTCTTCCCGAAGGGAAGTGAGAAGACGGCCACGGGATGCTCCATGAAGGGGGATATGAGGCGGGAACAAATGTTTGTTGTCTACTCTAGAGGAGCATCCCGGGTTTGGGACATGCTCTCTCTAGAGGCCTTGGAGGTGGTGAGAGGAAGAAAGGAAGAGATCAAGAAGGGGAGGTGTAGGGGCCCTTTTATAGTGAAGGGAAGAGGGCAATTCGTGTAGAGGGCTTTTAGTGACATCAAGGTGTCGCTGTAGATCCGCACCAGCCAATCCCCCAAACGTCGGTAAAGCTTGCTGGCGCTCGTGCTCTATCCCTGCTAGAATCTGTTGGACGAGGCGTAGCCGTTGGATCGAGATTTGAGGGCTCAGCTACGCCCACTAATTGCACCCCTTTGAAGGCGTGCCCATTGGCGTTGAGGAGATGCACACATGCCGCTAGATTAACATTGGACGGCTAACAACACTAGCAGATGTCTTAAAATCATGCCCGCATTTGATTGCATGGGTGATTTCATGTGATCACATGCGTATGCGAATCTGGACCACGGGATTGCGTCACGTGGATGCCTCAGGGTTGCTTGATGGAGATCTGACGGCTGAATTTCAATTGCAGCGATGAGGAGGGCTCAGTGAGACTCGAACCCGCGACCTTTTGATTTGCGGAGGGCGCTTAGCTACTATGCTAAGCCATCCCTCGAGTCGCGAAGAGGATTGCGGTGCAGAGGTTTCTCAGCAATTGGATCAAGACCCAATGGTTGGGAATGGAGGTGAAGATGATGAGAGGGTGCCTTCAGTTGCTGCTAGCCGGTGTTGGGCGGCCTGGATGATGCCACGTGACACCATCTGGGCCGTCCATCTTCTTTTTGTTGCAGAGGGTGTCATGGTGCTTGGATCGAGTTGATTTTCGCGTTACCGAACTGTGATCGTTGCTCTTGATCCATCCGGACGGTCGAATTTTTCATCCGAAGCCTGTATGGATGTCGCATTGCCCCCCTGGTCCTTGATTTTCCTCGGACTTCATATGATGCTACGGAACTCTGATCTAGACGATTTTGAAGGCATTAGACTCCGATCGTCATCCTCATCAGATCTGTACGGTCCGATCTCCATCCGAGGCCCTGAAATAAATCTTCTTCTCTCTTGACCATAAAAAGGACCTAATTAACTTAAAATATATTCAACTACTCTAAATACAGAATGATGCATGCTGTGCAATGTTTATAACATGAAATGCAAATCTAAACCTAGGAACATACATGATTAGGCATTTTAACCTAAATAGATGTGTCTATATTAGTCTATATTTGGTTGAACACAACATTTGATAATCAATTGAATATGATTTTGACATCATGTCTTTGCAACTAGTTATAATATCCTTATCACGATTCTCTAACCCTATGTCCCTCTCTTTTTCTCTCTCTCTCTTTCGCAAATGAATCAAACGATTAATTTTTGTGACATTGAAAGCGATTAAATGATTTGAATTCTTGCCTCCCTATGTTCGACACTCAGACTTACATCTGATTCTTCTAATTAAAATTGACGTTGTAAAATGTGCTACATTGAACAATTTTACACAAACGCATTTCACAACGGTCACCTTACATTTCTTTCTTTTTGCTCTCATGCATTTGACTTGTTATAACATTGACTCAGGTTCCTACATAAGTGCATGAAATATCATCACGTACCTGCACAACCTAGAGGAAAAATTCATTGTCTTTAATTCTAATTACATTACATGCCATTATTAGTTAATTGCATTTATTTTATGATGGTAACAATTGTGATTGAACCGTCACACTCCTGCAATATCACCTAACTTTTCTTTATCTTCTTATGTTACATGGGATTTTGATATAGATTTCGCATCTACGATAGGGAATAATAAATATTCATGAATTTATTGCAGTTGTTCCTCTTAGTGGATACGACCTAATCCACCATGGTTAGTTTTATTGATAAATATTTTTTATCTGGATTTTTTCCACCACACGATTTTAGTGCGATGATGTATTTTTCTGACATATTTTTGAAAAGCGAAATCTCCCGATCACTGATGAGAGCCTCATCATGAGCCATAACTAGCTCATTTTGACCCAATAAAGAAGATAAAAGCTCCTACATAACCTAGAAGAAGGCTTAACTGAAGGAATAAGTGCTCCGGGAAGAAAACATGAATTAAAGGTTAAAACTGTAATTTTACCATTGCAGTACATAAACAGGATTTCTCAGAGGCAAAACACAGGTCAAAAGGTCTAAATGAGATAAAAAGTGGGTTGAGTCAATCAGAAATCGGTTCATTTGCAATCTAGGAAGTAAATGATATGTGGTAACCCTAAAACAGACCCGCTTAACTCAACAAGGTTCCGGTCAGGATAAAAATCAATTAAACCCTCTAAAAATCATGGAAAAATATCCCCTAGGGTTTAGAACACTTAATTTGGCCTTTGGAACCTAGTTTGACCAAGATTAGGGTCCTAGTTCATCAATTAACCTAATTTGGGTTTTTACGCAAAATATCCAGTCAAACGAGGTCAAACATAAAATCCAACTTCACCATTGGATTCCTTAGGTCAAAATTAGGTTTGTACCAAAATTTGGACCTAAGGGGAGGTCATCTTGACCTACTTTGCAATTTAGTACACCCAAATCATAATTTGGTCCATATCTTTTGAAAAGCATAACAGAACGCCCCATAACTTCCTCGCCACCTTTGCAATCAGGTCCTGCCGCCATTATTAGGGCAGAATCCTGCTCCGACGAGGATTTGAGAGGGAATCCTCTCTGATTCCTCAGAGATCCCCTCCCAGAAATGGAAGGGAGATTCTCTGAGGAATTCCCTTCCAACTGAGGCCAATCTTGATCCCTGGTGTGAACCCAATCTCTCGTGCGAACACACGAGGGATTTGGGTATCTAAACTCTTTCCATCTCCGGCGACCGACCTCAGACGATTGCGTGCCTTCCATGCCTTGAACGACTGGCCCAGTGCCTATATAAGAACCCACACCTCCGGCCGCTCATCTTCAACTTGATTTGGCCGAGTTTCCACCTCCAATTCATCTCCTCCTGCCCGGCCAAAATTCCTAGCAAGCTCCGGCGAGCCCCCCTCCCCTTCCTCTTCGCTCTGCCACAAAACCAGTGGCAAAGTTATCTTCCTGACTCTCCTCCGCGTCGCGCAGAACCCGCGCACGCCGCCTCAGCCCCATCGTCGCCGCCGTTCTCCCCCACTTGGCAGCATCTTCTCTGGCGACAGCAGGTACTGCTGTTCGCCTCTCCGACCCCCTTCATCCCTGTAGTTAGGCCAAATACCTTCTCCACATTCCCCTCTCTCTTTTTCCCTTGCTATTTTATCTACTTACCCCCCGACAGTGCCTGAACACCTCCATCTTCCTCGCCTCCGACCGACCTCCGGCGAGCCGCCCACACCACTACGCCCCTCTACACGGCTCGCCAACCCCCTCGTGAGCTCTGCCTCACCACCAGGAACTCATTGCACCCCTCACTGCTACTCCAGACCTCCACAATAACCCCCCGACCAACCCCACAACTCTGGCCACAGGTTGACCTAGGCACGCACGCCTAGACTGACCTGCGGCCTGTAGCACCGTCCATCGCCTTCACCATGCTACGGCGAAGGTCTCTAGCTGGTCTGATTGGGCCGAGAGGCTCATTTTGTGTCTGACAGTGTTGATGCTCCTGCCGCCATGGACGACATTTGAAGAAGCTCCGTAGCAGCTCCAGGCGCCAGGGCTCCCAGGCTGCAGGTGCTGCGTAGTCGTGCGAGTGTCGCGAAGTGCCCTGGTCCAGCAAGGAGCGCAAGCAGAGCCAACAGCTGTGGGGATGGCACGCGAGTCTGCGGGCGCGCGCGAAATCAGGGCAGAATCCTTAGTCCCACATCATGGAGAGACGAGGTGCCGCTGAAACATAAATTGAATTTGTGATATTACCTTATCGCCTCCGTAAGCACAGGGGTGAGGTCCCTCACTTGCCCCCCACGCATGCCTCGTCCGCGGCTTGACCACGCGGATCTGGCGGGATCCGACCGACCCAATCCTTGAGCACTCCTCACGCATCACACCACCTGCAGGTGTGCCTGGTCCCTGGTACGATCCGACCCGAATATCCGTGTGGCTTTGGGAGAGCGTCCCTGAGTGAATTGTTGAGAGAGAGAGATGCGCGGGTAGAGGGAAATGGGTAGGTTTTGCTCCTGTGCAGGCAAACTGAGCGTGGAGAGACTTAGCCACAAGGAGAAGAGAAGAAGCAGAAGAAGAAACTGAGCGAAGGAGAGACCAAGGCAGAGAAGAAGAAGAGGAAAGAAGCCTTCGCAGGAGAAGGAAGAGCAAGGTAGGAGCAAGCCAGAGAACAAAAGAAAGGTCAAGTGAAGACAGCAAAGATCAGAAGAAGAAGAAGAAAGAAGGAAGGAAAGGTAGGAGAAGAAATAAGAGAAAAGATACAAAGGCAGGAAGAAGAAGCCTTCGCAAGCAAAGAAGAGAAAGAAGATCAGAAGAAGAAAAAGGGGAAAATACTTTTAAGACGTCTGATCACCAGATTAGACGTCCAATTTCATATTTTTTTGTCATAATTACTTTTAATGTCATACATTCATATTTGGATTAACATTTTGAGTAAATTAGAGTGTTCAATTACATTTTGATTAGTAGTAAATTCCATTTTCTCCCTGTGTTCGACCTCGGATACCCCGATTTTCGAGTAATAAAATTCTCTATTTGTTTGAACGCTTTATCGGCTATACTACAACGTGATATACTTCAAACCCGCACAAAAAGTGCGACAACAATCACGCCTTGGCCTTGCACTAGATATAGATGAAGGAATTGATACCAACTATAGAAAACTTAAAACCTAGGTGCAAGCCTAAATTTGATGAAACCTTAATGGTCAAATTGCTACAAAATTTTAATTAGTTTAGGAGCTTAATGTTAGTTCAACTACTCATATATAATATTTTGATGATTTTACAAAATGTAGAAAATGAAATAATAAATAAAGTGTACCATATTGTTTTCTCTCTATAATAACATATTTGCAGGAATTCAAAAAGCTTTCCAAGACGGGAGATTAAAAGCGTGAAGACGAGGAGCAAAAGTATTAGGTCTTAGGCTTTTTTCATGTAAACTTTCAAAGGTTGTAATTTTCATCTTATTTGAGTCTAGAAATATTGTAAAGAGCCCCCAAACATAACCTATAAATAGCTAACTTAGGCTCTCTACACTTAGGATAAATTAGAAACAAAAAACCCAAACTTATACTTTTATCAGACGTCCATTAAAAAGTCCAGACGTCTGATTTTCCATAATAAGACGTCTGACATATGTATCAGACGTCTAATTTCAAATATTTCTGGCTTTGTTCATCTCCTCATAAACATCAGTCGAAGGACTTCACTTTCAGACGTCGATAACCGTTCACAGACGTCTGATTATTTACCCAGACGTCCTCATACTAACCGTTAGACTTTTTATCGGCAAAAATAATTTCTGGACGTCTTGACACACTTACAGACGTCTGCCTTTGAACCGTTGGCCATGATTTTCTGTGCATATCTGTCTACGGCCACATAATCTTTTGGCAGAAGCAGGAAGGAAGAGTATTTAGGTTTCCAGACGTCTGGTAATGTCCTCAGACGTCCGTAACGACGTCTGATCCTCTAAACCTAGAACCCTGTTTGGATCCGATGATAACAGGAACGAATGCACCATTCATTAGACGTCCAGTAAAATAATCAGACGTCTTATGACATAATATCAGACGTCCTTCTTTTGATCCAATAGAGTCCGTTAAGGATATCCTGCAATATTAGACGACCATAGTAAAAATCAGACGTCCTGTAAGACGTCTGATATTATAATTAGACGTCTGATGTTGCTGTCAGAATCATCATTGCCCTGATTTTGTGTGGATTTCGTCCTAAACTCTTGGGATTTGTCTCCAACGGCTAGAAGAGCTCTCCCAAGTGTTCTTGAAGGTTCCAAACTTGCCTATAAATAGACTACAACTCTTCTTTGGCAAAACACACCTCTTGAGATACAATTCCATTAGAAAAATCTCTTGCTCACTACTCTAAGCTCCATCTTGCCCTTGTGCTGCGCTAATACTCTGATCAAAGGGCAAATCCATACTCCCGGCTCGCTCCATTCTGCAAATCATCAGGGAGTTCTTTTCATGCTTAGTAGATAAGAAGGCAACTAAATTATTGGGGTGCTCTATAGGTGTTATTTCTACTTGTTAATTTCTGTACTTTGGGTATCCGGCCTGTTGGGTCCCCGTCTCTTCATCTTGAAGAAAGAAACCTCCGTTTAGGGATCGGAGGTGGGAATTGTAATTGAGGTACACTACCCTCGTTTAAGTAGTGCGGTTAGTGGATTGATCACCTTGTGATCGAAAATCCTAAGTCAAGAGATTGGCTTAGGTGGTGGTTTTCACCCATCTTGGGTTTCCACCTAAAAATAATTGAGTATATTGTGTGATTGAATTTGTTGCATTACAATACAATATAATTTCACTATTCACCCCCCCTCTAGTGCAATTTCATTTGGTATCAGAGCAGGTTTTCCGCCTACAAGAGTAACATCCGCGGAAAGATCACATGGAGGGGAAGGCGATTTCCACAAGCAGATTGGAGGGGCAATCCACCACTCGACCACCACTCTTCGAAGGAACCAACTACACCTACTGGAAGCTGAGAATGAAGATGTGGCTTCAAGCCAACGATTTCTCCATTTGGGAGAAATGCGAATCCGCATACGTCATTCCCGAGAAACCACAAACTGGTTACACAGTGGAGCAAATCCATCACCTTGGACTGAATGCCAAGGCAATGAACTCACTCTACTGCGCTCTCAGCTCGGAGGAATTCAACCGCATCAGCCAATGCGAAACCGGCCACGAGATCTGGAGAACCTTGGAGGTTACTCACGAAGGTACATCTAAAGTTAAATCCTCAAAGATAAACTTGTTATCGCAGGAATTCGAAGCTTTCTCTATGAAGGAGAATGAAAGACTTGGGGACATGTACACCCGATTCACGTTAATCGTGAATAACCTCAAGTCTTTAGGAAAGACATTTATAAAGGGGGAGCTTCAAGGGAAGCTCCTTCGCTCCCTTGGACCTGAGTGGGAGCAAAAGGTAACGGCAATAGAAGAAGCCAACCAAGTAGAGGATCTAGACATGGAAAATCTACTTGGGAATCTCATGGCTTACGAATCAAAAATGGAGCAAAAGAAGAAATCAACCTCATCGGAGCCAAAGAAGAAGACCTTAGCCTTCAAAGCTACTTCGGATGATGAGGTAAGTACCGATGACGAAGAATTTGTTTTATTAGCTAAAAAGTTTAAAAAGTTTCTCAGAAATAGAAGAGAGATCAAGGGAAAGAAAAGAGAAGAAGATCCTCTAATTTGCTATAATTGCAAAAAGAGAGGTCACATAAGGAAAGATTGTCCCTTACTCAAAAGGGATGATGAGAAGAAACCCAAGAAGCCTTCTGACTACAAGAAGATCTCCAAACCAAAAGGATTCAAGAAGAAGGCGTTTCAAGCAACGTGGGATGACTCCACCTCCGAAGAAGAAGAGGAGGAGGAAACAAATGAAGAAACGGCATGCTTGGGACTAATGGCAACAAATGATGGTTCCGAGTCTGAATCTGAGGAACCTGAGGTAAACCCCTACTCTTTGGATGAATTACAAGATGCCTTTGATTCACTATATATAGATCTTAAGAAAACTAAAACCCAAAGCAAGGCTTTAAAAGAAGAAAAGTTAGAAAATAAGAGATTAATCAATGATCTTGAAGAAAAGAATCTAATTCTTACAAAAGAAACCACTGCTTTAAATATGCAAATAAAAAATCTAATGATTGAGAAAGAGTCATTAACAAATGATTTGTATACAGCAATGAGTGAACAAAAATTTTTAGATAGAGAAGAATTACTCGACAAAATCCATGTGCTTGAAAAATCAAACTCTTTTAAAAAGGATGAAAATGGCTTACTTAGAGTAGAGATTAGGGCATTAGAAGATAAACTAGATATAATGAAAATAGAGATAAATCATCTCAAAGAAAAGTCAAACCAACTTCTTGAGGACCTAGCCAAATTTACAAAGGGGAAAGATAACTTGGACAAACTCATTGCCCATCAAAAACCTTCCTCAAGTAAATTTGGATTAGGCTTTTATGAGCCTAGTCAAAGTAAGCCAAAAAGGGACCCTCCTCTAAAGGAGAACACTAACAAATACGGATCCACTTTACAATGGATACCGAAAAGACAACTCTCACTTTGTTTTGTAGGGATGAAAGGACATCATAATGTCAAAAATTGGATATACAAAATGAAGGATGGACGACTCAAATTAGAAAGACCTATAGAAACACCAAGTCACAATCGAAGATCTTTTGTAGGAGGAAGAAGGTCTACAAGGAGGAAGACAAGGAAACCTCCACCACCAAGGAGGCCGATGGGTGATGGACTCCGGATGCTCCAAACATATGACAGGAGACAAGCACCTATTTTTGGACCTCCAACCTACGGATGGAGGAACAGTTACATTTGGCAACAACCACAAGGGTCATATTATTGGCCTTGGTAAAATAGGTAACCCTCTCTCTCCCATCTCAAATGTTTCTCTAGTTAAAGGACTAAAACATAATCTTTTAAGTGTAAGTCAAATATGTGATAAGGGTTTTAAAGTAGTGTTTACTTCTAAAATGTTTGAAATTATGCATGCATCAACCAATGAAACCCTTCTTAAGGGAACTAGATTTAAAGACATTTATGTTGTAGAATTTGATAAAAATGGCACTTATGAATGTCTTATAGCAAATGATGAGTTAAGTATATGGCATAAAAGACTAGGACATGTTCATATGAAGCTGGTTCAAAAATTAGCTAAACATGAACTAGTCCGAGGTCTTCCTAAAAGAAAATTTTTAAATGAGCTTGTTTGTGATTCATGTAAATTAGGTAAGATTATAAAATCTAGTTTTAAAAGCAAAGAAGTTATATCCACATCAAGACCTTTAGAACTACTTCACCTAGATCTATTTGGACCAACAAAATATGAGAGCCTCAGTGGATGCAAATATTTCCTTGTAATTGTAGATGATTTTTCGAGGTTTTCATGGGTCTCCTTCTTGAGATCTAAAGAAAGAGTGTTTTCTGTCTTTTCTATTTTTTGTAGGAAAATTCAAACTGAAAAAGGGTACCAAATCACTCGTATCCGTAGTGATCATGGGGGCGAGTTTGAAAATTCCTTGTTTGATGATTTTTGTCAAGAGCATGGTATTGCTCATGAGTTCTCTTTTCCTCGAACACCTCAACAAAATGGGGTGGTTGAGAGAAAGAACCGTACTCTTCAAGAGTGTGCTCGAACATTGCTCATAGACTCGGGGTTACCGAAGTACTTTTGGGCTGAGGCGGTCAACACGGCTTGTTACGTGTTAAATCGCACCTTAATTCGATCCGGATTGCGAAAAACTTGTTTTGAACTATACTTTGGGAAAATACCCAAAATTAGTTATTTTAAAGTTTTTGGATGTCGATGTTTTGTCTTGAATACCCGCTCTAATTTAGATAAATTTGATGCCAAAGGTGAAGAAGCCATCTTTATTAGTTACTCCTCACGTAGTAAGGCATATCGGGTTTTTAACAAGACCACATTAATAGTGGAGGAAACCCTTCATGTCTCCTTCGATGAATTTCCTCATTCCTCCATTGACCGAGTCAATATGGATGATGAAGATGATTCTACTATTGATGTGTCTAACATTCCAAACTCCAATATCCATAATCTTCCAAAAGATTGGATATATCAAAGGGATCATCCCGAAAGTCAAGTCATTGGAAGTGTTTCTGATGGCGTTAAAACCCGATCTCGTTTTAGTTGCACCTTTGGTCTCTCCGCCTTTGTATCTCAAGTTGAACCGAAGAGTGTCGAGGAAGCATGCTCCGAAGAAACTTGGATGATGGCCATGCAGGAGGAACTCAACCAATTCCAAAGGAATGAAGTTTGGGATCTAGTACCTAAGCCTGAAGGGCAAACGATAATAGGTACCAAATGGGTATTCCGGAACAAGTTGAATGAATCCGGTATAGTTATTCGAAATAAGGCTCGATTGGTAGCACAAGGGTACAACCAAGAAGAAGGAATTGATTTTGATGAGACCTACGCTCCCGTAGCTCGACTCGAATCAATTCGCATGCTTCTTGCTTATGCCGCCTTTCTTGGCTTTAAACTCTTTCAAATGGACGTTAAGAGCGCGTTTCTTAACGGATTCATTAAGGAGGAAGTTTTTGTAAAACAACCTCCTGGTTTTGAGTCTCATGATAAGCCTCATTTTGTCTACAAATTAAACAAGGCACTATATGGTCTAAAGCAAGCTCCTAGAGCTTGGTATGAAAGGCTCAAAGAGTACTTGTTAAATGCAAAATTCTCTATAGGGGAAGCTGATTCCACATTATTCATTAAAAGAAAAGGAAAAGACATTTTATTAGTTCAAATATATGTAGATGATATTATATTTGGTGCTACTAATGAATCTATGTGTAGAAAGTTTTCAGAAATTATGCAAGAAGAATTCGAAATGAGTTTGATGGGAGAACTCAAGTTTTTCTTGGGCTTGCAAATCACTCAGCTCGAGATTGGAACCTTTGTGTGTCAATCTAAATACACAAAGGAGATGTTGAAGAGATTTGATATGAACAAAAGTAAAGGGAAGAACACTCCTATGAGTGTCACAACTTCCTTAGACTTGGACGAATCAGGTACGCCCATAGATCAAAAGCTCTATCGTAGCATGATTGGATCTTTACTGTATTTAACTTCCAGTAGACCTGATATTTTGTTTAGTACCTGCTTATGCGCTAGGTTTCAATCAAATCCTAAACAATCACACCTAAATGCTGTAAAACGAATATTTAGATATCTAGTTGACACATCTGATTATGGCTTATTCTACCCTAGGAGTCCACAATTCAACTTAGTTACATATAGCGATGCGGACTACGCAGGTAGCCGCACTGATAGGAAAAGTACTAGTGGGACGTGCCAATTCTTAGGCGAATCACTAGTCTCTTGGTTCTCAAAGAAACAATCTAGTGTAGCTTTATCAACTACAGAAGCTGAATACATAGCCGCTGCACTAGCATGTTCCCAAGTGCTTTGGATGAAAAGTACTTTGAAGGATTTTAACCTGATATTTAATAAGATAAAAATATTATGTGACAATACTAGTGCTATCAACCTCTCGAAAAATCCCGTACATCACTCTCGCACAAAACATATTGATGTTCGACATCACTTCCTAAGAGACAATGTACTTAAGGGAGAAATCGAAGTTGAATTTATTTGTACTGAACTGCAGTTAGCTGATATTTTCACTAAACCTTTGAATTATGATCGCTTTAATTATATACGTAGGAAACTAGGCATATGTAAGCTAAGTGATATTTGAAGAATTTAGTGTTTTAATGGAACCTCTTTTGTCATGAGCATAGATTGAACCTTGATTTCACTAAGCCTTCATTCAAACATCCAAATGCACACTCTGTCCAATATCAGACGTCTGATTAAACAATCAGACGTCTTATACATTAAAATTCGTCGTCCAAACATCTGGGACAGACGACGATTTCATATATAACAAAACAGTAATATCAGACGTCTAGTGCGAAACGCAGACGTCTGAACTGTCGTCCAAATGTGTTGACAGACGTCTATCTCGGAGACAGAACATGTACTGCCTGTCGGACGTCTGAATATATGGCTAGACGTCGTATGAATCGTCTGACAGGAAAAACGGACGACCCTGTAACTTTAAACGAAAATCCAGGAAGGTCTGTCTGCAGAAATCGGACGTCTAATATTAAATTTAGACGTCTTCTTTGCCGTCTGAGTAAGAAATCAGACGACAACCTGGAGAATAAATCTTTTTGCTGGGGAGGATTCCTGCAGAAATCAGACATCTATATTAGAATTAGTCGTCTGATTATTCGTCTGATGAATAAAACAGACGTCTCCCTGAAATGGGAAAAAATTCCTCTGCCAAATCCCGACGTCTGACATCGTTGACAGACGTCTGATCGGGGAAAAATCTGCGCGTCGCGGCTTTTCTCTGGACGGTTTGAGATGCAAATCTCCCCAACTTCAGGGGGAGACTTGCTCGGTGACCTTGGGATATAAAATCCCCTTCGCAAAGGTCCCACTCTCCTGTCCAAAATCCCTACCCCACACGATCTGCGCGCCGCTCTCCCTCACACCCGACGGCCCACAGCAGCAGCTGGCGAAGTTCTGCTCGCAGCCAGACGACCGTCGCGCCTCTTCGACGACTGACGGAACTGCTGCTCCTCTGCGCGCGTCGTCCCTGCCTCTCGACCGCGCATTTGGAGGCTTCCCTCCTCCCGTGGGTATACCCTCTCAACGCCTAGGGCATTTTCATACTCATTTTACCCACGGCCTTGTAGCATCTAGTTCACTTCTTGATTCACTTGACCTACATGTGCATTTCATTGTCAGCCCTAACCCTCGGTCAAGAAAACCTTCTTAGCCCTAGCTGCATCTTCCATGGCAAGGGTATTACCTCATGAGGATCAAGCCGACTTTTTAGTGGCTTGCATCCAAAGGTATATTGCCACAACTACATGGCAGGTTGTATTGCCTCAAGGCATACTGCCACATAATTTTTTTTTTTCATGATGATTACAGTGTTTCAAACTATGTTTTGGGTGAATGTTGTTTGGTTGAATGGTTGTTTCTTTTTTGCAGGTATTCCATCCTCAACGCACCACTCATTTCTCCTAAACCTAACCACCCATTCCACCAAATATGCCTCCCCGTAGGAAGCAAGTTGAGGGATCTTCCAGTTCCTCTTCCACTTATTTGGCAGATCAATTGCGGGGTGACATCGCTAGGCAGCGATTTCGTCGCTTCGCGAATGCCAAAGTTAAATGGCCTCGTTTTATTGTTTGGAATGATTTTGCCCATTTGAACCTTCGGGAACACTTCCAAACTCTCCATCTTTTCCAATATTTTGACCGTCAATTCCACTCCGGCATTGGAACTCTTGGTGTGTTCCCTGATCTTTGCCGTCTCTTTTATGCCAACATCGTTGAGGACTACAGCAACGATGAACTTGAACTCCATACCCGCCTATTTGGTCGTGAAATACACATCACATCTGAAACTATCTCTGACCTTCTAGCCATCCCCAATGAGGGAAATGATTTCAATGACATACTGAGGCAATACGACCCTGAAATCATCAATCAAGAGTTAGTTCTCCCTGAAAAATATGTTGAAAACCTTGGCACTCTACCGTGCAAAAATCTCAAACCCCTTCCACGTCTACTCTCTCGCATTTTTGGGTGGGACCTCCTAAACAAATCAGGAGGTTTTGATTACATCTCACGCCAACACAAGGCTCTCCTTTTTGCGGCCGTTCGTCATATTCCTTTCAATTATTGCCGCCTCATTGTTCGCGTCATGAATGAGGACCATGGGGCATCACTTCCGTTTGGGTCTATTCTATCCAAAATCTTTTCATCCCATCGGATTTCCATAACTGACCAAGCAGTTGACAAGAAAATTAAGCCTTACAACCGGGCCACAGCCGCCAAGATGCATATACTTAGAGAACATCTTGAGCCCGCCGACGAACCCATGGAAGAAGAGCCCCTTCCACCCTTTCCAGACTTCCATGAACCACGGCCCCTTCAAATAGAAGCTCCCCGCTCGAGCTTTGATGAAGCATGGGATCCAGCCACAGATTCCCTCTCCTCCGGCATCTCCCTCCTGCTGCGTCGAACCGGCGAGATGTACACCTACATGGGAAGCATGCGCCGCGACATCGACGAACTTAGATCAGATGTTCAAAATTTGCAGATAGGACAAGGACCCGCTCGTCGCCGCCGCCGCCAAGATCAAGAAGAATAGTTTTAGTGCTTCTATTTTTTTGTCTTTTATTCTAAGTTTGTATTAAGAGGCCTTGACCCTCTACTTAATATTTTTGGGAACAAATAGCTAGTCCATGCTTAAATATTTCTATTCCTAATCAATTTTCCTTAATGCCTTGTCATCTTTTAAACATACAATTTTATTCACGCACTCTACTTTGTAGATATTACTCTTGTAGTTTGGATTTTGACTCCCTTTAAACAACCCTTCATGATGATATTCAAAAAGGGGGAGAAGAATGTAGGTAAGAAATTAAGGAATAATAAATAGATAAAGGCTATCAAGTACAACCTTTAGGGGGAGGAAAGAGGAACCTACAGCTATATTTTGAAAATCATCAAAAAGGGGGAGATTGTTAGTTCAACTACTCATATATAATATTTTGATGATTTTACAAAATGTAGAAAATGAAATAATAAATAAAGCGTACCATATTGTTTTCTCTCTATAATAACATATTTGCAGGAATTCAAAAAGCTTTCCAAGACGGGAGATTAAAAGCGTGAAGACGAGGAGCAAAAGTATTAGGTCTTAGGCTTTTTTCATGTAAACTTTCAAAGGTTGTAATTTTCATCTTATTTGAGTCTAGAAATATTGTAAAGAGCCCCCAAACATAACCTATAAATAGCTAACTTAGGCTCTCTACACTTAGGATAAATTAGAAACAAAAAACCCAACACTTATACTTTTATCAGACGTCCATTAAAAAGTCCAGACGTCTGATTTTCCATAATAAGACGTCTGACATATGTATCAGACGTCTAATTTCAAATATTTCTGGCTTTGTTCATCTCCTCATAAACATCAGTCGAAGGACTTCACTTTCAGACGTCGATAACCGTTCACAAACGTCTGATTATTTACCCAGACGTCCTCATACTAACCGTTAGACTTTTTATCGGCAAAAATAATTTCTAGACGTCTTGACACACTTACAGACGTCTGCCTTTGAACCGTTGGCCATGATTTTCTGTGCATATCTGTCTACGGCCACATAATCTTTTGGCAGAAGCAGGAAGGAAGAGTATTTAGGTTTCCAGACGTCTGGTAATGTCCTCAGACGTCCGTAACGACGTCTGATCCTCTAAACCTAGAACCCTGTTTGGATCCGATGATAACAGGAACGAATGCACCATTCATTAGACGTCCAGTAAAATAATCAGACGTCTTATGACATAATATCAGACGTCCTTCTTTTGATCCAATAGAGTCCGTTAAGGATATCCTGCAATATTAGACGACCATAGTAAAAATCAGACGTCCTGTAAGACGTCTGATATTATAATTAGACGTCTGATGTTGCTGTCAGAATCATCATTGCCCTGATTTTGTGTGGATTTCGTCCTAAACTCTTGGGATTTGTCTCCAACGGCTAGAAGAGCTCTCCCAAGTGTTCTTGAAGGTTCCAAACTTGCCTATAAATAGACTACAACTCTTCTTTGGCAAAACACACCTCTTGAGATACAATTCCATTAGAAAAATCTCTTGCTCACTACTCTAAGCTCCATCTTGCCCTTGTGCTGCGCTAATACTCTGATCAAAGGGCAAATCCATACTCCCGGCTCGCTCCATTCTGCAAATCATCAGGGAGTTCTTTTCATGCTTAGTAGATAAGAAGGCAACTAAATTATTGGGGTGCTCTATAGGTGTTATTTCTACTTGTTAATTTCTGTACTTTGAGTATCCGGCCTGTTGGGTCCCCGTCTCTTCATCTTGAAGAAAGAAACCTCCGTTTAGGGATCGGAGGTGGGAATTGTAATTGAGGTACACTACCCTCATTTAAGTAGTGTGGTTAGTGGATTGATCACCTTGTGATCGAAAATCCTAAGTCAAGAGATTGGCTTAGGTGGTGGTTTTCACCCATCTTGGGTTTCCACCTAAAAATAATTGAGTATATTGTGTGATTGAATTTGTTGCATTACAATACAATATAATTTCACTATTCACCCCCCCTCTAGTGCAATTTCACTTAAAGTATACAAGGAATGTGATGGGTGTTAGTTGGGGAAATGCCCAACTATTTCTTTTTTTGGTGTGTGTGCAAATTGAGTGGAAAGTGATGCCCAAGCCAATTCAAAAAAGGTTTGCAAACAAGGATTTGTTGTTCAGGTGTTTTAGTATTTTAATCAAGAATTTGTCATTTAGGATTCTCTCTTGTTAAATTTTCAAATAAGGTTTTGAAGTTCCACAAATAATAACATTCAAGTTGTAGGTGGTGGAGTTAAATTCCTTTAGAGTTGATGTGACTAAGGGAAAAATTAAAACTCTAATGTGGAAATCCTATCTATGTAGCTAGTAAAAAAAATGAATCTCTTTTCAAAATCTTTAAGAGTGGTGATCCAAAGAAGAAAACAACACCACCATATTATGTAAAATCAAACAAGGAATCCAAAAATTATTTTTTTTGTTATTTTAGGAGATTGTTTAATATTTTTTTGAAAGTTTTCTTCTTACTGGTGTCAAGAGTCAGAATTTATAGATTCAAGGACTTGATTCTGTAGAAACACCAAATGATCTCAAAAATTTTTGAGAATTTAATATGATGTAGAAAATTGCTCAACATTTCCAGAAATATAAATTTTTCCCAAATTTGATGAGTAGAAAAATTTATTAAATTCACGAATAGTAAGAAAATAGTAAGAAAATAAGGTCTGACCCTTTTTCAGTTCGTGAATTTTTTATTTTTTTCTATTTAGTAAAATTTCTTGAAAATTGGACTCAAGGTTCCTGATTCAAAGGGACTTCCCTCGAAGAAATTTGGTGAATTTAGGAAGCTCTTAAGTGCCTGAACCTGATTTTTGAAAGTGAAGATAGAAGCTTGGATTTTCAAAAATCAGACACCAATAAGGTAAAGGTGATGGAAAAATGAAGTAAACAAGCAACACAATGAGCTTTAGGGTTCCACCACCCTCAATTTTTCTTGTTTTTGATTTTTTTGATAATTTAAATATTTTTTAAGAGATTTTGGTTTTTGTAAAGAGAGATAGCCTAGGGTACTAACTTGAAATACGTGGGAAGACAAGATCACTTAAAGTTTTTGCTCCAAGAGAATCTGAATCTTACTCTCGCTCCTAATTTATTCCTGAACAAAGCACAAAAGAAAATTCGTGAAGTCCTAATAAAGCAAGAGAGAGATAAAATATGTGACTAAGCCGTTCCTCCACAGCAACGGTGCCAAAAAGTGATGCGAAAAATACGTGTTTTGTTAGAAATGGGTTTTGATGTTGTTGTAACGTGTATCTTTGCAATCAACTTTTACAATTTATGTTACTAGATAAGTTGAATATCTAGGGTCGTCCAAGGAGGCCAATTTGTTCATCACAAAGATCGTTCTATCTCTCGCTTCTCAAATCAAAAAATGCACTTTTGTATTTTTTTTGTTTTGTTGTTTTTAGGGTTTTCAGAAATAATCGAGTTTTGTGATGCGAAGATTAACTATGCTAAAACTATGCCTATGTGACAAAATGAAACCCTCTCTTCTAAGCTCAACCTAGGCAAGTGTTCCTAGTGATAACAAAATTTATGCGGTTTGTAAAATACGTCGTTGTAACGTGCAAAATCGATCAACTCCTAAATTTATAAACCTAGATAGTGGGGTATCTAGGGTCATCCAAGGAGGCCAAATTCTTGCAAAAATACATCTCTTGCTTGGGAATGAAATTCACCTTTCTTTTTGGTCTTTTGAATTTATATTTTTTTAGAGTTTTGAAATAATGAGCATTCGCAAAGTTGTTGACGAAGAAAAAGGCGATCTAAACCTAATCCACTAAACTATTGCTAGAGTGACTAGAAAGGCCTCTCCTTAAGCTCACTCTAGGCACATGGGGGCCTAGAGTAATTACGGAGAGGGAGTGAAAAAGTGCTAGATCATGATAAAAGAAAAATGCGAGAAGAATTTAAAAGAAGGCAACTTGGATTGAATTGAACTTGTTTTACACGAAACATATAGAGGATAATCTACTTCAAATGCAAGAAGATAACTTTAGCAAGGGGTGTATGAGCTCAATTCGGTGTCGGCCTTATGATGAGAGCCTCATCATGAGCCATAACTAGCTCATTTTGACCCAATAAAGAAGATAAAAGCTCCTACATAACCAAGAAGAAGGCCTAAATGAAGGAATAAGTGCTCTGAGAAGAAAACATGAATTAAAGGTTAAAACAGTAATTTTACCATTGCAGTACATAAACGGGATTTCTCAGATTCAAAACACAGGTCAAAAGGTCTAAATGAGATAAAAAGTGGGTTGAGTCATTCAGAAATGGGTTCATATGCAATCTAGGAAGTAAATGACATGTGGTAACCCTAAAACAGACCCGCTTAATTCAACAAGGTTTCGGTCAGGATAAAAATCAATTAAACCCTCTAAAAGTCATGGAAAAATATCCCCTAGGGTTTAGAACACTTAATTTGGCCTTTGGAACCCAGTTTGACCTACATTAGGGTCCTAGTTCATCAAGTATCCTAATTTGGGTTTTTACGTAAAATGTCCAGTCAAACGAGGTCAAACCTAAAATCCAACTTCACCATTGGATTCCTTAGGTCAAAATTAGGTTTATACCAAAATTTGGACCTAAGGGGAGGTCATCTTGACCTACTTTGCAATTTAGTACACCCAAATCATAATTTGGTCCCTATCTTTTGAAAAGCATAACAGAAAGCCCCCTAACTTCCTCACTACCTTTGCAATCAGGTCCTCCCACCATTATTGGGGCAGAATCCTGCTCCAACGAGGATTTGAGAGGGAATCCTCTCTGATTCCTCAGAGATCCCCTCCCAGAAATGGAAGGGAGATTCTCTGAGGAATTCCCTTCCATCTGAGGCCAATCTTGATCCCTGGTGTGAACCCAATCTCTCGTGCGAACGCACGAGGGATTTTGGTATCTAAACTCTTTCCATATCAGGCGACCGACCTCAGACGATTGCGTGCCTTCCACGCCTTGAACGACTGGCCCAGTGCCTAAATAAGAACCCACACCTCCGGCCGCTCATCTTCAGCTTGATTTGGCCGAGTTTCCACCTCCAATTCATCTCCTCCTGCCCGACCAAAGTTCCCAGCAAGCTCCAGCGAGCTCCCTCTCCCATCCTCTTCGCTCTGCCACCAAACCAGTGGTAGAGTTAGCTTCTTGACTCTCCTCCACGTCGCGCAGCACCCGCGCACGTCGCCTCAGCCCCGTCGTCGCCGCCGTTCTCCCCCACTGGGCAGCATCTTCTCCAGCGACAGCAGGTACTACTGTTCGCCTCTCCGTCCCCCTTCATCCCTGTAGTTAGGCCAAATACCTTCTCCACAGTCCCCTCTCTTTTCTCCCCCTGCTATTTTATCCAATTACCCCCCGACAGTGCCTAACCACCTCCATCGTCCTCGCCTCCGACCACCCTCCGGCGAGCCGCCCACACCACTTCGCCCCTCCACACGGCTCGCCAACCCTCTCGTGAGCTCCGCCTCACCACCATGAACTCATTCCACCCCTCCACTGCCACTCCAGACCTCCACAATAACCCCCCGACCAACCCCACACCTTCGGCCACAGGTTGACCTAGGCACACACGCCTAGGCCATCTGTTGAACTTATTTACGAAGCTACGCTAACGTGTTTGGTTTTGGAAAACCCGTCGTTGTAGTTTGAAAGCGAAAGATTCGTGTTCAACAAATAAAATTTATGCCGAAATTAAAATTCCGGGTCGAACACAGGGAGGCGAACGTTTGATTTAAAAACTTCGCGTTTCTTTTTATTTTGTCACGAAGAAATTCAATTTAAACTATCTAAGTATTTACAACAAATAAGAGAGAGAGAGGGAGTAAGAGAGAGAGAAAGAATACTATACATGGAAATCAAAATGAGATGTAGAATAGACAAGGAATTTATCATAAAAGAGTTCGTTCGTTACAACTAGAAAACATAAAACAATTACTCTAGAAAGCACTAAAAGAATGGAGGGAGAAATGTCCTCCTCGACGATCGCTCGGAGGACGAATAGACTACTCTAGAAAGCAGTAAATCTATACTAGAAAGCAGTAAAAAGAATAGGGAGGGAGAATCCTCCTCGACGGTCGCTTGGAGGACGAGCCGGACGGGACGATGCCTGGACGAAGGAGAACGAAGCGGGACGAAGGAGGACGAAGCAGAAGAACGGGAACGAAGCAGCACGCCGTCGTCGTCGCGGGATCTACTTCCGAAGGGGGACGAAAATTTGGACTTTATCTCGCGAGAAACATCCCGGGTGTGGGACAAGCTTCTCTTGAGCTTTGGAGAGGTAGAGAGGAGAAGGAAGGGATGAAAATTTCGTATGGAGGGGGTCTCCTTTTATAGTTGCAAGGAGTGGGGGCAAAATGGACATTACATCTTCAAAATAATAAATAAGGGGTCTTTAGTGACGGATAAAACCGTCGCTAAAGCCCCGCCGTCGCCGTCGCCGCCGCTGCGCTACGCGCGCCCGCTCGGCTGCCCGCGCGCGTAATGCCTACGCACGTCCGCGTCGTCTCAGTCGTCCGATCGCGAGATCGGACGGCTTAGAACGCGTCCGCGCCCGCTGCGTAGCGCACCGCCCGCGTGTGATCGTGCGTTCACCAGAGCGTCCAATTGCGCGTCGGCGCTATCGGGCGCGCGCGGCCGTTGGATCTTCATCTGACGCTCGTGCGCGCCCGCTCACCCGCGCCTTCCACCCCCTCACCGCGGCTCGAACCCGCGACCTCCGCTTCGCCCGCAGCTGCGTCGCCGCTGCGCTACGCGGGCGAAATGGTCGCGGGGACGCTTTTAAGCGCGAGCGACCGCAGCCGTTGGATCGAGATCCAACGGCGGAGAGGAGACGGTGCGCGGTCTTCACAAGACTCCTGCGGCCGATTGGGTGGCTGGGATGGCGCCACGTGGAGCCATCTTGGCCGTCCATCTTCTGGAAGTTGTAGATGGTGCCACGGATGTCGGATTGACTCGATTTTTGTGTCGTTCGGCTGCGATCGTCGATCCGAATTCATCCGTGTGGTCGGATTTTCCATCTGAAGTGCGGATTTACACCATCCTGGCCCTTGATCTTCTAGGGTTCCCCGGTCTCTATCTGATGCTACGGATGCCTGATTAGGGCGATCTTGGAGTCGTTGAACTCCAATCGTCGCCCTGATCATATCCATACGGTTGGATCTTTGATCCGAGGCCCCGATAAAATATTTGCCCTGTCCAAGCACATAAAAGGAGACAATTAACCTCCATTTTATTCAAACTACTCTAAATGCAAGATGATGCATGTAATGCAATATTTATATCATGAAATGCAATCCTATGCTTAAGAACATGCATAAATAGACATTTTAAGTAGTGTAAATGTGTTTACATCATACCCCCAAGCCTATCTTTTGCTAGTCCCTAGCAAAAACTATATGCTATTTATAAAAGAATTAGGTTAGATTATTTGGACCTGAGTTATTTTCAATCATTAAGAAATTGTCTACTTAAGAACTGAACTTTTAAAGACACAACAGTGCCCGGGTATCAGCCAAAATGCAGACCGCCTCAAGCCTCTCCTTATTCAAAGAAAAATTTCTTTTTCTGTTTTTACTCTCTTTTTTTTTTTTTTTTGGATTTTCAAATTTTAGGGTTTAAGAGTGGCTTTCTACGGCCATTCAACTCACCCAAGATTTGATGAGAACCCTAAATTTTAAGCATCTTATTGTGATTGTGATAGACTCGTTGACCGGCAATTAAAACGGACTTCGGATTTCTACGCCTCTAGGTGACCTCAAAAAGAATTCTGCCTAAAGGTGTATCTTTACAACCGGTAGCTTTCTCCTTACTTTTATTTTTTTAACGAGGTCAACACAAGGGTGAATCCAGTGTATATCTCCCCGGTTTATTCTACTTCTCCGCTTCTTCCTAAGTGTTTTGGGAATTTTTAGTGCATTTTCTGAGCTGGGTTCTGGACAACTGGTCGATGAGCTGTTACCACCGACAACTTGCCAGCCATACTCGTGCGGCGAAGTGTGGCTTATTTCTTTTTGTTCTTTTCTCCTTTTTGATTTTTTTTTTTTTTTAAGTAGGTGGCTTCCCTGGTCTAAGATTTACCTAAAGGCAGCAAAAAGAGAAAGGTCCAGTGACTGGGCTCTGGACAACCTACCTATGAGCTGTTACCCATGATAACTTGCCAGCCATATCACCCTAGAAGGTTCATTAGCTACCCAATTTTCGTTAAAATCGCCAAATAACGAGTCAGTGCAAAGAAAGTATGTAGATGCTTAAGACTCAAAATTCCCTCACATCAGAGGGCGGGTTGATAAGTCGTGTACTTATCACCCAAACTTGTTTACTCCAATTAAAATAAAATTCAAGTTGGCGAGAACTCGAAAAAACAAATCCACATTTTAGTGGATATACGGGCTGATTAAGTCCAAAGACCTGAAGGATCTTTATGTTCAGAACATAATATAGTATTTCTTAAGATCGAAAATTTTCTTAAACCCAAATTCTCTTTCCTAATTTTGATTTTGATTTTTTTTTTATATAAAATAAAACAAATCTACGGAGCTGACGAATGAATTCAAAGATAAATATCCACCCCCCCATGCCTATCTAATGCAATGTCCTCATTGTATTAAAAAGACATAAAACAGAGTGGAAAAGCGTAGAAAGCACCTGAATTGCGTGGATATCGGGTCCGCTCCGAGATGAAAATGAAAAAGAACTGTATATGTGCTGAGTTTAGTGCCTTCAGCTAGGCACACTATACAAAGAAAAGAAATGAAGAATTCAGAAGTGCAGGTCAAAATTAGAATAAACAGAAGAATCCTCCGACCTGTCAACAGAGGTCCACAGATGTGGACCAGATTGTGGTGCAGACCCACACCCCATAATCGAGAATATCTTAGGTTCTGGATAAAAATTACCCAAAACCTAAAATCAGAATGCAAGCGGGGTCGGGCCTGCGATTTGTGAGGATGCAACCCAAGGCCAAAATGTCGGGTTACAGAGAATTGAAGCTCGAAAGGATAATCGTTAAATGTGTGCTTGAGTTTGACATCCTCGAAACAAATGTCGTAAGGGTTCTGATTTGATGGTTTCAGCTTAAAAGGAACCCTTCGACTCAATCTTCCATTTCCTCCAAAATTAACTTCCCAAATCAGAATTTCCCTGCTCCTATCCTCCTCATTCGGCATATCAAATTCCATGACCTCTTGTATATTCATCACCCCGTCTGAAATCTCCAAGTCTAGATGATGTGGCAAAATCAAAATTGACTTGGGTCTAATTATCTCAGAATTAGAATCATCAATAAGCTCAACAGGGTGTAACTGATAATCAGGGCATTGAATTAATTCCTCCAGAAAATGCGATTCTGGATCTGTATCGTGTGCCCTAATAAGATCAGTTTCCTCAGTTATTGGGCTATCAAATGATCTATCAGATTCCTCAGGCCCAATCGTCTCACAAAAATCATGATCTGAAAACTCGTGTGAGACTTCGCAACTTGAATCTTCACCATCAGGATCCGTATCAATGTATGTCCCAAAATCATTTGTCACTTTGCGTTCCAAGGAGACATACGTTTCCTCGTAACTCGGCTCAGGGATTTCAGGTGAAGAAATCAAACCATCCTTAATTGGTTGTTTTAATTCAATCTGGTCAGCTTCGTAACACGTGTCCCCCCCAACAGGTGCCTGAGCGGGTTCTGTCATTGGCTTTCCTGAAGAGAGTTCATCCTTGGAATTATTCCAAGATTGAATCAAAGCAACCACGAATCTCATCCTCAATTTCGCTAATTTCCCAAGTAGAAACTCACCCGGGTTCTTATCCTTAACATCCTGGAGCCAATCCAACAAAGACTTATTTAAATCATCAATCATTTCAATCAGGGGCTCCAATCTCTCAATGCAAGGTATTGGCTGAACTTCTAAAGATTGAATGATATTCCTCAAGTTAGCCAGAACCCTATCTTGAACCTGATTAACCTGAACCAAATGAGTTGGTTCAGGGTTGGGCGGGTTTGACATCAATGTAGAGGAATTAACGAATTGAGATTCGTTATACCCATCCTGATAATAGGTCATTTCAGATTGTTCAAAAGATGGAGATGACGTAAAGGCAGTGAAATCAGAGGATGGGTAAGGATCAGTGTATCCTTCTTGATTGTAGATCACATTAGGTTATTCATGAAAGGAGGACGATCTATAATCGATGCAACTCTGAGAAGGATAGAATTGAGAATCAAAGTGTTCAGGGTTAGACCCTAAACACGGAGGTCCGGAATTGTATCCCCAATCCGAATTGTCCCAACTAACTGATGGTCGATTACAATACGAGTTGGGATAATCGTCATGTTGAGGATAATTTACAACAGGAGTGAAAGAGCGGGAATGCGTGAAATATGTGGAAGGATTCATGAGACACGGGAGGAAGAAAGGTGCCCTGCAATACAAACAATCAAACCTGTCCTTAAATGGGTTAGCCTACAGACCTACAGACTCTCAAAACCCGTCTTGAGATAAAGGAACGATTTGATCTACTTCTGTCTGTTCAATCCAACCAGTTAGAAGGAGGGACTGGGGAGAAGGTTCTTCCTTCGGCTTGCGCCTCCGGTTCCTAGTGTACCCCCCAGCCGCGATCGTTTGACTCTGCTCCCCTAGCTAGACATCAGATTGAACAGTAGAAACAGACTAATCGAAAATAATCTCGTTCTGAGTTCTGAAGAGCGAGTCCAATCCTTAAGGCCAACATCTACTCTGTTTTATTTAGGGCTAGGTTTGAATGTGCTTTGGAATGTGATGGGCCCTTTAAATGGGTTGTGCCCTTAATGATTGATTGCTTTGTGTGTGCGTGCACAACCAGTGGTTTTCAAGCAAGATTATTTTTGATGTGGTGAATTTTAAGGTTCAAATCTTGCTTAGTAGCTTTTAGGATTCAACTTTAGGTGTTTTCAATCAAGTTTCATTGGCACACCAGGTTTTGCAAGCACAGGTGAAGATATTTTCCTTTAAAGTTTAAAAAGAATGTGGAGTGCCTGGTAGATCCCTAAGAGTTGAACCTAATTGGCAGCTACTTGATGAGTTGATTTTATTTAAAGTGGTGCGGCCCAATCAACTCAAACAATTAGCCTCAAATGCACCACTAAGTTTGGCACACAAAGATGGTTAACTTAGAATGATTTCTACTCTTTTATGTGTTGCTTTATGTGTACTGGTCCCACAGATCAGAACCCAGTTGAGTAGAAACAAATCAATTCGGTTAAGTGCCTTTAAATGTGGGTGTACATTGTGTATTTGTTGAAAATTACCCCACAAAATTATCTTTTTACTTTTTTTTTTATATAAATGAAGGTGGAATGAATGTGAGTGAGAATCCAAACAACCAAACTATTCCTAGGATTTATGCAAACACCTAGGTTAATTGGAATTTGGATTCAATGTGGCGAATGAAATCTATGGAGGGGGAAAGAATGGGTGATAACTTACAAAACCTTTCACAGCACTTTACTCCAATCTACCGCTTTTGCTTGCCTCAAAAGAGTACCTGCAATTACAATAAAAAAAGAAAAGTGAGGTAAATGATTTGTAAGTTACAAAACGTGAAGAGAAATCAAAGATCGTTGCCTCCCCGGCAACGGCGCCAAAATGTTGAACTTATTTACGAAGCTACGCTAACGTGTTTGGTTTTGGAAAACCCGTCGTTGTAGTTTGAAAGCGAAAGATTCGTGTTCAACAAATAAAATTTATACCGAAATTAAAATTCCGGGTCGAACACAGGGAGGCGAACGTTTGATTTAAAAACTTCGCGTTTCTTTTTATTTTGTCACGAAGAAATTCAATTTAAACTATCTAAGTATTTACAACAAATAAGAGAGAGAGAGGGAGTAAGAGAGAGAGAAAGAATACTATACATGGAAATCAAAATGAGATGTAGAATAGACAAGGAATTTATCATAAAAGAGTTCGTTCGTTACAACTAGAAAACATAAAACAATTACTCTAGAAAGCATTAAAAGAATGGAGGGAGAAATGTCCTCCTCGACGATCGCTCGGAGGACGAATAGACTACTCTAGAAAGCAGTAAATCTATACTAGAAAGCAGTAAAAAGAATAGGGAGAGAGAATCCTCCTCGACGGTCGCTTGGAGGACGAGCCGGACGGGACGATGCCTGGACGAAGGAGAATGAAGCGGGACGAAGGAGGACGAAGCAGAAGAACGGGAATGAAGCAGCACGCCGTCGTCGTCGCGGGATCTACTTCCGAAGGGGGACGAAAATTTGGACTTTATCTCGCGAGAAACATCCCGGGTGTGGGACAAGCTTCTCTTGAGATTTGGAGAGGTAGAGAGGAGAAGGAAGGGATGAAAATTTCGTATGGAGGGGGTCTCCTTTTATAGTTGCAAGGAGTGGGGGCAAAATGGACATTACATCTTCAAAATAATAAATAAGGGGTCTTTAGTGACGGATAAAACCGTCGCTAAAGCCCCGCCGTCGCCGTCGCCGCCGCTGCGCTACGCGCGCCCGCTCGGCTGCCCGCGCGCGTAACGCCTACGCACGTCCGCGTCGTCTCAGCCGTCCGATCGCGAGATCGGACGGCTTAGAACGCGTCCGCGCCCGCTGCGTAGCGCACCGCCCGCGTGTGATCGTGCGTTCACCAGAGCGTCCAATTGCGCGTCGGCGCTATCGGGCGCGCGCGGCCGTTGGATCTTCATCTGACGCTCGTGCGCGCCCGCTCGCCCGCGCCTTCCACCCCCTCACCGCGGCTCGAACCCGCGACCTCCGCTTCGCCCGCAGCTGCGTCGCCGCTGCGCTACGCGGGCGAAATGGTCGTGGGGACGCTTTTAAGCACGAGCGACCGCAGCCGTTGGATCGAGATCCAACAGCGGAGAGGAGACGGTGCGCGGTCTTCACAAGACTCCTGCGGCCGATTGGGCGGCTGGGATGGCGCCACGTGGCGCCATCTTGGCCGTCCATCTTCTGGAAGTTGTAGATGGTGCCACGGATGTCGGATTGACTCGATTTTTGTGTCGTTCGGCTGCGATCGTCGATCCGAATTCATCCGTGTGGTCGGATTTTCCATCTGAAGTGCGGATTTACACCATCCTGGCCCTTGATCTTCTAGGGTTCCCCGGTCTCTATCTGATGCTACGGATGCCTGATTAGGGCGATCTTGGAGTCGTTGAACTCCAATCGTCGCCCTGATCATATCCATATGGTTGGATCTTTGATCCGAGGCCCCGATAAAATATTTGCCCTGTCCAAGCACATAAAAGGAGACAATTAACCTCCATTTTATTCAAACTACTCTAAATGCAAGATGATGCATATAATGCAATATTTATATCATGAAATGCAATCCTATGCTTAAGAACATGCATAAATAGACATTTTAAGTAGTGTAAATGCGTTTACATCACCATCCCACGGCCTGCAGCACCGCCCACCGCCTTCGCCGTGCCACGGCGAAGGTCTCTAGCTGGTCTGATTGGGCTGAGAGGCTCGTTTTGTGCCTGATAGTGTTGATGCTCCTGCCGCCATGGACGACATTTGAAGAAGCTCCGTAGTAGCTCCAGGTGCCAGGGCTCCTAGGATGCAGCTGCTGCGTATTCATGCGAGTGTCGTGAAGTGCGCTGGTCCAGCAAGGAGCGCTAGCAGAGCCAGCAGCAGTGGGGATGGCACGCAAGTCTGCGGGCGCGTGTGAAATCAGGGCAGAAGCTTTAGTCCCACATCGTGGAGAGACGAGGTGCCGCTGCGCCATAAATTGAATTCGTGTTTTATGCTTAATGCCTCCGAGAGCACAGGGGTGAGGTCCCTCACCTGCCCTCACACCCGCCTCGTCCGCGGCTTGACCTCGCGGATCTGGCGGGATCCGACTGACCCAAACCTTGAGCACTCCTCGTGCATCACCACCTGCCGGTGCGCCTGGTCCCGGGTACGATCCGACTCGATTATCCGTGTGGCTCTGGGAGAGCGTTCCTTGAGTGAATTGCTGAGAGAGAGAGATGCGTGGTAGAGGGAAAGGGGTAGGTTTTGCTCCTGTGCAGGCAGACTGAGCGTGGAGAGACTTAGCCACAAGGAGAAGAGAAGAAGCAGAAGAAGAGACTGAGCGAAGGAGACCAAGGAAGAGGAAGAAGCAAGGCAGAGAAGAAAAAAGAGAAAGAAGCAAGGCAGGAGAAGAAACAAAAGCAGGAAGAAGAAAGCCTTCGCAAGACAAGAAGCAAAGACAGAAGTCGAAGAAGAAAAAGAGACTGCAGAAGAAGAGGAATAATCAAAAGAAAAGGGAAAAATTCTTTTAAGACGTCTGATCACAAGATCAGACGTCCAATTTCATTTCTTTTGTCATAGTTAGTTTTAATGGCATACATTCATATTTGAATTAACATTTTGAGTAAATTAGAGTGTTCAATTACTTTGATTAGTAGTAATTCCATTTGCTCCCTGTGTTCGACCTCGGATACTCCGATTTTCCAGTAATAAAATTCTCTATTTGTTTGAATGCTTTGTCGGCTATACTACAACGTGATATTATCTTTCAACAAACCTCACAAAAGCGTCGCAAACATTTTGGCGCCGTTGTCGGGGAGCAACGTGCAATTTACCACTAGTCTCTACATTCTTTCTATCATATTGAACACTAACTTGCCCTACCTTGCTTTGATGTGATCTTGCAAGTACTTCATGAGAAAATCTCTCCCGCAAGTCAACCACTCCAGGGCAGGTAATTTCTTGTCTTCCTGAATCATCCCCTAATCTTTGAAAGACAAAAGGAAGAAAATCAATTTAGGAATCAATTGCCTTCTTTATATAGTAATCACCATCTCTAAGGCAAAACATTTCCTGATTTTGCGAAAATTTTTGCAAATATTCTTGAAGTTGGAGTGATTTTTTTTAGATTCTATCCCACAAATTCTTGTGCCTAATTCAAATAACGGTTAATCTCGGCGGACCACACACTTCTTGTTTATAAGTCCAAAGAGAACTTTTGTGAAAAGAAAAAGAGGATTGGAAATAGAACCAAATTAGGGTTTCCACATTAGGGTCTTGAAGCTCTAGTCACACATGCCTGCATAAAAGGAAATAAACCCTCCCGCATCAGTGTGCTACCCAAGCCCTTGATTGAAGAGAGATAAATAAGACAAACCCTAAAATTGAGCTCTAAAATCACTTGAATCTTAAAATTTTTGGATCTAATAACCTGGGAGTCAAATCAGGGTGATCTCTAGGCTCCAAACTTAGAATCATTCTGCCATCTATAGGACAGGTCAGGTGAAGTTGACCCCTTGGGTCAACCAACCTCTAAATTAGGTCACAATACCAAAAACATCTAAAGTTCAAGTGAGAACCCTAAAAGCATCTTTGAAATAAAAAGTGATAGACTTAAGAGGTCAAGGTCCCCATTCTGATCTACCTGGAATCTCAGTGACAAGAGAGGTCGGGTGGGGGAAACCCTGTAACCTGTAGGGACGCTCTACCATGTAGGGGTCTTTGCGGGACTCTCCCTCTCTGGCTGCCCAGGTAGTTCTCAGGTGGACGATCTTCGGATCCAGGGTTCCATCCGCCCCGAACCTCCATAGTCATCCAAACATCTTTGGGTGTCTTGATTGGGTCAAGAACATCTCCAGTCCCTCATCTTTTCTCTTTAGAGCACACACACTCATTTTCAGTGGGACTCGTTATTCAGATCTAATCGCTTCATAACACATCTTGATTCAAACCCTGATTCTACATCTTGATTCCACCACCTGATCCAAATATGCAGCCAAACCACCTAGGACTACCATTCAAGAAACCTGAATATCAGAGATCCATGAGAGATAAAATGATTGAGGATGTCATGAAATTCTATGAAAATGAAGAAACCTCAACAATAGTAGGAAACATTCAGGTTGAGGTCCCAACAACCACAACCTTTGTCATAACTTGTGCCCAAGTACTATTAGCAGAAGCCAACAAAGGATCAACCCGTGACTTGCTCATTACTGCATACATTGAGATAGAAAAATTGCACAATAGTGAATACCTTCAATGTATGATAAATCCTCGACTTTGGAAGCAACACCAAGATAGTCTTGAAAAACGGGAAGAGATAATGAGGTTAATAAAACAAGTGATTGATCAGAAATACCCGTACATACCACCAACAGAGGATGAACTATCTTGGGACAACGTCGAGGATAAATCTGATCTCGGGTTTGAGGCACAAAATGGTTGTGGATTCCCAACCCAGATGGAGTATAATGCACCTGATATTGAAGAAGGTTGGGAAGCTCCAAATGCAGGAAAAGGCCATGATGAGCCCATTTTAGAATCCCAAGACTCCTGCAAGTATGAGAGTAGAACTGAACCTCTCGAGGGTGTAAATTCCGTCCCTTATTCTGATAAGGTGACCCTCGAAGGTTATTCAGACCTAAATTCTAGTAATTTAACCCACATCCTAAGCCTAGAACCTAGATCTGAAACATATTTTGAAGATTTCAAGGCCCCAGATGAAGAAGATCAATCTTTTAATGAAGAATATGATTTTGGGCCTCGATTTGATGAATATCCCTCGCCAACCTCCTCAGAGGAACGAATCGATTTTTCGAAAGTCATGCCAATCTACAACACAGAAATCGAGGAGTTGGACGAGCAGGGTTTCAATTGGGTCTGCCCTACTAGCTTAGAATCTGAGCCTCTACCAGATAAGGATACCCTTTTAAGCTCAGAATTAACATTTAGGCTAGATCCCAGTCAGGCTGCTGAATATACAACATATGATTTATGCTATGGTGGAACTCATGATCTAGAATCTCATTCAAACTTTGATTTTCGCAAACTCTCCGACGATCTCGAATCTGACCATAACATCGGAGAAAATCTGCCTCCTGATTATAACATGTCAATCTTCTTTGAAGCCACCTGCTACACATATACAGAACCAATCAAATCCCGTTCCCCACCCCAACCTGCAACCGGACTCAATTTCTATTCCGATTCACCTCTCACTGAGCCGTTTGCAGATGATTCAACTCCATATCTAGACCGGGTATCGGGTACTGATCAGACCACAAATCAGGAGCCTCCATCCTTTGATCACCCCTGTAGGGATTCCATACCTTACATGGATAATTTTTCGGAACCCTACTTTGACCAGGCTGATTCAACTCAGCCTGAACCTGAGTTTTCACTTCCATATCCATCAGAACTTCACTGCGTATGGTGGGTTCCACATTTGTTGATCTACATCTATCAACCCACCAAACTTATTGGGTTCGGGCTGCATCATCAGCCCGCTGATCTTAACAAGCACCTGGTTGGACCAACCCGGCTCTTAATTAAGGTACTTGTTTTCCAAAATTCCATTGATTTGACCACTCCCTCTCCACCCCATTTTCCACTCGGCTAAAGGCATTAAATTTAGCGCTTAACGGGAGGCAACCCATCATCCTAAAAACAGAGACCCGTCTGAGTATCCGTCCGTACTCCACGTCTATTGCACCTTGAGTTCAGCCTTAGACAATTGATCCCACCTCTGGTACACGTATCAGAGCTTAAAATCATCCGCATCAGTCATTTCCAACCCATTCACCTGCCTGATATATCCTGTTATAAGCCCCTGACCTCAACACTAATTCACACCCTCTGTTTACAATGAGGACATTGCAAAACTTAAGCATGGGGGGGTGATAAAGTGCATACATATAGAACCAAGAAAAAATCAGAAGGATTCTCACAAAAAATTCGCATATGTCAAAAACACAAAAAAATTGAAAAACTATGAAAAAGAACAAAAAAATAGGGGGAGGGAGGAAATGTTGTGAGCCACATATTTATAAGGTGGAGAAAAAGAGCAGAAATGACAAAAAGGAGCACAAAATGAAAAATGAGAAGTAGTCATTAGTAAAAGATTAAGGGGTTAACTGAAGTTCTATACCAAATCAAGAAAAAGAAAAGAAAAGTGCTACGGAGATATAACAAGAGATTAGCGGGAACGCTGGTCTTAGGCCTCTTAGGCTAGAATCTCTAGCTTAAAAATTCACGTACCCATTAAAATCTGGATAATCCTCAAGAGGTTGGGGAAAATGCGAAGCTTAAGTTTTAGGTCTAAGGCTTAGGAAGTATTCGGCCTCGGTAACTGACCTCCGATTTGCGGGATTCGGTAACCTAAGCACCCCAAATTCACACACAGTCTGGTTTAGTGCGCATAAACATCTAAATCACGCAAAAACGTTTAATGTTCTACAAAAGTCACCTAGATTAGGAGCGGCCAAACAACACAAGTTGATTTGGACGAGTTCCCAGCGCGGAGAGGCAGGAAATTCCCCTCGAAGATGCGTAACAACATATCGTCTCCTCGGTGTTTGTCTCTTAGGATATTTAAATATCCTACTGGGGGCAGGTAAGCACTCTGCTAGTTCAGATACCATGGGCGGCATTATCACGAAATGTCGATCGCCAGGGGCTGAATTTGGCCACGGAACGCCATGGGCGGGATTATCTCGAAATCTTGAAAGCCAGGGTTCCGGGGGTTGCCATGGGCGGGATTATCTCGAAAGCCAGGAACCCTTGAGGATTGATGACGGGGACGAGGAATCCGATACAGACCGTGTTGAGAAGCTAATCTGAAGCTAGAAATAAAAAGAAAAGAGAGAGAAAAGCTCTCCAAACAAATAAATCTTCTATCTCTCTCTTACAAAAATGCACTGCAAACTGAACTTAGGCTAAAAATGTCTCAAGCATGGGTGCTTTAACCGCGGAGTCCAACAAACCCTAGGTTAGTTTTTGTGGGCCGTAGAAACCTTTGTGGAGGACTGAGGCTAAAGCAGAACAGGTCTGGATTTTGGTTGATACTTGAGTACCTCTAGGCCTACTATTGGCATTCCTACCTAATCACAAAAGGAGAAGCACTTATCATTGTTGACAGACACTCAGGGTCTAGAATGGAAGTTAAAACTTCAAAATTTTGCTAAGGGACTAGCAAAATCTAGGCATGGGGGTATGATGAGAGCCTCATCATGAGCCATAACTAGCTCATTTTTACCCAATAAAGAAGATAAAAGCTCCTACATAACCATGAAGAAGGCCTAAATGAAGGAATAAGTGCTCTGAGAAGAAAACATGAATTAAAGGTTAAAACTGTAATTTTACCATTGCAGTACATAAACGGGATTTCTCAGAGGCAAAACACAGGTCAAAAGGTCTAAATGAGATAAAAAGTGGGTTGAGTCAATCAGAAATGGGTTCATGTGCAATCTAGGAAGTAAATGACATGTGGTAACCCTAAAACAGACCCGCTTAATTCAACAAGCTTCCGGTCAGGATAAAAATAAATTAAACCCTCTAAAAATCATGGAAAAATATCCCCTAGGATTTATAACACTTAATTTGGCCTTTGGAACCCAGTTTGACCTAGATTAGGGCCCTAGTTCATCAATTAACCTAATTTGGGTTTTTACGTAAAATATCCAGTCAAACGAGGTCAAACCTAAAATCCAACTTCACCATTGGATTCCTTAGGTCAAAATTAGGTTTTTACCAAAATTTGGACCTAAGGGTAGGTCATCTTGACCTACTTTGCAATTTAGTACACCCAAATCACAATTTGGTCCCTATCTTTTGGAAAGCATAACAGAAAGCCCCTAACTTCCTCGCCACCTTTGCAATCAGGTCCTGCCGCCATTATTGGGGCAGAATCCTGCTCCGGCGAGGATTTGAGAGGGAATCCTCTCTGATTCCTCAGAGATCCCCTCCCAGAAATGGAAGGGAGATTCTCTGAGGAATTCCCTTCCATCTGAGGCCAATCTTGATCCCTGGTGTGAACCTAATCTCTCGTGCGAACGCACGAGGGATTTGGGTATGTAAACTCTTTCCATCTCCGGCGACCGACCTTAGACGATTGCGTGCCTTCCACGCCTTGAACGACTGGCCCAGTGCCTATATAAGAACCCACACCTCCGGCCACTCATCTTCAGCTTGATTTGGCCGAGTTTCCACCTCCAATTCATCTCCTCCTGCCCGGCCAAAGTTCCCAGCAAGCTCCGGCGAGCTCCCTCTCCCATCCTCTTCGCTCTGCCACCAAACCAGTGGCATAGTTAGCTTCCTGACTCTCCTCCACGTCGCGCAGCACCCGCACACGCCGTCTCAGCCCCGTCGTCGCCGCCGTTCTCCCCCACTGGGCAGCATCTTCTTCGGCGACAGTAGGTACTATTGTTCGCCTCTCCGTCCCCCTTCATCCCTGTAATTAGGCCAAATACCTTCTCCACAGTCCCCTCTCTTTTCTCCCCCTGCTATTTTATCCAATTACCCCCCGACAGCGCCTAACCACCTCCATCATCCTCGCCTCCGACCGCCCTCCGGCGAGCCGCCCACACCACTCCGCCCCTCCACACGGCTCGCCAACCCTCTCGTGAGCTCCGCCTCACCACCAGGAACTCATTCCACCCCTCCACTGCCACTCCAGACCTCCACAATTACCCCCCGACGAACCCCACACCTCCAGCCACAGGTTGACCTAGGCATGCACGCCTAGGCCATCCCACGGCCTGCAGCACCGCCTTCGCCGTGCCACGGTGAAGGTCTCTAGCTGGTCTGATTAGGCTGAGAGTCTCATTTTGTGTCTGATAGTGTTGATGCTCCTGCAGCCATGGACGACATTTGAAGAAGCTCCGTAGCAACTCCAGGCGCCAGGGCTCCCAGGCTGCAGGTGCTGCGTATTCATGCGAGTGTTGCGAAGTGCGCTGGTCAAGCAAGGAGCTCTAGCAGAGCCAACAGCTGTGGGGATGGCACGCAAGTCTGCGGGCGTGCGCGAAACCAGGGCAGAAGCTTTAGTCCCACATCGTGGAGAGACGAGGCACCGCTGCGCCATAAATTGAATTCGTGTTTTATGCTTAACGCCTCCGAGAGCATAGGGGTGAGGTCCCTCACCTGCCCTCACACCCGCCTCGTCCGCGGCTTGACCTCGTGGATCTGGCGGGATCCGACTGACCCAAACCTTGAGCACTCCTCGCGCATCACCACCTGCCGGTGCTCCTGGTCCCGGGTACGATCCGACCTGATTATCCGTGTGGCTTTGGGAGAGCGTCCCTTGAGTGAATTGCTGAGAGAGAGACGCGCGGATAGAGGTAAAGGGGTAGGTTTTGCTCCTGTGCAGGCAGACTGAGCGTGGAGAGACTTAGCCGCAAGGAGAAGAGAAGAAGTAGAAGAAGAGACTGAGCAAAGGAGACCAAGGAAGAGGAAGAAGCAAGGCAGAGAAGAAAAAAGAGAAAGAAGCAAGGCAGGAGAAGAAACAAAAGCAGGAAGAAGAAAGCCTTCGCAAGACAAGAAGCAAAGACAGAAGCCGAAGAATAAAAAGAGACTACAGAAGAAGAGGAATAATCAAAAGAAAAGGGAAAAATACTTTTAAGACGTCTGATCACAAGATCAGACGTCCAATTTCATTTCTTTTGTCATAGTTACTTTTAATGGCATACATTCATATTTGAATTTACATTTTGAGTAAATTAGAGTGTTCAATTACATTGATTAGTAGTAAATTCCATTTGCTCCCTGTGTTTGACCTCGGATACTCCGATTTTTGAGTAACAAAATTCTCTATTTGTTTGAACGCTTTGTCGGCTATACTACAACGCAATATTATCTTTTAACAAACCGCACAAAAGCGTTGAGAACACCTTAAGAGGTGGCATCAAGTTTGATGTGGGGCATACAAGCCCAAGCTAGTGCTGGCCTTAGGAGGCAGCATAACTTGGGTGCGGGGCTTGTGAGCCCAAATCGATGCCGGCCATAGGAGGCAGCATGTCGCCAAGTTGAGACGCTGAGGCAGGCGTTAACTGTGGTTGCCGTGAGAGGTCGTGGCCCGAAGCATCTTGATTTTTTGGAAAGGCATGAAAGGCTTTTTGAATGCCCATCGTGTAATAACACGTGGGGTCCTTGACCGACGATTTTATCAAAGCGTTCATGCAGCCACGAAATCTATGCCGAATCTTGGGGGATTTGGTTCCTTGGGAACTCTCATTCCGTAGGGGGTGGAAAGATGTTGCTGCCCTTGGGATCCCATGTGGCAGGGCTATAAGTAGAGGCCTATGTTGGATCTCATTTTGCAGACTTTCGTCTTTCGTTGTGCTTGAGGAACATAATAGTTGTGGGGAGGAACGTTTGTGGCTCGTTCGTTCCGTGAGTAGAGCTCTGTTGCCGAACTTCTGTGTGTTTAGCGGAGTGGCTGAAGGGCGATTATGTGCGGCTCTTTGGATGAGAGTCAGCTCCTTTTCATGCCCCCGTTCAACGCACGGGTTGAGGTAAAGGCTTCCATCTTTTTGATACGTCTATTATGTCTTATCCTCCCTTTTGTGTGCTTATTTTGCATTGTTTTCTAGCATAGGCTTCTAAGGGTTTTTTGCCGGGCGATATCGAATGTTGCAGTGGATTTTCCTGGCCAAGGGCCCATCTCGCGTAGGGGAAGCTTGTTTGGCAAGGCACAAAGAAGCAGTCTTCCCACTTGTAAGGAACTCAATGGGAAGTGGGCAGGGAGCCAAGAAGGGGTGGAGCAGACTCCCTCAAGGCACCCGCAGAGTGAATCCTACAGGGTGTCTGATTAGAGGGAGTCAACTGCGCCCGTCTTTATAGACCCAGGCAGGTGTAAGATGGGGGATGTTCCGCTGGGGGTGCCATCCCCTTCGGTCTTGTGTGGAGAACCCACCGGACGCTGGGTCGCAGAGATGCTGCACAGAGGCTTGGTGCTTCTCTAGTGCCGCTCTATTCCCTCTGCGACTCCATGAAGGTGGAACAGGTGCTGCTGCTGCCAGGGGCTCCTCTCATCGGAGTGTATTTTCCTGGGTAGAAGTGGGGCAGGGCTCGTTGGTAGGGACGGGTGCGACGCCTGCCTAGGCAGTTGAGCTCAACAGGCTATTGCCGCATGAATGGCATGCTGGAGGCCTTACGAGTTTGAAAATGTGGGGTGCCTCACTGATATATAGGAGGTGATGAGAGCCTCATTATGAGCCATAACTAGCTCATTTTGACCCAATAAAGAAGATAAAAGCTCCTACATAACCTAGAAGAAGGCCTAAATGAAGGAATAAGTGCTCTGAGAAGAAAACATGAAATAAATGTTAAAACTGTAATTTTACCATTGTAGTACATAAATGGGATTTCTCAAAGGAAAAACATAGGTCAAATGGTCTAAATAAGATAAAAAGTGGGTTGAGTCAATCAGAAATGGATTCATGTGCAATTTAAGAATTAAATGACATTTGGTAACCCTAAAAAAGACCTACTTAAATCAACAAGGTTCCGGTCAGGATAAAAATCAAGTAAATCCTCCAAAAATCATGGAAAAATATTCCTTAGGGTTTAGAACACTTAATTTGGCCTTTGGAACCTAGTTTGACCGAGATTAGGGTCCTAGCTCATCAACTAACCTAAGTTGGGTTATTACGCAAAATGTCCAGTCAAATGTGGTCAAACCTAAAATCCAACTACACCATTGGATTCCTTAGGTCAAAATTAGGTTTGTACCAAAATTTGGACCTAAGGGGAGGTCATCTTGACCTACTTTGCAATTTAGTACACCCAAATCATAATTTGGCCCCTATCTTTTGAAATCATTGCAGAGAGCCCCCTAATTTCCTCGCCACCTTTGCAATCAAGTCCTGCCGCCATTGTTAGGGCAGAATCGACCTCCGACGAGGTTTAGAGAGGGAATACTCTCTGATTCCTCAGAGATCCCCTCCCAGAAATGGAAGGGAGATTCTCTGAGGAATTCCCTTCCATCTAAGGCCAATCACGATCTCTGGTGTGAACCCAATCTCTCGTGCGAACGCACGAGGGATTTGGGTATCCACCCTCTTTCCTTCTCCGGCGAGCTGTCGGAGATGATTGCGTGCTCTCCACACACTAGAAAGTTCGGCCAGCACCTATAAAAGAATCCCCAAACCCGACCGATGAATTTCAGACTTGTCTTGGGCAGAGATTCCCCCAAATTTTCCTCTCTTCCATCTCCGGCCAAGGAACTCGCAAGCTCCGGCGACCTCCTCCCCTCCTTCTCATCGCTCTGCTGCCATACTAGCAGCAGAGTCCACTTCGCCTCTTCCTCCCGCGTCGCGCCATACCAACCGTGCGTTCCCCTGACCTCGTCCTTGTTGCCGCTCCCTTCCTCAGGGTTCTTCTCCGACGACGGTAGCTACGAGCCGTCCACTCCGCTGCCTCCCTCCCTTCCAAAACACTCCAGATACATTCTCCATCTTCCCCTCTCTCTTTTCCCCTTTACATTTCATTTAATTGCCCCTCGACACTGCCTGACCACCCTCATCTTCCACGTCACCGGCCGACCTTCGGCGAGTTGCCCGCATCATTCCACCCCTCCACATGCCTCACCAACCGTCTCATAAGCTCCGCCTCATCACACCGAGCAACCTCCACCCATCCACCATCCCTCTACGCCTCCACCACAGCCCCCCGAACACCCCCACACTTCCGGTCACAGGATGACCTAGGCACGCACGCCTAGGCCATCCCACGACCTGCGGCACCGTGCACCACCTTCGCCGTGCCACGGCGAAGGTCCCCAGCTGGTCTGATTAAGCCGAGAGGCTTGTTTTGTGTTTGGCAGTATTCCAGCCCCTGCCGCCATTGACGGTTGAAGCAGCTTCGGAGCAGCTCCAGGCTTCAGGACCTCCAGCCTTAAGGTGCAGCGGACTCGGGTGAGCAGTGCGAAGACATCTGGTCCAACAAGGAGTGCAGTGAAGCCCGCAGCCTTGGCAATTGCATGAAGAGTCTTTTGCGGGCACGCGCGAGAGCGAGGCAGGACTAATAGTCCCACATCGGCAAAATACGAAGCGCAGGTATGATATAAAGTGAATTTGTGTTATCTTCTCGTTGCCTCCGAACGCACAGGGGTGAGGTCCCTCGCCTAGCGCTCGCCTCATCCGCGATTTCATCTCGTGGATCTGGTGGGCTCCGACCCGACCCAATCTGAGCACACCTCACGCATCACCCACTCGTCGGTGCGCCTGGTCTCGGGTGAGAAATCTGACCCGATTACTCGTGGCTCTGGGAGAGCGTCCTTGAGTGAATTTCAGAGAGAGAGAGAGACGTGCGGGTAGAGGGGTGATTAGCCCATAGTTGTGGGTTATTTAAGTATTTAAGTGCCTACACATTAGGTTAATTCTAACATTTATTTAGTATAAATTAGGATGTAAATAGATTAATTCATAGTTTTAATCTAATTACATAATCCATACATTGCATTCATATCTTAAGTGCATTTAGAATTAGCTTAGAATAGCATTCATTTAATTAGATAACCAATTAGGTATATTGTTTTTATTAACATAGAAGTTGAGGGTCTATACATAAATAACCCTAATATTTTAATAATATTTGCTTTATTCGTCTTCTTTCAGAACGGCTGGCTGCCGCTCCAACGCCCGGCTGCTGCAGTGATGAAGCCATTCAAGGGGGAGCGGATGTGGTGGATCTGGTCGGCGACTGATTTCAAAATTGTTCAAGACACTATAAAAGGAGCACGGAAGCTTCCGGCTGCAGCAGGCCTCCGCCACCGACCCACCACTGTGCAGAGAGATCCTCTCTCTTCCACTCCACACTGCCGGCCTCTACCGTGGCGGCGAGTCTCCACCACCGTGGGCGTGTGGTGTGACAGGCCACACCGCCATCCGGAGCTCGCCCGCATTACCGTGAGCACATTAGCGTGCAACTCCCTCGCCGTCGTCGCCGACCACCGTCACCAACCTACTGATCAGCCACCCTCTCAGTAACTTAAGACGTCTGGGAAATTTCCCAGACGTCTGAAGTTACCCGCTCACTTCACCGCACACGCCTGAAGTCGCCTGCAGATCCCTTCCCGCACCTGCAGAACCTTCAGCGCACCCACGTCCGTCAACCTTCAGCTCAAACACGCACAACCGCCTGCAGTCCACGCCGTTCACCACTGTGTCTGCAGAACCGCCAGCAACCGACCTCTGCGCCCTCCACCGCTCACCGGCTGCTGACCTGCGCACGCCTGCAGATCAGCCCGCGCTCTCCTCCAACGCCTGCAGACCAGCCTGCAGCATCCTCCAACAGCCGTCTGCAGCTTCCACCGCGCAAGCGCCCGCCTGCAGATCAGCCCGCGCACACGCCAACCGCCTGCAGACGCCCGCCTGCAGACCACCGCGCAAGCGCCCAAGCGCCCCCTCTGCAGCTTCCACCGCACACGCCAGCGCCCGCCTGCAGACGCCCGCCTGCAGACCACCACGCGCCAGCGCCCTCCGCAGACCTTCCGCGCGCCCACGCACAGCCACCTGCAGCACCTCCGCCGGAGCTCGTCCGGCCACCTCCGGCCGCCGCGCGACTCGCCGTCACCACCGATTCGAAGCCCTTGATCCAAGGGACCTCCGCCGAGCTTCCCGCGCCCAGCCATCGGCTCCTCGTCGCGCAAGACAACGGGGAAGAATTCCCCTGTTTTGCTACAGTAAAGCATTGATTAAAATTTACATTTTCTGCCATTGCCAGATTTTATTCATATTCTATTCAGTCTGCATTGCGGAAAATATCCTGTAGTTTATCATAATTGCCATTTCAGCATTATTTCTTGCTTAAACCTTAATCTAAAGGCAATCTTGGCTTGGTTCTTGTCCAAATTGACTCCGAACAAACATTTTTAAGTGGCGCGAATTTTAATACGTTATTGCCTCCCTGTGGAAACGACCCGCTCCTCTGCGAGTGGTTATTTCTTATTAAAAATTGATTAGTCGATTTTTCCACCACATTAAACTACAAACGACTTAAAAGCGAAAGATCGACTCGATCAAATGGCGCCGTTGCCGGGGAGGCAACAGACGCAATAATTTCGCCTAATTTTATTTTGATTATTTGTCAATTGCACAGAGATTTGACCATTCATTATTTTCTTTTCTGTGCGAGAAATTATGTGCAAGAATCAGCCACTGTGAGAGGCGACCCTTGACGTTGCCAGACGAGAAGTGGACAAGCAATTTTGAAAGGAGGAGAAGGACGAGGACGCGACGGACACCACTGTATTTAATCGCTAATTTAATTAAAATAGAATTAAGACTGAAGACTTAATTTTTTCATTACAGTTAGTTTGAAACCCTTGTTCTGGGGCATATTTTGAGGGTTTGTTCCCTGATTTTGTTTTGGACCCGTGTTGGGTAATTTTTGGGAGCCTGTTCCCTTTTCTTTAGATTTAGGTTTATTTTTTTTTTTTATTATTTCTTTTGTTTTCTTGTGCATAAGTAGTTCTAAAAAAAAAACAGAAAAAGAAAAAAAACGAGCTGCCTGCTAGAAGCTGCCTGCCCTAGGACGAACCATTTAGGTCTGTATGAGCAGCCTCTAGATTTGCTTTTCTGCATTGCGTACATTTTTGCATCGAAGATCGCTGGAGGCAAGGTACGCATTCTCTTACTTTGCATCCTATTTTTTATCACGCATTGCATTTGGGATTTAATGCGAAGACCACCTAATCTGTACTGAATAAATCTAACAAGTGGTCACATTTTTTTTTTAGAAAAAGGACTAATTAAAGGAAGGACATTTTAAAAACCAAGGATTTCATTTTCAAACTTGGCGTGCGATTCAAAGTTCAAAATCTTTTACGGTGTATGCACACTTATTTCACTTGCACCACGGCACGCTTCTAGACACTCCTTAGGTTTGGAAATACTAGGACAAGAGCCCTCCTTTCGTTGGATTCTGAAGTGTTCGGAACTTGAGATCAAAGGTTTTGTAAATCCAAAGAGGGGGATACCCTGTCACGGATTTTTGGGGGTAGTTGAGGAGCACCGCGAAAGCACAGCTTCAAAGGAAGGCTTAGGCCTACTTGCATCCCTCAATCTTCCGTCTTTGGATTTACTTGACCATTTGAGATTTAGGGAAGAACACCTAAGCTCCAACTAGGTCTTTTTAGGCGAGCCGTAGGTCGACAATAGGCGCGTAAATTGATTGAACAAATTGTATTGTCACCTGCAATCTGACTTAAAATCAAAAGCCTAAATTGGGAAAGACCTAAAAGGTCCTTTTTGAATTGTGTCTTGCTTGGGGAATTCTGATTGAAGTGTGAGTTAGGATGGACCACATTGATTTTCATCCTTTCACATCTTGCCCACACCCTCACCCCCACTCTGCATCCTTCGATCCCAGATGCCGAGATGGTCCATTCCTTGATGGACATAATGACAATCATTGGGATCCGTTTTACTCCTATTATAGGAGTATTGGCCTAGTTAAGCCCCAAATTAGTAAGCAGAACTCAGGAGCGGGATTTGCTTTGCCCAATATCCCACATACCAAAGAAATACCCAACCCACCCTCCCTGAAAACTTATAATGGTTGGACAAACACTCCTGGGTACTATAAGCCTGAGCCTGACTTCTCTTATGATAAAAATGACCTCTCCTCTTTGAAGATGGAAATACAGAAAATGCAAAATGAAATGAGTGAATTGTTAGGAGAATCTTTGAGAGCAGGCCAACAAGAAAGAGATGAAATTAGCCACCCAATCTGCCCCATTGACAATGACGTACACCCATCTACAATAGATGCATCTCCCGTGGGAAAGCTACACTTTAAGTTGAAGGGCAATTCTGGGGAGAATAGCTACTTTTCGAGGATCGATTTTGAAACCTCCCCATTAGATGACACTTCCTTGAGAGATCTACACTTTAGGTGGGAGGAAAATACACATGAAAGTAGCTATGCATTGGATGAAGAAAGGTGGCAACCCGAGGAAGATGATGATAAGGTTGAGTATCCACCTGAATTATATTGGAGTCAAAAGAAGGGAATGATGGTGCCATTGGAAGACCTCGACCCAGATGATAGTATTTTCGTGACATTTGATGAAGTGGGTCAAAGTCAAGTTGTTAATCCTACCCTCCCTTCTGATCATGATATGGAACTCAAACCCACCCTTAGGGAACCTAACCCTAAAGAAATTGACCTATCTGAGGAGTCTGATGTAACCAATGTAAATAATTTACCTCAGATAGAGCACCCTAGGGGATCTGCTGATATATTAAATGATTCTAGACCTCGGGTACATGATGAATTGTGTGATGAGGAGGAAGATGAATTATATGAGGAACCTACATTCAAGATTTGGAGTGACACTAAGGGTGATTATGTATTATTTGAAGAGTTAACCCCTGAGGATGTCACAAATTTGACCAAATTAGGTTTCCTTGGCACACCCATTGATGATATTTCTCCTCATGATAAAATGATGGAAAATTTGGAAGCAATTTCTAAGATTTATGTGGATTCACATATAGACTCCGGGGAAGATGTGAGTAAAGAACAAAAACCCGGGGATGACATTAATAGGATAATCCCTAGATCTGTTGCTTCCAACCTGCCTTCATTCACTTCGAAGTCACCCTCTGATTCTCTTATATCTGAAAGCGAAATTGTGACTCCTGATGAAGAGCAGGAAGATCCACGTGATGGTGCAAGGAATGCTAGGGATGAAATTGAGGATTTAGAAAGAGTGTTTGGGATGGACACCAAGCTGATTAAACCCAATCTAGATCTTATGGCCATCCCACAACCTCGTAACTTGGACACCCTAGACGATCCTTGCCTTAGAGAATTGCTCATTTTTGTTCTGACTAGGGGGCTTAACAGACCAATATTTTCTGTAATGGAGTATCGGGTATGGATTGATGATTTCTTTAGTCAGTCCATTACCCTGGGGGTTTATCTCTATACCATTCCTTCCCCATTCTTTTTGGAGGATCCTTGTCATCCTACCCCTACCCCTTTGGAGGTTATTTTAACTGTTTATCCTTTAGAACCTCTTCTGGTGACCTGGGAAGATTTCATTCCCATTTTAGTTGGGAGAGCATTTGCTATCGGGATTCATCATCAGCTCGCCAACATCCTAGGTTACCTATTTTCTAGGCCAACTTTGCTTTCCTCATTTTTATGGCCTATTTCTGCAATTCTTGAACGTGATTTGCAGGTTCTTCGGCTATTCAGCCCAGCTTTGACCCAGGTAATATCCTTCTATGCAATGAGGACATTGCAGATTTTAGGCATGGGGGGGTGTACTTGGGGATATACATAGCATAATTGCATACATTTGTACATATAAAAAAAAAAAAAAAAAGAGAGGTTTTGAGCTTAACTGGCTAGATCTTGCCGTCTTAAGCAAATCAGAACTCTAGGGTAGACTAAGTTAATTCTAGGGTCAAACTTTAGAAGCTAAATAAGCTATTTGCTTTAGACCTTTAGGGTCCTTTGTGGACTTAAAAACTTAAGTAGGAGTTAAGTTGCGGACCATTCTTCAAGAGGTTGAGGAAGGGAAGCTAGGGTTTGAGTTAAAAGGTGGGGTAGTACCTGGAGTCTTATTCTACCTTTTTGGTTTACGGGTCCTTGTAACCCAAGCATCCAAATTGTTCACACTTGGTCTGGTAATTAACTTAATTTCTGAAAAGAGATTTGGTTCTCTTAGTTTTGACTTAAGAAAGGCTTGAAAACATATTTTGATTGGAAGAGTTCCCGCCGCAGGAGAGGTCGAGTATATACTCACCTTGAGGATGCGATGGTAACATATTACCTCCTCGGCGCTTGTCTCTTAGGATATCCATCCTACTGGGGGCATGTAAGCGCATTGCGCGGTTCAGGTACCATGGGCGGCCCTATCTCGAAGTGCCGATTGCCATAGGCCTGAATTCGCTTAAGAAATCCATGGGCGATACTATCTCGAAGTGTCGATTGCCAGGAGTTCTTGGGGTCGTTATGGGCGGTGCTATCTCGAAGCATCGAAAGCCAGGCACCCTTCGAGGTATGGTAATGGGGACAATGAATCCGACACAGACTGTGTTGATAGCTGATCTGAGGTTAGACTTAGAAGAATCAAATAAAAAAAAGTACATATATTAAAAAAAAAAAAAAATTCCTTTAACTCAAATAACTCGGACCAATGCACAAGCACGGATGCTTTAATCTCAGGGATCAATAAACTTTAGGGTAGAGTCAGAAATCAGGGAAACTTGTGCTGGCAACTCGTCTTTAGCCGACCTAGTCTGTAACTTAGCAACTACTTAGGAACCTTGGGTTTAGAACCTGAACTTAATATGCTTCTGAAGGAAGACTAAGTGAGTTGACTAGTCTACTTAGAGTGCTAGGTTTCGCTTAATTTTGCTAGGGACTAGCAAAAACTAGGCATGGGGGTATTTGATTAGCCCATAGTTGTGGGTTATTTAAGTATTTAAGTGCCTACACATTAGGTTAATTCTAACATTTATTTAGTATAAATTAGGATGTAAATAGATTAATTCATAGTTTTAATCTAATTACATAATCCATACATTGCATTCATATCTTAAGTGCATTTAGAATTAGCTTAGAATAGCATTCATTTAATTAGATAACCAATTAGGTATATTGTTTTTATTAACATAGAAGTTGAGGGTCTATACATAAATAACCCTAATATTTTAATAATATTTGCTTTATTCGTCTTCTTTCAGAACGGCTGGCTGCCGCTCCAACGCCCGGCTGCTGCAGTGATGAAGCCATTCAAGGGGGAGCGGATGTGGTGGATCTGGTCGGCGACTGATTTCAAAATTGTTCAAGACACTATAAAAGGAGCACGGAAGCTTCCGGCTGCAGCAGGCCTCCGCCACCGACCCACCACTGTGCAGAGAGATCCTCTCTCTTCCACTCCACACTGCCGGCCTCTACCGTGGCGGCGAGTCTCCACCACCGTGGGCGTGTGGTGTGACAGGCCACACCGCCATCCGGAGCTCGCCCGCATTACCGTGAGCACATTAGCGTGCAACTCCCTCGCCGTCGTCGCCGACCACCGTCACCAACCTACTGATCAGCCACCCTCTCAGTAACTTAAGACGTCTGGGAAATTTCCCAGACGTCTGAAGTTACCCGCTCACTTCACCGCACACGCCTGAAGTCGCCTGCAGATCCCTTCCCGCACCTGCAGAACCTTCAGCGCACCCACGTCCGTCAACCTTCAGCTCAAACACGCACAACCGCCTGCAGTCCACGCCGTTCACCACTGTGTCTGCAGAACCGCCAGCAACCGACCTCTGCGCCCTCCACCGCTCACCGGCTGCTGACCTGCGCACGCCTGCAGATCAGCCCGCGCTCTCCTCCAACGCCTGCAGACCAGCCTGCAGCATCCTCCAACAGCCGTCTGCAGCTTCCACCGCGCAAGCGCCCGCCTGCAGATCAGCCCGCGCACACGCCAACCGCCTGCAGACGCCCGCCTGCAGACCACCGCGCAAGCGCCCAAGCGCCCCCTCTGCAGCTTCCACCGCACACGCCAGCGCCCGCCTGCAGACGCCCGCCTGCAGACCACCGCGCGCCAGCGCCCTCCGCAGACCTTCCACGCGCCCACGCACAGCCACCTGCAGCACCTCCGCCGGAGCTCGTCCGGCCACCTCCGGCCGCCGCGCGACTCGCCGTCACCACCGATTCGAAGCCCTTGATCCAAGGGACCTCCGCCGAGCTTCCCGCGCCCAGCCATCGGCTCCTCGTCGCGCAAGACAACGGGGAAGAATTCCCCTGTTTTGCTACAGTAAAGCATTGATTAAAATTTACATTTTCTGCCATTGCCAGATTTTATTCATATTCTATTCAGTCTGCATTGCGGAAAATATCCTGTAGTTTATCATAATTGCCATTTCAGCATTATTTCTTGCTTAAACCTTAATCTAAAGGCAATCTTGGCTTGGTTCTTGTCCAAATTGACTCCGAACAAACATTTTTAAGTGGCGCGAATTTTAATACGTTATTGCCTCCCTGTGGAAACGACCCGCTCCTCTGCGAGTGGTTATTTCTTATTAAAAATTGATTAGTCGATTTTTCCACCACATTAAACTACAAACGACTTAAAAGCGAAAGATCGACTCGATCAAGGGGCAGGGTAGGTTTTGCTTCCACCTCTCTGTGCAGGCAGGCTGAGCGAAGAAGAGAAGAAACTTAGCCTAGGAAGAAAAGGACTGCAGACAAAAAGAAGAAGAAGACAGAAGAGAAAAGAAGCAAAGGTAGGAAGAAGACCAAGGAAGAAGAAGCCCTGTAGATCAGAAGAAAAGAAGAAGAACCTACAAAGAAGAGGAAGAAGAAGGCAGAAGAGAGAAGTAAGACTGCAGAGAAAGTAAAGACCAAGAAAGAAGGCCAAACAAGAAGACTACATTTAAGACGTCTGATAAAGAAATCAGACGTCCAATTCTGTTCTCTCTCTTAGCAACTATTTTTTTTAAATCTCTCTGTGAATCAATTATCTTTCATTTAAAAGTTGTATTCTTTAGTTTTTTTTAAAAGTACTGAGATTGCTCCCTGTGTTCGACATCGGATACTCCAGTTTTCGAGTAATAAAATTCTCTATTTGTTTGAACGCTTTTTCGACTATATTACAACGTGTTATTCTTTAAAACCCGATCAAGAGCGCGATAAACATTTTGGCGCCGTTACCGGGGAGCAACGGGCACTTTTAAAGCTTTTAATTACAACTTTTTGATCCAATATTTGACCTAACTCCTCTCTTTTGTTGTGCTTATTACAGGGAAAGCAAAAAGGAAAGAAGAGCAGCTGCATAATAGACACTCCAAGGAACATGTAATTTCCATAAGCCCACTCTCTTAACTCCCTCAAAACCTGAAAAGAAAAAAAAAAAGAAGAACAATCAACTTAGGGCTAACTGTTTCATATTTAGTAACTCATCAAGTTGCCTGATTTTCATTTCAACACATTTTTATCTGCTCATCCAACTAAGGTAACTAGGGCTAAAACTTTCTTGATTGAGCCTTAGGTACTAAATTCTGAGGCAACTAAATTGGACCCACTAAGGCCAAGTTAAGAATTAAAAAGCTAGGGTTTTTAGAGACACATCTTATCTTAAACAAAGAAACAAATTTTTCCAAAAAGAGGTGTGCCTAAACCTTGTTTGAAAAGATCTCTACAAGAGGAACCCTAAGCAAATTAGGCTTTTAATCCATTTGAACCCTAAAAGAAAGGACCTAAAAGCTCTCAAAGGAACAAGAGGTGAAGTTGATCCCTTGGGACAACCAACCTTAAAATTAGGTCACTTTTTCACTCAAAATACCTAAAAGTTCAAGTGGAACATTAAGCACCTTGATCTTAAAGTAAAAAAAGGTAGACTTAAAGAGGTCAAGGTCCCCATTCTGGTCTACCTGGAACTACAGTGACAAGAGAGGTCGGGTGGGGGAAACCCTGTAACTTGTGGGGACGCTCTACCGTGTAGGGGTCTTTGCGGGACTCTCCCTCTCTGGCTGCCCAGGTATTTCTCAAGTGGACGACCTTTCTGACTAAGGGGTCCATCCACCCCGAACCTCTATAGTCACCCAACAATTTTTGGGTGTCTTGATTGGGTCCAGCACCTTCTAATCTCATCACATCCTTCGATGCATGTTCGGTAGGAGGTCCTTAAGACTACCCTTAAGACCTCCTTTAGAAATTCATTCTCGTCGAGGCCAAGCCTCGACGCCCTTGTTTGTGTAGCAACCCCACCACATAAATCTTTCATTTGATTCAGACCTTGGTTCTCCTTCTTCTTCCATCATGGCACAACCCATTGAAGAGAAGAATAACCTTGAACACCAACTTCAACGCCTTAATGATCTCTTTCAGAACTTTGTAAACCCACCGCAGCGACCTATGATGCGAGATCACTATAATCCCAATGCGGTGGCGATCGAACCTCTAGTACAAATCCCGATTGGAGGACCTGATTCTGAACTGAAGCCCAATATGATTCATGCCATACCGAAGTTTCATGGGCTTAACTCTGAGGATCCATTCCAACACATTAAACAACTCAAGCATCTGGCCCAGACCTTCTGGTCAGATCTACAAAATCGGGATATCCTACTCATGAAAATGTTTTCGTTCTCCCTCTTGGACAAGGCCGCACACTGGTATCAAACTCAGACCCGTCCGATCAACACATGGGAGGAACTTCAGTCCAAATTTTTGAAAAAATTCTTCCCCGTTGGCCGGACGAATGCCTTGCGCCACCAAATCACTCATTTCACTCAACAACTGGGAGAACCTCTTCATGAAGCATGGGATCGATTCTTAGATCTCATGCGAAAGTGTCCCCATCACGAAGTTCCTAAGTGGGAACAAGTCCAGTCTTTTTACCAGGGACTCCGTGAAGACATTCGTTTATTCGTGAATGCAACGTGCGGAGGAAACATCATGGGTCAACATGAGGACACGGTGTGGGAGATTCTCGAAAACATGTGTGAGAACTCCATAAATAATGACTCCATGGGATTATTCGACAGGACGAATGCCCACGCATCGACGAATCTGAGAGGGACACATGAGATGCAGGACCTGTCCAATTCTGTCGACTTGGAATTGTTGGCCAGTCAGTTGGACAAGGTTTCTATCATAGAAGAGAAGGTGGATGAGCTAACTCGGCATTTGCAGCAAGCCACCTCTGCGCAAAGCTCTTTTGCACGACCACCTCTGGCAAGGGAAACTGTGCAAAACATATATCACCAATCTGCCAAGGGGATGGACCCATATCCACCCCCGTCTGCCTCTCGGACCGGAGTGACCTCCGATTCATTCTACTCCAGTTGGGGGAACTCTGAACCCTCGTATTCTGACTTTCCTAAGGTTCCTCAGAACTGCGAGGACCTCAATGCCATCCAGAATGACTCATTCTCCAATACCTACAACCCTGGATGGCGAAATCATCCTAACTTTCAGTGGATGGGAAATTCTCAAAGACCACCATATCAACCCCGTCCACAAGCCCCTCGTCCATATCAGCCGCCTCAGCCTCGACCCAATCCCACCTACCAATCCAGGCAAAACCAGGATCAACTAACTCTTATCCTTCAAACACTGGCTGACATTCAAAAGACAAATGCGGCAATGCAAAAATAGCACAAGGACGAGATCACAGAGGTTCGCAACCAACTGGCCCAGAAGGCAAATTCCCGCCAACCTGGCACCCTTCCCTTGCAACCTCTGCCCAACCCAAATAACATGCTAACCCAGAAGCGCGTTATGAATCCAAATTCAGGCCAAGAACATTTGATTTATCAGGCGCCTGCTGCTCCATCTCCAGACGGGATGGAAGCTTCGACATCTTATGCGGGATTTCAGCAGCAGCCACCCCTCCTACCAAACCCAAACCAAAATCAGGCCGGATTAAACTCTGTAACAACACGTAGTGGTAAAACAACCCAAGACCCACATTATCTGAACCACTCCAAGCCTGATAATAGCCAAGACCCTAGGATAGTCATCCAAGATACTACTGTCCTAGATCAAGAACCTGGACCTATCCTAGAGGAACCAACTAGGATCCCATTTCCTGAGGCCTTGACCAAAGGAAAAAGGATAACCAAACCTGTGGCCCCTGAGGAGGATCTGGTCAAGCTCTTTGAACAGGTCCAGATAAACATCCCATTGATGGATGCAATTCGCCACATACCGGCTTACTCAAGATTCTTGAAAGACATGTGTACACCTAAACGTAAGCTGCGAACCAAGGATGGGAATCCAATCATACTATCAGAGCAAGCTAGCTCTGTCATCTTGAGCAAACTCCCACCCAAGGCTAAAGACCCAGGAACTCCCTTGATTTCTTGTAAAATTGGTGAAACCCAATTTGATAGAGCCTTACTAGACCTATGTGCCTCCATAAATTTAATACCTACATCCCTCCTCAACCACCTTGAAGAATCTGAACTTAAACCCACTGAGGTGACATTGCAGTTAGCCGATCGATCCATCAAGTCACCTAGAGGAATTCTTGAGGATGTCATTGTTAGGGTACGAGATTTTTATTTCCCAGTGGACTTCATAGTACTGGACATGGATGCACCTAAGAACCCAAGGGACACACCAATCATATTAGGGAGACCCTTTTTGGCCACTGCTAGGGCCAACATAAACTGCGAAGAGGGCCAGATAGAATTAAAATTTGGGAATCAAAACCTAAAGATTGACATTTTTAAGGCCCAACAAGGGATTAATTGCGGGGTTATAGAGGAAATATGTGATATCAAAGCTGTGGTTGATGAATTGTATATAGAGGACAAACTGATTATCCCTGATCAACTACTAGAGAATCAAAAGCTACTAACAGAGGAGTGCGAACATGATCTAGACACACCTATGACTCCTACCCTTGTTCCTGATAGAAACCCTGAACCGCCCGCTGCTGCTAAAAATCCTGTCATGGAACTCAAGCCCCTTCCCGAGCATCTGTAGTACGTCTTTTTGGATTCGAATCAGACATTTCCTGTGATTATCAACTCTCGACTCACACTTGACCAGGAACTCCGTTTGATTTCTGTTCTCCAGCAAAATCATAGAGCCATTAGATGGACTCTCGATGATTTGACTGGTATAAGCCCTTCATACTGCGCACATCGAATCTACACAGAAGAAAGCGCACGACCTTCAAGAGAAATGCAAAGACGCCTAAACCTTAACCTATAGGAGGTCGTGAAAAAGGAGATCATAAAGTGGTTAGATGCAGGGATCATCTACCCGATCTCCGACAGTCGTTGGGTGAGTCCAATACAAGTGGTGCCCAAAAAGGCAGGACTTACCATCATCACGACTGAAACCGGAGAAGTCATTCCGACTCGAATAGCTAACTCGTGGAGAGTCTGCATTGATTACAGAAGACTTAATTCCTCCACGAAGAAGGATCATTTCCCACTATCGTTTATTGATCAGATCCTTGAAAAACTAGCGGGAAATAGGTTCTTCTGCTTTCTTGACGGGTACTCCGGTTACAATCAAGTGGAAATCCATCCAGAGGACCAAGAAAAGACTACATTCACCTGCCCCTTTCATAAACGCCAGTTTATCATCATTTTTATGCTTTAAAACTAACCTAGCTCTTAGGATTTTACTCTGCAAATGGGTTTTTGGGCTGCATTTAGGCATAAATTAGGATAGGCATGCATTGCATTTTTTATTGTCATTTTAATGAGTTTTTGTGAGTGTTAGGGATGTACAGATGCACAGATCCCTAAAACCCTAACACTCAAGAAGGCAAATGGTGAAGGAGAAGCCCAGACTAGCTGGAACTCAGCCTAATCCAGCTCACCTCAGCTTGATCCAACTCACCTCAGCTTGATCTAGCTCACCGCAGCTGGAACCTAGCTTACTTGAACTAGGGTTAGCTCATCCCAGCTCCATTCAGCTAATCTCAGCTGGATGGCAGCTCAAGAGAGTTCACCTTAGCTCACCCTAGCTCAAGTCAGCTCAGATCCAGCTCAACTTAGCTGAGTCTAGCTCATCTCAGCTCCCACTAGTTCACAGGGAGCTCTAGTTAGCTCGGCTAAGTTGACAGGAGTTCACCCCAGCTCAGATCCAGCTACATCCAGCTCCACTCAGCTCCAACCAGCTGAAGAAGAATTCATCCCAGCTCAGGAAGCTCAAGTCCAGCTCACAGGGACTCAGCTTAGCTCAACTCAGTTGAGCTAAGCTACCTTAGCTGCCTCAACCAGCTTGATTCTCCCCGGGAGCACCAGACCCAGCTCACCTTAGCTCATTTTGGTAGAAGCTAGCTCACTTTAGCTTGGCTTAGCAACTAGCAAAGAACTAGCAAGCTAAGCCAGCTAGAGTAGCCCCATGCCAGCCTCTTCAGCAGCAGCCAGCTCCAGCTCCAGCTCCAGACTTCTTCTCCTCAGCTCCCTCCTCCAAACCCTAGCTCCAACACCTTCTCCTCTACTCCTCCATTATCTAAGCTAGCTTATCTTAGCTTAGCTTAGCTATGCTCCAACTTCCTTGGCTTGTACTACCCCAAAAACCCACCTACCAACTCTACCCAACTAGCTCCACCTAAGCTCCACATGAGCTAACCTACTTGGCACCAACCTAACCTACCCACCACCTCCAAAAGACACCTAAAAGTGGCACCAAAAACTACCCATAACCACCCCTTAGTGGCGCCACTTTTCCCTCCAAAATCCCCCCTCATCTCCACCACACAATCTCCCTTGAACCCATCTCCACCATCCACCTAACCCCCCTTCTAGAAGACCCCATGTTGGCGCCAACATGGTGGTGTCTCTCCACCACCAAAAGACACCAACACCACCATAACCACCCCCTTTAACACCCCTTGGGTTGGCGCCAACTCACCCTAGCCATAGGATCACCAACCACCCTCATCCTTCCATCCTAGCCCTCCATTTCAAGGGGCACCTTAACCCCCCATCCTATTCTATAAAAAGCCACCACCTACCACCATTTTGGGGCATCCTCCCTTAGTATATTTTCTACCTAAACCACCTATACCTACGGCCAAGAAGAAGGAGTAGAGAAGGAGATTAAAGGGGCACATCACCAGCCCTTTTGGTGCCTTCTTCTCCCCACTCTCTTCAACTTGAGCCACGCCAAGGAGGAGGACTCTCCCACTTCAAGGAGGACGGCCAGGCAAAGGAGAAAAGCTTAGGGTGGACGTCCACCCTTGGAGAGAAACTTAGGGCACACCCCCTTAGGGCTTGCCTTGGAGGTCATCACTTTGGCGGAGTACTGTAAGGAAGGAGTTGAAGGATTCTTTTCAAGCTTGGGAGCCACCAACCTTGGAGCAAGAAGCCCTCTTCTTCACCATCTATTTAGAGGATTTGTGTTTTCTTTCTTTATTTCAATTATCTAGTAGTAGAAGCATTCCTCTACTAGGCATTTTTGTTAAACACTTTATCAATTATCTAGTTGCCTTCTTCGCATATCTTGTTTGCATTTCTATTTGCTTATTTTCAGCATTCTTCACTTCCTCTCCCTAATTATTCTAGGCCTCCACTTGCTTAGAGTGAGCTTAGGGAGAGGCTCTACTTGCCACTTTAGAGTAGTTTACTTAATTGGAAGTGTAAACACTTTTCCCGCCATAATTTCGCATGTTGACTTAGTTCAAAAACAAAAAAAAAATGATATATTGAAAATTACCAAAAGAAAGTTGAGATATATTCCAAGCAAGAGAATCAATTTTGCAACCATATTGCATCCTTGGACGACCCTAGATACTTCCCTATCTAGGATTATAAATTTAAGAGCGAAAGCGGATTTACGCGTTACAACGACGTATTTTAACAAACCGCGTATTTTCGCTATCACTTTTTGGCGCCGTTGCCGGGGAGGCACGGCTTTGCATTAACTCATTTTCTCTTGCTTGAAGTGGATCTCATCCCCTTCTCTTTCTTTCTTTTGTGTGTGCAGGAACTACAGCGGGAAAGCGGGAATCTGGAAGCGAGAGCTTAAAGATCCTTTTCTTCCCGCGAAAATTCAGGTTGGTTCCTCTTTCTAGTCACATAATTAATTAAAACTACAAAAATATATTAAACTTGGCTTTCAGGACCCTAAACACTTAAATTAAGTGGAGTGGTGCATTTTAAAATCATTGTTTGCTTGTATGCTTCTTTAGCACCATTCCATTGCAAGTATTGGTGTTCTATTTTTCGGGTCTAGATTTCTGTCCAGACTTGAAAAATCGATTCCTAACCCCACAGGCCTCTTAAAATCATAAAATTTCATATAGTGATTCCCAATTAAGTTTGGAACATCTGTTCCAAATTTCAGATCAATTGGATATGTATTTAATTTTTAAAAATTCGTGGATTACAGAGGGGTCACACCCTTTAATCTTCCTGTTTTGCTACTGTCCGTGAATTTTCAGAATTTTTATACTCATCTAATTTTTGTGAAATTTATCTTTTTCGAATCCCTGTAAAATTTTACATATCATATAAAATCATAAAAATTTTCTGAGGTCAGTGGTAATACTGAAAAGTCTATAATATCCACGGGTATTATTTCTGGACTTTGAAACAGTACAATTAAAAATTCAAAACTATTATCAAACAAATTTCTAAAATCTTACAAAAATCTTTTCTGGAATCCTTGTTTGATTTTCTTCAAAGTAGTGGTGTTGTTTGACTTGTTTGGACCACTACTTAATTCTGAAAGCTAAAAATAATTCATTGGTAGTTAAATTTCTGTCTCAGGGATAATTGGTTTAGGGTTTCTTCTTTCTCTTTAGAGACTCAATTAAAAGGAAATATACAATCACACATACAACTTGTCTTTCCTTTGATTGTGAACTTTCAAACTTGTTTGAAAACTTAAAGAGAAAAACCCTAAAATTCATTTAATTAAATCACATCCTAAAAGACAAAAATATAAAAAAATTGTGTGACAACTTGATTTTCATTGGAGCCACTCTCCAATTCCTGCACACACACAAACAAATCAAATAACAGGGCAACAACCCAATAAACGCCCTCCACATTCTGTGTGCACTATAGAATCCTAGACCTAATTAAAATTTGTAGCAACTTGACCCCTAAGGCTTTATCAACTTAGGCTTGCTATTTAGGTCTTAAGTTTTCTTTAGTTAGTACCAATTCTGTCATCTGTATCTGGTGTTCAGGCTGAGGGGCCGTGTCAAATGACCAGGCGCGGGTTTGTACAAGCACCTGGGGTTTTCCCTGGGAAACTTTTGGGCCCAAACCTCCCCTTAAGCAACTTGGCTAGATTTATTGATAGAACGGGTATTCACTATTGACTACTTATTTCCTATATAGACCAAGTCTTAGGTTATTATTAGGGAGTCACAATTAAGTTAGGTCTAGTTTTTGTTTGTTTGAATTGCACACTTTCTCTCATCTCCATCTCTTCTCCTCCCCTCCCGTTTCTTCCATTTTGCACGGGCGGCGGTCCAAAACTCCACAGTTGGAGGGACCACTTGATTTTGCCTCCCCAAGAAAAGACTTTTCTGCATTCTTCCTCTTCTTTTAAAATGGAAAATAAAAATTGGTCCTCTAACCCACATGCTAATTTTTCTTTCCCCTATTCTTCCACCCAGGAGCTTCTTAATCAGGCCCCTCCACCTAATTTCTACTCTATCATGGCTCAGCTACAAGTTAAGCAACAACAGTTGCATAAGGATTTAACAAACCTGGCCAACCAAGGGAATCCTGCCACACCTGCCCAAGCTCCACACATTCCACATCTCACCCCTTTTAACACCCGCAAGAGGGAAAATCTGCATAAATCCCATGCTGAGTATAATTGTTATTCTGAGGCTTTCTATGATTCAACAGGGAATTATGTTTATCCCAATCATCACCCCACCCAAAATGTCCCTACCATCCAGGAGAAATTGAAAAATTCCTCTAATGGGGGGGATTATCCGACCCACTCCTGGACCAATTCGGTTCCACACCAACAACAGAACCCGTTTGGAGGGTATGGTTCAAATCAGACTTATCAATCTGGGCAATCTCAAGAAGACATTAATGCCCAGATGATGAAAACCTTGTAGGAGTTACAAAGAAAAACAAAGGAAACAACCCATCTTATTAACAATCTCAATGATCAAATTGGGGATATTCCGACTCAAAGACCTGCAGGACACTCACCATCCCAACCCACACCAAACTTTATTAATCACAGGAACCAACACCCGGGTGTCTACCAACATCAGAACCACATGATTCGGCCTCCTATTAACCCAATATCACAGCACCTACCCAGTTTCTTTCAACATCAGGCCCCCCTACCTCCTCTCAGTGAACACCAAGCTGCATATGCAGAGACTATGAGGAGTGAGGAAACCACCATGGATTTAAGGCCTTCTCAATCAAATGATGAAACTGATTCTCAACCAATGCAGATTGACCCCCCTAACCTTAATAAGGAAGAAGAAAAAGAAACCCCAAAAACACTTGATTCAAACCCTATTTCCCACTCTCAAAAACTGCAATCCAACAATCCAAAATCAGAGCCCTCTGACCACAATTCTTTGGATTTATTTGAGCAAGTCGAGAGGAATATTCCCTTCCTAGATTCCCCCCATGCCTCTAAAGAATTTATTGCAAAAGGGCATGATCAGAATCTAGAAAGGTTGGTCCTTTCAAAGACAGCCAACTCAGTTTTTCAGAGCAAGCTGCCTTTCACAAAAAAGGACCAGGGCACATCACTTATCTCAATTGTCATAAGTGACACCATTTTTCGTGCCCCTCTCGACTTAGGTACCTCTAGTAATCTCATCCCCCCTGTCTTATTTGAGGAATTTCAATTCAGTGATTTAAAACCTACCAAGGTTCAATTTCAATTAGAAGATCGATCTACCATTCAACCGCGGGGAGTTGTTGAGGATAGTATTATCAAGGTCCGGAATTGTCTATTTCCGGTAAATTTTCTAGTCCTTGACATAGAGGTACCCAAGGCTCTCATTAATGCCATCCTTGGAAGACCTTTTCTAATTATGGCAGCAGCTAATATCAATTCTCATTCTGAGAAAATGAATATAAGTTGCAGTAACCAGACCTTCTCATTAGATTTATTTCAAGCTTCCAAGAGGTCCATTAATCACAAAATTTTTGAGGACACTGATAATAAAATGGAAGCAGTATTTGAAATGTCTATGTTGATCCAATCTCATTCATCTTTGACCACTATTGATCTAGATTTTTTTGATTCTTATTCTAAGGATAGTTATGTGGTCCAAGACTTTCCAGATCAACTAGGGTTTGACTTTCCCCCTTTTCATCTTCCTGAAACATCCACACTAACTTCACACACCCTACATCTCATTGACTCCATTCCCCATCCCTTTCCATTGAACCTATCACTCGACCCACCAGAATCTGGCAATTTACAAGCACTTAAACCATGGCCAGATTCGGGTCACTTTTCCATTTCTCTATTTTATTTTGATCCCTTTATCTTTACCACTCATCTTTTTAGGGATCTTGAGGAAGACACTTTTATTGTGGACATTCAAGTGTCCAATTATTTACATGATTTTCCGTCTTCTGTGCATACCTTCATGCCCGGCTGAATGGCGTGAAAGATAGCACTGGATGGGAGGTAACCCATCATTTTTTTTCTTGCTTTTCCTTTTTCTTCTTTTTCCAGGTTTTATTCATCCTAAACCCGACCGTTCTTCACTAAGGTAATTCCCTTTCCCTCCTAATGCATGAGGACATGGCATATCTTGAGCATGGGGGGGTGTTTTTAAATTTTTACGATCGATTTAGGATGTTTAAAACCTAAAAACATGCAATTTTCTTTAATTTATTTCCTGCTTGCATACTCAAAAAAAAAAATGTTGAAAACTTTTTGAGGAAAAATTTTGAAATCAGGACTAAGGTCGAAAAATTCACTTCTGGTACAATGGGATTTAATCTTTAACAAACTAAGGATGAGGATATGGATCTGATCATTAGAATTCCAGGGTCTATTTTAGACTAGATCAGATATCCTTCTCTAAAATTCCACCTGAACTCATGATAGTTCAGGTGACTTGATCCTATTTTGTAATATGGAAAGTATTTGACTTAGTTTTTGATTCAAAAACCTGCGGTTCTTGAGAAACTTCTTGTGTCAATTTTCACACACAAGCCAACACTTAAAAATAACTAAAAATTTTAAAAAACTCCCTTGTTTGGATTTAGTAAAAGTCTGAAGCAGATCATTGGTTTGAGTTCCCACCGTCGAGAAGAAGGAAAAAACCTTCTTTGAGGACACGATGTCAACATGTTACCGCCTCAGCGCTGCTCTATATCTATATTTCATATCTTTAGACGGAGCATTAAAGCGCATTTCAGTAGCTCAAGTGTCTTGGACGGTGCTCTACCTATAGTATCGGAGCAAGAGCTTGAGTTTGTTTGGAGTGCCCCTTGTCACCGCATCGTGTTTTGGGGTTGTGAGCTACTGGGTGGTGTCATGGACAGTGCTATCCCGAAGTACTAGTGCCAGAGCCCCCTCGAGGAATGGTAACGGGAATGATGATACCGACACATCTGTTGTAAGACTAAGCTAAAAATAAGCATGGGGGAGAGAAAAAAAAATAATAATAATAATAATAACACGTCCTTATAAAGGTTGGCTTTTCACAAGCACAGACACAAGGTTTTAAAGGAATTTGCAAGTTGCAAATCAGATTCACGAGCCAGAAAAATCCTAAAAACAAACATTTCAAGTCATCTGAATTAACAAGGGGTTAATTTGTGAATTTTCTGAGGATATATTGATCCCGTTCTATCTAATGGTTGGATCCAAAAACAAATCCTGATGTTTATCTTCAACAAATCCCGTATCTCCTGTGTTTTAATCTACCAAGGTCCCTTAATCTCTTTTTCTCCTCAAAAGTCAAAAAAAAAATTAGATTTCCCAAAAAATTCCGTTTTCCAAAAAAATTAATGTTTTGCTAAGAGACTAGCAAAAGATAAGCATGGGGGTGTGATAAACGCCAGTTTATCATCATTTTTATGCTTTAAAACTAACCTAGCTCTTAGGATTTTACTGTGCAAACGGGTTTTTGGGGCTGCATTTAGGCATAAATTAGGATAGGCATGCATTGCATTTTTTATTGTCATTTTAATGAGTTTTTGTGAGTGTTAGGGATGTACAGATGCACAGATCCCTAAAACCCTAGCACTCAAGAAGGCAAATGGTGAAGGAGAAGCCCAGACTAGCTGAAACTCAGCCTAATCCAGCTCACCTCAGCTTGATCCAGCTCACCTCAGCTTGATCTAGCTCACCGCAGCTAGAACCTAGCTTACTTGAACTAGGGTTAGCTCATCCCAGCTCCATTCAGCTAATCTCAGCTGGATGGCAGCTCAAGAGAGTTCACCTTAGCTCACTCTAGCTCAAGTCAGCTCAGATCCAGCTCAACTTAGCTGAGTCTAGCTCATCTCAGCTCCCACTAGTTCACAGGGAGCTCTAGTTAGCTCGACTAAGTTGACAGGAGTTCACCCCAGCTCAGATCTAGCTACATCCAGCTCCACTCAGCTCCAACCAGCTGAAGAAGAATTCATCCCAGCTCAGGAAGCTCAAGTCCAGCTCACAGGGACTCAGCTTAGCTCAACTCAGTTGAGCTAAGCTACCTTAGCTGCCTCAACCAGCTTGATTCTCCCCGGGAGCACCAGACCCAGCTCACCTTAGCTCATTTTGGTAGAAGCTAGCTCACTTTAGCTAGGCTTAGCAACTAGCAAAGAACTAGCAAGCTAAGCCAGCTAGAGTAGCCCCATGCCAGCCTCTTCAGCAGCAGCCAGCTCCAGCTCCAGCTCCAGACTTCTTCTCCTCAGCTCCCTCCTACAAACCCTTGCTCCAACACCTTCTCCTCTACTCCTCCATTATCTAAGCTAGCTTAGCTTAGCTATGCTCCAACTTCCTTGGCTTGTACTACCCCAAAAACCCACCTACCAACTCTACCCAACTAGCTCCACCTAAGCTCCACATGAGCTAACCTACTTGGCACCAACCTAACCTACCCACCACCTCCAAAAGACACCTAAAAGTGGCGCCAAAAACTACCCATAACCACCCCTTAGTGGCGCCACTTTTCCCTCCAAAATCCCCCCTCATCTCCACCACACAATCTCCCTTGAACCCATCTCCACCATCCACCTAACCCCCCCTCTAGAAGACCCCATGTTGGCGCCAACATGGTGGTGTCTCTCCACCACCAAAAGGCACCAACACCACCATAACCACCCCCTTTAACACCCCTTGGGTTGGCGCCAACTCACCCTAGCCATAGGATCACCAACCACCCTCATCCTTCCATCCTAGCCCTCCATTTCAAGGGGCACCTTAACCCCCCATCCTATTCTATAAAAAGCCACCACCTACCACCATTTTGGGGCATCCTCCCTTAGTATATTTTCTACCTAAACCACCTATACCTACAGCCAAGAAGAAGGAGTAGAGAAGGAGATTAAAGGGGCACATCACCAGCCCTTTTGGTGCCTTCTTCTCCCCACTCTCTTCAACTTGAGCCACGCCAAGGAGGAGGACTCTCCCACTTCAAGGAGGATGGCCAGGCAAAGGAGAAAAGCTTAGGGTGGACGTCCACCCTTGGAGAGAAACTTAGGGCACGCCCCCTTAGGGCTTGCCTTGGAGGTCATCACTTTGGCGGAGTACTGCAAGGAAGGAGTTGAAGGATTCTTTTCAAGCTTGGGAGCCACCAACCTTGGAGCAAGAAGCCCTCTTCTTCACCATCTATTTAGAGGATTTGTGTTTTCTTTCTTTATTTCAATTATCTAGTAGTAGAAGCATTCCTCTACTAGGCATTTTTGTTAAACACTTTATCAATTATCTAGTTGCCTTCTTCGCATATCTTGTTTGCATTTCTATTTGCTTATTTTCAGCATTCTTCACTTCCTCTCCCTAATTATTCTAGGCCTCCACTTGCTTAGAGTGAGCTTAGGGAGAGGCTCTACTTGCCACTTTAGAGTAGTTTACTTAATTGGAAGTGTAAACACTTTTCCCGCCATAATTTCGCATGTTGCATTAGTTCAAAAACAAAAAAAAATGATATATTGAAAATTACCAAAAGAAAGTTGAGATATATTCCAAGCAAGAGAATCAATTTTGCAACCATATTGCCTCCTTGGACGACCCTAGATACTTCCCTATCTAGGATTATAAATTTAAGAGCGAAAGCAGATTTACGCGTTACAACGACGTATTTTAACAAACTGCGTATTTTCGCTATCACCCTTCAGGACGTACGCATTTCGAAGGATGCCATTTAGTCTCTGCAATGCACCTGCAACTTTTCAGCGGTGCATGCTTGCCATATTCTCAGATATGGCAAGTGATTATCTGGAAGTCTTCATGGATGACTTTTCAATTTTTGGAGAATCATTTGACGATTTCCTCCAACACTTGGTCCAAATACTCAGGCGATGCATCGATGTGAATTTGGTTCTTTCCTGGGGAAAGAGCCATTTCATGGTGCCTGAGGGAATTGTCCTGGGACATTTAATCTCGGAGAAAGGCATCCAAGTGGATTGAGCTAAGGTTAACCTGATTTCCATGCTCCCTATTCCTAGCTTGATTAAGGACATCCGATCTTTTTTAGGGCACGTCGGTTTTTACCGTCGATTTATCCCTGATTTCTCCACCTCCTGTAGCACCCACAGCGCAAGCCTTTGCTACACAAGACTGCCTTCATGCCCGCCTCCAGCCTGCAACAGCGCCATCTCCAGCCTGCAGTGTGCCCATTCCACCGCGCCCACTCCAGCGTGCTCCATCCGCACGCATACGCACCGCCTCCAACACACCACTCACACACACAGCAGTAGGTGCACGTTCTTCCCTTCGCGCGCATCACCTGCACAGCCCTCCCTTTCCACCCTGTAGTGCCTCCAGCGTCCACTTCCGCCTACCCTCGCCGACCATCTTCAGCGCTCCGCCAGAACCACAGCACTAGCTCCCGAGGCCAACGCTCCTCTAGCAGTGCATGCGGCAGCATTGTCCGCAACAGTAGCCTCTACACGTAGCACCTGCAGCACCCACGCGTGCCCGTCTACGTCGCACGGCTTGCAGCACTTCAGCCCGTCGAAACCCACCATCATCGGAGCTCCGTCCGGCCGGCTCCGGCCACCTCGTGACTCGCCGCCACCACCGCTGCGAAGCCCTCGGTCCAAAGAACCTCCTCCTAGCTTCACGCCTCCGGTCGTTCCTTCCTCTTCGCGCACGGCCAAGGGGAAGAAATCCCCTGTTTTGCTACAGTAAAAAGGCTATTAATATTTACATTCTCTGCCATTGCCAACTTTTATTGATATTTTATTGAATCTACATTGCAAAAAATATCCTCTAGTTCAAAATTGCCACTTTAGCATGTTCTCTTGATTCTACCTTAATCTGAAGGCAAATTTGGCTCGATTCTCATCTAAAGTAACTACGAACATATGTTTTTTAACCAGTGCAAATTTAAATACGTCATTGCCTCCCTGTGGACACGACCCTCTCTTCTGCAAGTGGTTATTTTAATTATTGATTAGTCGATTTTTCCACCACATAAAACTACAAACGACTTGAAAAGCGAACAATCGACTCATCAAATGGCACCGTTGTCGGGGAGGCAACAGACGCAAGAATTTCACCTAATTTTATTTTGATTATTTCTCAATTACACAGTGATTTGACCAATTATTTTCTTTTCTGTGCGAGAAATTTTGTGCGAGGAATCAGCCATCGTGAGAGGCAACCCTTTGACGTCACCAAAGGAGAGATTGGTCGAGCTACCTTGCAGAGGAGGAGAAGGATGAGGACGCGACGTACATTTAATCGCTGATTTAATTAGAGTAGGATTAAGACTTTAGGTTTAATTTTTCATTGCATTTGGTTTGAAACCCTTGTTTTGGGGTATATTTTGAGGGGTTTGTTCCCCGATTTTATTTTAAGCCCGTGTTGGGTAATTTTTGGGAGCCTGTTCCCTTTTCTTTAGATTTAGGTTTTTAGTTTATTTTGTGAATTGTTTACTTTTATTTTCTTGTGCATAAGTAGTTTAAAAAAAAAAAGAATGAGCTGCCTGCCCCTAGGACGAACCATTTAGGTCTGTATGAGCAGCCTCTAGATTTACTTCTTTGCATTGCATGCATTCTCGCATCGTTGATTGCTGGAAGCAAGGTATGCATTCTCTTACTTTGCATCCTATTCTTGATCACGCATTGCATTTGGAGTTAATGCGAAGACCACCTAATCTGTATTGAATAAATTAAACAAGTGGTCACATATTTTCTAGAAAAAGGACTAATTAAAGGAGGGGCATTTTAAAACTAAGGATTTGATTTTCAAACTTGGCGTGCGATTCAAAATTCAAAATCTTTTGCGGTGTATGCACACTTATTTCGATTGCACCACGGCACGCTTTTAGACACTCCTTAGGTTTGGAAATACTAGGACAAGAGCCCTCCTATCATTGGATTCTGAAGTGTTCGGAACTTGAGATCAAAGGTATTGTAACTCCAAAGAGGGGGGTACCCTGTAATGGATTTTTTGGGGTAGTTGAGAAGCACCGCGAAAGCACAGCTTCAAAGGAAGCCTTAGGCCTACTTGCATCCCTCGATCTTCCGTCTTTGGAGTTGCTCTACCATTTGAGATTTAGGGAAGAACACCTAAGCTCCAACTAGGTCTTCTTAGGCAAGCCGTAGGTCGACAATAAGCGCGTAAATTGATTGAACAAATTGTATTGTTACCTACAATCTGACTTAAATCAAAAGCCTGAATTGGGAAAGACCTAAAAAGTCCTTTTTGAATTGTATTTTGCTTAGGGAATTTTGATTGAGGTGTGAGTTAGAATGGACCACATTGATTTTCATCCTTTCACATCTTGCCCTCATCCTCACCCGCACTCTGCAATCTTTGATCCCATACGCCGAGATGGTCCATCCCTTGAGGGACATAATGACAGTCATTGGGATCCATTTTACTCCTACTATAGGAGTATTGGCCTGGTTAAGTCCCAAATCAGTGAGCAGAACCTAGGAGCGGGATTTGCTTTGCCCAATATCTCACACACCATAGAAATACCCAACCCACCCTCCCTGAAAAATTATAATGGTTGGACAGACACTCCTAGGTACTATAAGCCTAAGCCTAACTTCTCTCATGATAGAAATGACCTCTCCTCTTTGAAGATGGAAATGCAGAAAATGCAAAACGAAATGATTGAATTGTTAGGAGAATCTTCGAGAGTAGGCCAACAAGAAAGAGATGAAATTAGCCACCCAATCTACCCCATTGAGGATGACGTACACCCCTCTACAATAGATGCATCTCCTATGGGAGAGCTACACTTTAAGTTGGAGGGAAATTTTGGGGAGAATATCTACTTTCCGAGGTTCGATTTTGAAACCTCCCCATTAGATGACAGTTCCTTGAGAGATCCATGCCTTAAATGGGAGGAAGATACATATGAAAGTAGCTATGCATTGGATGAAGAAAGGTGGCTACCCGAGGAAGATGATGATAAGGTTGAGTATCCACCTGAATTATATTGGAGTCAAAAGAAGGGAATGATGGTACCATTGGAAGATCTCGACCCAGATGATAGTATTTTTGTAACATTTGATGAAGTGGGTCGAAGTCAAGTTGTTAATCCTACCCTCCCTTCTGATCACGACATGGAACTCAAATCCACCCTTAGGGAACCTAACCCTGAAGAAATTGACCTATCTGAGGAGTCCAATGTTACCAGTGTAAACCATTTACCTCATATGGAGCACCCTACGGGATCTACTGAGATATTAAATGATTCTAGACCTCGGGTATATGATGAATCATATGATGAGGAGAAAGATGAATTATATGAGGAACCTATATTCAAGATTTGGAGTGACACTAAGGGTGATTATGTCTTATTTGAAGAGTTAGCCCCTGAGGATATCACAAATTTGACCAAATTAGGTTTCCTTAGCACACCCATTGATGATATTTCTCCACATGATGAAATGATGGAAAATGTGGAAGCAACTTCTAAGATTTATGTGGATTCACATATAAACTCCGGGGAAGATTTGAGTAAAGAACAAAAACCCGGGGATGACATTGATAGGATAATCCCTAGATCTATTGCTTCCAACCTGCCTTCATTTATTTTGAAGTCACCCTCTGATTCGCTTATGTCTGAAGGCGAAATTGTGACTCCTAATGTAGGGCAGGAAGATACATGTGATGGTGCAAGGAATGCTAGGGATGCAATTGAGGATTTGGAAAGAGTGTTAGGGATGGACATCAAGCTGATTAAACCCAACCAAGATCTTATGGACATCCCACAACCTCGAATCTTGGACACCCTAGACGATCCTTGCCTTAGAGAATTGCTCACTTTTGTTCTGACTGGGGGGCTTAACAAACCAATATTTTCCGTAATGGAGTATCGGGTATGGATTGATGATTTTTTTAGTCAGTCCATTGCCCTAGGGGTTTATCTCTACACCAATCCTTCCCCATTCCTTTTGGAGGATCCTTGTCATCCTCCCCCTACCCCTTTGGAGGTTGTTATACCTGTTTATCCTTTAGAACCTCCTCTGGTGACCTGGGAAGATTTCATTCCCATCTTAGTTGGGCGAGCATTTGCTATCGGGATTCATCATTAGCTCACCAACATCTTAGGTTACCTATTTTCTAGGCCAACAGTGCTTTGCTCATTTTTAGGCCCTATTTCTGCAATCCTTGAACCTGATTTGCAGGTTCTTTGGCTATTCAGCCCAGCTATGACCCAGGTAATATCCTTTTATGCAATGAAGACATTGCAGATTTTAGGCATGGGGGGGTGTACTTGGGGATATACATAGCATAGTACATTCATTGCATGCATTTGCATAAAAAAAAATTGAGCTTAACTGGCTTGGTCCAGCATTCTTAAGCAAATCAGAACTCTAGGTTAGACTAAGTTAATTCTAGAGTCAAACTTTAGAAGCTAAATGAGCTACTAGCTTTAGACCTTTAGGGTCCTTTGTGGACTTAAAAACTCAAGTAGGAGTTAAGTTGCGGACCATTCCTCAAGAGGTTGAGGAAGGAAAGCTAGGATTTGAGTTAAAAGGTAGGGTAGTACCTGGAGTCTTGTTCTACCTTTTGGTTTACGGGTCCTTGTAACCCAAGCATCCAAATTTCACAAACTTGGTCTGGTAATCAACTTAATTTGTTTCTTTCTTAAAAGAGATTTGGTTCTCTTAGTTTTGACTTAGGAGAGGCTTGAAAACACAATTTGATTGAAGGAGTTCCTGCTGCAGGAGAGGTGGAGTATATACTCACCTTAAGGATGCGATGATAACATATTACCTCCTCGACGCTTGTCTCTTAGGATATCCATCCTACTAGGGGCATTGTGCGGTTCAGGTACCATAGGAGGCCCTATCTCGAAGTGCCGATTACCATAGGCTTGAATTTGCTTAAGAAATTCATGGGCGATACTATCTCAAAGTGTTGATTGGCAGGAGTTCTTGGGGTCGTTATGGGCGGTGCTATCTCGAAGCATCAAAAGCCAGACACCCTTCGAGGTATGGTAATGGGGACAATGAATCCGACACAGACCATGTTGATAGCTGATCTGAGGTTAGACTTAGAAGAATCAAACAAAAAATATCTATATATATTATTAAAAAAAATCATTTTTCCTTTAACTCAAATAACTCAGACTAATGCACATGCACAGATGCTTTAATCTCAGGGATCAATAAACCTTAGGGTAGAGTCAGAAATCAGGGAAACTTGTGCCTACAACTCGTCTTTAGTCGACCTAGTCTGTAACTTAGCAACTACTTGGGAACCTTAGGTCTAGAGTCTAAACTTAATATATTTCTAAAGGAAGACCGATTGGGTTGACTAGTCTACTTGGAGTCTAGGTTTCACTTAATTTTGCAAGGGACTAGCAAAAATAAGGCATGAGGGTATTTGATTGGCCCATATTTGTGGACTATTTAAGCATTTAAGTGCCTAAATATTAAGTTAATTCTAACATTTATTTAGCATAAATCAAGATGTAAATAGATTAATTCATATTTCTAATTTAATTACATAATTCATGCATCGCATTCATATTTAAATGCATTTAGAATTAACTTAGAATTGCATTCATTTAATTAGTTAACCAATTAGGTACATTGCAAGCATTAATTTAAGTTAACATAAAAGTTGAGGGTTTGTATATAAATAACCACAATATTTTATCATTATTTTTTATTCTTCTACGTGCAACGGCTGCATTTCTTCCTCCAGCTGCCACAGTGAAGAACCCAATAAAGGAGGAGCGGATGTGTTGGATCTAGTCGGGGCAGCTGATTTCAAAAGAGAGAAGGAGGCAGTCGAGCTCGTTAGGCCTCCACCCTCGACCCACCACTGTGCAGAGAGTTCGTCTCTCGTCCATTCCACACCACCGACCTCAACCGTGGCGACGAGCCTCCACCACCGTGAGCGTGTGGTGTAACAGGCCACACCACCATCCGGAGCTTGTCCGCATTACCGTGAGCACCTCAGCGTGCACCACCCTCACCGTCGTCACCAACAACCACCGCCGCAGCCACTGCATTTCACTCCTCAGTCAGTTAAGACATCCGGGAAGTTTCGCGGACATCTGAAGCTTCGACCCACACTCCAACAACAACCGGCCGCTCACTCCACGTCTGCGCCCCTCCGGTTGCACACTTGCATCACCTCCTGCAGCAGCCACGCGCACACCATGCTACGCCCTAGCGCCAACCACCAGCCCACGCATGCCTCTTCATCATCGCCAACCTGCAGCCGCGCCTGCTCCTTCTGCGCCTCACCTCCACTTCACGCCCGCATCACACCACCCGCACACACAGCAGCAAGACTGGTCACTCCTTCACACCCGTGTCCCTCCAGCTGCATAAGTCCGCCAGCACCTCCAGCATGCCCATTCCAGCACGTCCACTCTAGCACTCTCCTTCCGCGCCTTGCTGCCACCTCCTGTAGCACCCATGGTGAAAGCCTTTGCTGCACAAGACTACCTTCATGCTCACCTCCAACCTGCAGCAGTGCCATCTCCAGCCTGCAGTGTGCCCACTCCAGCGCGCTCCATCCGAACGCATACGCACCACCTCCAGCGCACCACTCGTGCACACAGCAGCAGGCGCGCGTTCTTCCCTGCGCGTGCATCACCTACACAGCCCGCCCTTTCCACCCTGCAGCACCTCCAGCGTCCACTTCCGCGCACCCTCGCCAACCTTTTTCAGCGCTCCGCTAGAACCATAGCTTCAGCACCTGCGGCCAACACACCTCCAGCAGTGCGTGCGACAGCATTGTTCGCAACAGTAGCCTCTACGCATAGCACCTACAGTGCCCACGCGTGCCCGTCCACCCCGCACGGCCTACAGCACTTCAGCCCATCGAAACCCACCATCACCGGAGCTCTGTCCGGCCGGCTCCGGCGACCTTGCGACTCGCCGCCACCACTGCTGCGAAGCCCTCGGTCCAAAGAACTTCCTCCTAGCTTCACGCCTCCGGCTGTTCCTCTTCGAGCACGCCCAAGGGGAAAAAGTCCCCTGTTTTGCTACAGTAAAAAGGCTATTAATATTAACATTCTCTGCCATTGCCAACTTTTATTGATATTTTATTGAATCTGCATTGCAAAAAATATCCTCTAGTTGTTCAAAATTGTCATTTCATCATGTTCTCTTGATTCTACCTTAATCTGAAGGCAAATTTGGCTCGATTCTCGTCTAAACTAACTACGAACATACGTTTTTTAACTGGTGTGAATTTAAATACGTCATTGCCTCCCTGTGGACACGACCCGCTCTTCTGCGAGTGGTTATTTTAATTATTGATTAGTCGATTTTTCCACCACATAAAACTACAAATGACTTGAAAAGCGAACAATCGACTCGTCACCAACCATGAGTACCGGTATATGTTGGCCACAAGTTGAAGCCTTAATTCTGGGCTGAACCTTACAAGTACTGGTACCCATGATGAGTACCAGTACAGGTAGGTTACTGTGCCCAAGGAATTTCAAACTTGAGAGTCACAAGTACCAGTACCCATGATGAGTACCGGTACCAGGACTCATGTACTAGTGGCAGTGAGCTGCCAGTACTGGTACAGATACTTTAGTACTGGTACCAGCTAGCTATTGGCCTAAAACAGAATGGTTGGAATATTAATTTTGATAATGTGAACATTGGGAATTAAATCCCAACATCTATATTTGACGACTACCTGAGGTCCTAAACTCTATAAAATGAGTCTTGGACTTTTTGTTTTCACACAAGAATTACAAGAAACATAAGAATTATTTCTAGAGCAATATTTCATATTTTCCATCATATTTGAAGAGAGGAAATCGTGTTTGCTGCCTTCCAATATCACTACGATTTTGCAAACACATTGACGTATTTTTCATATGCAATTCAAGGCGATTCACGTCCTTCCAAGGTTCTCAAACTGGTATCATCTTTTATATAGTTGTTGAGAAGCTTAGGTTTTAGTTGTAAGATTCTTGTTCTCTTACACCTATTCTTTCATTTATATTTGAGCTTGTTGCTTGTTGGGTTGTAACAAACCCGTTGTTGTAATTGGGGTAACCCGTGAATTACCTTGGTTAGTAAATTGATTCTCTCAAGGTTGAGGGAATCGAGTTAAAAACCCTAGGTAGTAGAGTACCCAAGGGAGGGGAACCACTATACATATTGTGCCAATTTCTGTGGTTTGATTGAATGTGCAAATTTTCTTTTTGTTACTGATTTTGTGTTTGAGTTTTTGTGTGCGTACATATTCCATATTTTAGATCCTATCAAGTGGTATCAGAGCGAGGTTGCGAGAAGATGTAACAAATCAACTCGCAATGGCATTTACATCAAGGCGCACCGAAGGATAGTTGATGAGAACCTCATCATGAACACTAGCTAGCACAATCTAACCTAGATATGCAAGAAAAAGCTCCTACATAACTAAAAGAAAGGCTTAACTCAGAGAATTCTGAGTTCAAAAAGAAAATAAGTCAAAAGGGGTAAAAATAAAATTTCACCAGCATAATTTGCAAATAGGGTAACTCAGGGTCCAAACACAGGTCAAACAAACCAAATAAGAAGGAAAGTGGGATGATCTGATCCAACAAGGGCTACAACAACTCCAAGGAATTAAGTGACATTCTGTAACCCTAAAACAAACCCACTTCAATTTACGTGGTTCGAGGTAAGAAAAAAATCAAATAAACCCTCTAAAATTCATAGAAAAATAATCTCTAAGGTTTAGAACCTTCAATTTGGCCTTAGAAACCCATTTTGACCTACATTGAGAACCATGCCCAATTAATGATTTAATTTAGGTTTTTATGTAAATTGGCCGGTCAAACATGGTCTGACCTAGAAACAAAATTCACCATTAAAATCCTTAGGTCCAATTTAGTCATGAATAAAAAGTTGAGCCTAAGAAGAGACCTCCTTGACCGACTTTGCAATTTGGTCCTCATCATTACTTTTTGATCCTCAACTTTCGAAACTCTTGCATTTTGGCCCCTAATTTCCTCGTCATTCTTTGCATTTTGGTCCCTCCTGCAAGTCTCTACGCAGCACCATGCTCCGGCGACTTTGCGCGGAACATGGCGCCGTCCAGGGTGAGGGGGGCGTCCTGCAAAGAGAACGTAGAGTTCCCTGCGACGTCTGCAGTCGCAGGGACTCCGCCATGCTGCCTGACGACACCCACACCTTCCGTGCGAATGCGCGGAAGGGATGGGTCTCGTCTTCGACCATACTCCAACGAGGGACGCACGTCGCCAGCATGCGTCCGCCCCTCCGCCTCCGCCTTTATTAAGACCAGCATCACTAGCCAGATCTCCCAGTCTGGTCTTGGCGGAGAAACCCCTAACCCTTCCTCTCTCCCCACTCCGACAGGAACCCACCAGCTCTGGCGGCCCCTCCTCCTCCCTCTCGTCGCCCTGCTGCAATACCAGCAGCAGAGCCACCTTCGCCTGATCTCCCCGCATCGTGCCGTACCAAGCGCACGCCTCCCTGCCCTCTTCCTCACCGCCGCTCTCTCCCTCTGGGTGCTTCTTCTCCGACGACAGTCGGTACGACTGCCCGCTGCTCCGGCCCCGTCATCCCCGTAGGTAGGGTACAGTCACTCCCCTTCCTCCCCTCTTTCTTTTCCCCTAACTATTTTGCTTGATTACCCTACGACCACGCCTGACCACCCTCATCTTCCCCACCTCTGGCCACTCTCCGGTGAGTCGTCCCCGTCATCCCACAACCCCATACGACTCGCCAACTGTCCCAAAAGCTCCGCCTCATCTCACCAAACGCCCTCCACCCCTCCACTGCCACTCTACACCTCCACAACTCACCCCTGATCAAACCCACTTTTCTGGCCATAGGACGACCTAGGCACGCACGCCTAGGCTGTCCCGCGGCCTACTGCACCTCGCACTACCTTCGCCGTGCCATGGCGAAGGTTTCCCTATGGTCTGATTAGGCCGAGAGGCCCTTTTTGTGTTAGACAGACCTGCTGCCCCGGCCGCCATGGGCGACGACTCAAGGAGCTTCCAGGCGAGCTCCAGGCTTCAGAGCACCAGGTCTCCAGCTGAAGCGAATTGAGGAGACCCTGGTGAAGGCAGGCAGCTGGCATGTGACGGGAAACGAGGACGCAGCTACTGAAGCGAGGTCGCGGTCTTCCTGCGGGAGCGCACGAGGAGTAGAAGTTTAGTCCCACATCGTAAGTCCTTAAAGCGCCGCACCTATTTAAATTGATTTTGTGCTTTTACCTTAGCTCCTCAGAACACGGGGTGAGGTCCCCTCGCCTACTCGCCCACCTCGTCCGCGACCCACGCCACGCGGACCTGGCCGACCCGTTTACCCTGCACTCCTCGCGCACCACCCACTCCGGTGCGCCTGGTCACGGGTACGCTACCCGACCCGATAACCCAACTCTGGGAGAGCTTCCTATGAGTGGTTTACAGAGAGAGAGATGTGCGGGTAGAGGGAAGGGCTAAGTTTTGCTGTACCTTGTGCAGGAACAGGGCGCGAAGGAGGAAGGCTTAACACTTAGCCGCAAGAAGGAGAAGAAGAGGAGCAGAGGAAGAAGAAGGCTCGCCAAAGGAGCAGAAGAAGAAGAAACTCTAAAGAAGAGGCCGAGCAAGGCAGAAGACCAAGGAAGAAGAAGCAGCGAAGGAAGGAGAAGAGGAGCACTGTAGCAGACTGCAGTTTAGGTCGTCTGACTGCGGTATCAGACAATGAATGAAGCTTCAGAAGAGATAAAGCAAAGAAGAAAGAAAGAGAAGGCTCCTCAGCTGAAGAGAAAGAAAAGAGAAGAAGAAAGAAAGAGAAGACTTTGCAGAAGACAAAGACAAGAACAAGAAGAGGAACTGAAGAAGAAAAGAAACAGAAGACAAGCAGAAGAAGAGGAATTGAAGGCAAACAGAGCCAAGGAAGACCCGTAGATAGAGGCACTGAAGCTGAAGAAAAGAGAAAGAAGAAAAGAAAAACAAAAAGAGAAAGAAGAGAAGAAGAAGAAGAAGCCAAAGACAGAAATCTCTCTCTCTCTCTTATTTTTGTAAAGAAACTTTGTACTTCTAGAATTCTAGTAGCTCCCTAAGTTCGACCTAGGGAAAACTTTTTCCAAGTAAAAAATTGTATGGTAATGACAACCGTAGCTGTCTCATCTTATACTATAATGACTGTATTATAATAAATATAAAGGCACAAAGTAGCACCGCGGTTGGACCATCACCAATAGTCATCCACCCGTCCTCCCTATTTCGATGGGATGGACTTCGGGTATTGGAACAGGAGGATACAAGTCTTCCTCAAAGCAATGGACGAGGAGTCTTAGATTCTCATTTAAGAGAAGTACACGAATCCGAAGCTGCAGGAAGGCGTAACTTGGACGACGGATCAAAAGAAGAAGATCGTGGGTAACGCAAAGGCAATGAATGCACTTTATTGCGCATTATCAATGGAGGAGTTCAACTGAATTTCGGCATGGGAGTCCGCATATGAAATTTGGAACTCTCTCGAGGTTACCTACGAAGGCACTAACAAGGTAAAAGAAACCCGTATTTCTATTCTAATCGAAGAATATGAGTGTTTCAAGATGACGAAAGAAGATTCAATCAAAGATATGTACACGAGGTTTGGAGAGATCGTGAACCCCATGAAGAATCTAGGAGTAAAGCTGAAGGAGGAGCAGCTTGTAAGGAAGATCTTGAGATCCCTTACAAGCGATTGATCTCCAAAGACCATAGCGATCCAAGAGGCAAAGGATCTATCCACTCTCCCCTTGGATGATCTAATTGGAAGCCTCATGGCATATGAAGTCAAATTGGAGAATATCAAGAATAACGAGAAGGTGACAAGCAAGAAGAAAAGTAATGCTTTTAGAGCAATCAAGGAGGACTCAGAATCAACAACATCAGAATCTGAAGACGAGGAGATGGAAATGCTTACTAGGAAATTCCATAAATTCCTCAAGAAACAAGGTAAACAAGTAAATACAATTTCTTCTAATATTATTTGTTATGAGTGCAAGAGTAAGGGGCACTTGAGGAAGGATTGCCCTATGAACAAGAAGGAAGACAAAAGGAAAGATACAAAAGAAGTCAAGAAGAAGAAAAGGAGAGCTTTAAAAGCAACATGGGATGATAGTAACTCCGACATGGACACCGACTCTAGCGATTCGGATGATGACGAGGTCGCTCATTTATGTTTGGTAGCAACTATGGAAGATACGGACAATGAGGTAAACCCTGATTTCTCTTTTGAAGAATTATTAGAAGCTTATGAAGAACATATCATAAAGCTAAGTCATTTAAAAAGGAAAATAAGGTTTTAAAGAATAATTATCAAACATTAGAATTAGAAAAATCACATTTAGAAATATAATTAGAAATGTCAAAAGAAACTAATAATCAGCTGCATGCAAAGATATTAGAACCAGAAGATATTTATGAGCACTTTGAAGGGACTTTAAATAATCTTAAAACAACTAGAGTAAACACTGAATTTTGTGATTCATTAAAATCAAAATTTCAAAGTAAAAAGAATACCCAAAATAAATCACATGCACCTAGGCATGAATGGATGTATGAAAAGGCTAAAAATCCCAAGAATTATAGATCTAACACTAAAAAGGTATATAAATCTCAGGTTTTGAAAGGTGCTAACTCTAAACGACCCACAAGAAAATGGGTACCTAGAAAAGATATTTGTTTTGCAGGAGTAGATCAAAATAATCAATGGATGTTCAAGGCACATAACGGAACACTTCAATCATTCTATAGGTTAAATGAAGACCAAGAATGTTGGATGAGAGATGCTTGATATCCACAAGCTCGACTTTACTATTGGTAAACTTTATAGTATGATATTTCGTCATTTTTTTTTTGTGATTGACAAAAAGGGGGAGAAAGATAAAGGGCAAATAGGAATATTTTTAGGGGATCATATTTTCAGGGGGAGGATTTAATTAAATATTTTTTCCTTCATATAACATTGTTAAATTTTTTTTTCATAATTATCTATTTGCAAGATATTTTTGTCAACACCAAAAAGGGAGAGATTATTGGAACCTTATTCCACATCTTATTTTGGTATTAACAAAATTATTATGGATTAATATTTTCCATTAAGTATTTTTCAGATTTAGGTGAAGAAGCAAGGCAAACAGGAAATGATGGAGACATGATGATGTGAAGAAGATCATGATATGGAGGAGGAAAGATGACCAGGAAGAATCGAAGAGAAGATCATCTTCGACCCTTTGATTTTTAGTTTAGATTTTATATTTATAGATTGTGTATGCTTCTTAACAAAGAAATATAACTTAGATCGTAAAATCAATTAGAGATAAATCAGGATTTATATTGCAAACATTTTCAAAGTACGTAATAGATTAAAACACTCTTAAAATATGTACTTGTAAGTAAGTACCGGTACTATTCATCAGTACTGGTATTTGTAAGGCACAGGTTTGAGAATTCGTCTCAAACTATGAACAATAAGTACTGATACCAACCATGAGTGCTGGTACATGCTAGCCACAGGTTGAAGCCTTTATTCTGGCTTGAACCTTACAAGTACCGATACCCATGATGAGTACCGGTACAAGTAAGTTGCTGTGCCCAAGGAATTTCAAACCTAGGAGTCACAAGTACCGGTACTAGGACTCATGTACTGGTAGCAGTGAGTACCAGTACAGGTACTTTAGCACTGGTACCAGCTAGCCGTTGGCCCAAAACATAACAGCTGGAATATTAACTCTGATAATGTGAACGTTGGGAATTAAATCCCAACGTCTAGTTGACGACTACCTGAGGTCCTAAACTCTATAAAATGAGTCTTGGACTCTTTGTTTACACACAAGAGATACATGAAACATAAGAATTATTTCTAGAGCTATATTTCATATTTTCCACCATATTTGAAGAGAGGTATTGAGGATGGAAAACTACGCGTTTGCAATTGGATTCGAAAACTCGTCGTAGTTCGAGTCGCGAAGAAATCCATTCTACAGATATAATTTATACCGAAAAATTCGTAAGAAGTTCCTGGTCGAACACAGGGAGGCGGACATTTGATTAAAAATACGCATTTGTTTTGTTTGTCACAAAATAGAATAGCTTGTCGAAAACTAGCTATCTATTTAACAAATAATAAATAGAAGAGAGAGAGAGTATATTACAAATAAAAGCAAAAGGGATGTAGAATAAATATGGATTTCATTATCAGAAGTTCATTACACTACTCATTACGACTAGAAAGTGGGAAATCTATACTAGAAAGCGATAAATCTACTCTAGAAAGTAGTAAAAAGAATGGAGAGAGAAGTATCCTCCTCAACGATCGCTTGGAGGGCGAGTTGGATGGGACGACACCTGGAAAATGGGGAATGGAGCGGGAAGGGAATGAAGCCGCATGTCGTCGTTATCGTAGGATCCGCTTCTCCAATGTAGGGAGAGGACAACCGCAGGATGCTCCACGGAGGGGGACGAAGGTGGAAAAATTGTGATTTCTACTCTAGAGGAGCATCCTAGGTTTAGGACAAGCTCTTAGAGCTTTGGAAGGGGTGAGAAGAGAAGAAGGGATAAGAAATTCGTAGGGTAGGGGTCTCCTTTTATAGTTACAAGGAGTGAGGACATTTTGGATATTTTAATTTCCAAAACATTAATTCAAGACCGACGTGGCCGACGTGGCATGCCGTGCGTGCCTCTTCGCCTTTGGCTGCCTTAACGCCTGCACACATTCACGCATGATCAGCTGTCTGATCTCAAGATCGGACAGCTTAAAATGCTCCTCGCCAGTGCCTTTGAAACTCCTCTATCGCGTACCCGCGTGCGATGAGGCATGCAAACACGTGTCATCGCGCACGTATGCGATCGACGATTCTCCGCGCACCATGCCTCCTCCCTTCGGCCGCCCGATATTGATCTGACGGCCTAATTGCACCTGCACCCACACCCATCTGATTTGAAGTGCTTGGCGCAGCTCGAACGCGTGCCCTTCGCTCGCGAAGGGGCACTCTATCGCTGTGTTAAGCTTCCTCTTGTGTCGCGCAAAGGACTTGTGCATGCGCAATCTGCGACCGTTGGATGGGCATCCAACAGTGGAGATTCGTCGAACGGGTGAAGAGGAGAAGTGAAGGCAGGTCCTTGGGCTGGTTGGGTGGTTGGGATGGTGCCACGTGGTGCCATCTTAGCCATCCATCTTCTGTGTGTTGCAGATGGTGCTACAGATGTCGGATTGGATTGATTTTCACGTCGTTAGGCTGCGATTGTCGATCCGATCCCATCCATGTGGTCGGATTTGTCATCTGAGGTGCGGATTAACACCATTTTGGCCCTTGATCTTTAGGGTTCCTCGGTCTCTATTTGGTGCTACGGATGTCTGATCAGGGCGATCTTGGAGTCGTTGAACTCCAATCGTCACCCTAATCAGATCTGTACGGTTGGATCTTCGATCTGAGGCCCCGATTAACAAGTTGCCTTGTCCTTGGCCATAAAAGGAGACAATTAACCTACATTTTATACAGACTAACCTAAATGCAAGATGATGCATGTTATGCAATATTTATAGTATGTGATGCAATTCTATGCCTAAGAGCACGCGTAAATAGATAGTTTATGTGATATAAACATGTTTACATCACACCCCCATGCCTATCTTTTGCTAGCCCCTAGCAAAAACTACATGCTATTTATAAAAGAATTAGGGTTGGATTACTTGGGTACAAATCATTTTCAACACTAAAAATTTTTACTTAGGACCTAAACTTTCAAAGACACAATAGAGCTTGGGTATCTGCCAAAATATAGATCGCCTCAAGCCCTCGCCTTATTCAAAGAAAGATCTCTTTTTCTTTTTTTTTCTTATTTTCTATTTTTTTTTTTATTTTTGAGTTTAGGGTTATAGAGTGGCTTTCTTCAGCCACTCAACCCACCCAAAATTTGATGAGTTCCCTAGGTTCTAGGAATCTTTTTGTGAATGTGATAAACTCGTTGATCGGCAATTAGAATGGACTTCGGGTTTCTACGCCCCTAGGTGACCTTAAAGAAAGTCTACCTAAAGGTATATCTTTACGACTGGTAGCTTTCTCCCTACTTTTATTTTTTATGGGGTCAACACAAGGGTGAATTATTGGGCTCGTAGATCGCATATTTGATAAAAAATACGTCATAGTATAGTTGCGAAATACGATCAAAAAAATTGATTTATAAAGATAATGAGACTTAGAGTCCCGGTTATTCGTCTCTGGGAGGCGTTTATAGAAATGCAGATTTGAAATCGGTCTCTCCTACTCTACTTGCTTAAAATCACATGTCAATTTATGCTAAGTTCGTATTTATGGATGACATGCTTAGTTGCCAGAATATCAGAAATTAAAAAATGCAACTTCAATCACACAAAAATATTGCAACAAGGCTCATGGTGATTTTCACAAATAGATATATATATTTAGAAAAAGATTTTCATTGATTCATGATGGTGTTTGCAACATCAAGCTCATGGAAAGCTTATAGAGGAATGCTTGAAAACAAAAATCTAGCTAGTAGAAAACGATCGCATACATGAATCTAAGGGTGGATTATGCATGCATCATTGGGGGAGAATTTAGAGCTACACTACTAAGCAGTAAATAAAGCAGTAAAACTATGAAGAACTATAATCTAATCTAACGGAACTAAGGGCATTCAGAGGTGGTCTCTGATGGCCTTTGACTTAGTTGAGAGGAGGAGGGGCGACCAATGATGCTTAGGTCGACCCTTTGAGAGAGGTTGAGGAGGTGATCCAACATCTTGGCGTGGAGATGGTGGTGGCCAAGGTGAAGCAACTCGTGAAGGTGGAATGGAGGTGGAATGAAGCTAAGCTAAATGGAGCCAAGAGTGAATGGGTGAATTGGCCACCCCTTAGGTCTTTTTACAGACCTAAGGGAAGCTCTCTAGAGAATTATGGAATTCTCTAGAGAGGCCAATGGTGGGAGCTTGTGGGAGAGTGAGAGAGAGAGGATGGATGGTGGTTTTTAGATCCACCAAATGTGGATCTAAAAATTGAATGGCTCTTGGTTGCTAATTTTAGCAACCAAGGCAACACATGGTAGAAAGTTCTAGAGAACTCTAGGCTAGTTATTTTCATGTGGATGGTGTGTGTGGGTGTGTGTGGGTCAAAACTTAGGTGGCTAGGTTGATTAGGTTAGGTTCTAGTAGGTTTAGGTCAAGGTAGGTCTCAAATTAGGGTTGTAAACCTTAATTCACTAAGGCAAAGTGCAATTAAACTTAATACAAGTTTAATTGGGTGTGTGGAAACCTAATTGAGAGTAACATAACTCAATTAAGTCAGGTCTAGGTCAATTGGACTCTCACTGAGTCCAGCTGGACAGTCTGTGCTGAGATCAGGGCTCAATTTGACTCAATGTGTGCAATTGAATAGGCTAGTGGAATTGACTATAATACAAGTCAATTAGGTTTAGTGAGGACCTAATTAGGTCCTTATGGAAGTCTAGAGGTGATGTACTAGAGTTAGGGCACCTTAATTTAGGTTCTTAGTGGGTTAGAATTGGGTTTAGGGAAATAGAGATCCAAGATCCAAGCTTGAATCTCAAAACAGGGTCTGGAGGGCAGTTCTGGACATCCAATAATAATGTTAGATGTCTTATAGTGAAAAATCAGAAGTCCAGAATTATTGTCTGGACATCCAATCAGAGTCAGGGAAGAGTTAAGGTTTTGTCTTGGGTATTTTACAGAAATTGGACGTCTGACCAAGTGTCTGAACATCCAATAACACTACAGAAGTGGGTTTAAGGTGTGCGGGAGTTGGCTAAGGGTTCTGGACATCCAGATAGAGGCTAGAATTAGGGTTTTAAGGTTTCCTAGGGTGTGGTGACCAAATCTAAGGGTGGCTAAGGCTTGGGGAGGCTTCTAGGCTGTCCTTGGGATAGGATGGACCCAAGTTCTTCACAATTTATTGCTTTATTCCTACTTAATAGAATAGCATACCTTAACTCCCTTACATTATTATCTACTACATCTATTCTAGGTCTTCCGCTCCAACTCTATTGCAACACCAGTTATTCTTTATTCTTCATATCCAACTTTAGATCTAGCTTCAGATCTAGCTTTTGATCAACTTATTATCTGTAATTGACATAATGCACCTAATCAGTACATTTAGCATTATTTTATGCATAGCTAAAAGAAAGCAGTAAAGGTGCTAGTAATGCTTATGCATGCATGAATTACCCTAACTTATGCTAAGTCCTAGCCTAATTTAGGTCAATTAAGTCCTATAATTGCTGCGCAATAATACCCCCATGCCTAAATCTTACTAGTCCCTAGCAAATGCGAGACTAAAGTTTTCATAGAAGGGTCCCTAAAGGATTGATTATTTTATCAAGTGTATGCCTAGAGATTTTTCTCCATTTTGTTTTCATCCTATGCTCTAGAAATCTAGATAATCATGAAAGTGTAGCTATGTAGCTTTTGCAACGGATTCGAGTGAAAAACTAACTCACCTCTAAAGCCTGTACTTGACCCCTATTAAAAATTCTAGCTGGATAGGAAGACTTCTTCCCTCGAGGTATTCAAGATATTCTATGAATTCCACCTAGCTTTAAGCTTAGGTAGAGAATCTTAGAGGGAAAAGATTATATATTTGGTTGCTCACTCTCGACTGGTGCTACATAGAGATTAGTACTTCAGAATCTAGATTCCCAAATTATTAAGTAACTCAACTAAGAGAAAAATGAGAAAAACTATGCACTCTTTTAGTACCTTTGTATTCATTCACTTTTTTTTTTTATAGAGCTCACATCTCACTAGATTCTCACATATGACATGTATTTGGTGGTCTCACTTGGCATTAACAATTTAATTGAGTTCCTATAACTCTAACACTAAGTCAGAATTCATCAGCCAGTATTCGGGTGGTCAGAAACACAAGAAAGGTGGGTTAAGGCCATATTTGGTGTATCTCAAATTTATTTAGTAGTATTGCCTTAATGCAACTAAAATAAATACTAAATATTCACACACTCTTTCTTCTTGCTTTTTCTTCTTTTTCTAAGTTTTCTTTTCTCTATTTTTTTTTCATTCATTTTTTTTCATTTTTTTTTTCATTTTTTTTCAAAACAACACAAGCTAGCATACATTCATGAACTTTATTGAGGAGGCATTATTAGGGATTGGTGGTACTCAAGAGACATTGGGTGGCTTATTTGGTGGAAGTACCTACTCACGGCACTAGGAGAGACAGATAGGACGATGTAGTTCTGACCTTGACATCAATATCATCCTTTAGCCGAGTGATGAGAGCCTCATCATGAGCCCTAACTAGCTCATTTTGACCCAAAAAAGAGAATAAAAGCTCCTACATAACTTAGAGGAGGGCTTAATTGAAGGAATAAGTGCTTTAAGAAGCAAACATGAAATAAAGGGTAAAAATGCAATTTTACCATTGCAGTACATAAACAGGATTTCTCAGAGGCAAAACATAGGTCAAATGATCTGAATAAGATAAAAAGTAGGTTGATTCAATCAAAAATGGGTTCATGTGCAATCTAGGAATTAAATGACATCTAGTAACCCTCAAATAGACCCGCTTAAGTCAACAGGGTTCTAGTCAGGATAAAAATCAACTAAACCATCTAAAAATTCATGGAAAAATATCCCCTAGGGTTTAGAACCTTCAATTTGACCTTTGGAACCTATTTTGACCTAGATTAGGGTCCTAACTCATTAATTGACCTAATTTAGGTTTTTGTGAAAAAAGTCCATTCAAACGTGGTCAAACCTAAAATCTAACTTCACCATTGGATTCCTTAGGTCCAAATTAGGTTTGTACCAAAATTTGGACCTAAGGGGAGGTCATCTTGACCTACTTTGCAAATTAGTACACCAAATTACATTTTGGCCCCTATCTTTTGAAAATCATTACACATACCCCCCTATCGTCCACACCACTCTTACAAAAAGGTCCCTCCACCATTAATGGGGAGGAATCCTTCTCCGGAGAGGAATGAAGGGGGAATACTCCCTGATCCCTCAGAGATCTCCCAGATTTGGAAGGAAGATTCTCTAAGGAATCCCCTTCCATCTGAGCTCAATCACAATCTTCGATTTCCATCCAATCTCTCGTGCGAACGCACGAGAGATTTGGAGCCCCAACTACCTTCCTTCTCCGGCAAGAAGTCGGTGAAAGAAGGCGTTCCCTCCACGCACCAGAAGCTCGGCCAGCACTTATAAAAGGACCCCCGGTCCTCTGCAAATCTCTCAGACTTGTTTTGGCCGTAGAATCCCCCAGATTTCATCCCCCCTCTCTCCAGCCAAAGAGCTCGCAAGCTCCGGCAATTCTTCCTCCTCCCTTTCGTCGCTCTACTGCCATACCAGCAGCAGGGTTCACTCCGCCTCGTCCTCCCACGTCGCACCGCACTAGCGTACGCCTTCCTATCCTCCTCCTCGACGCCATTATCTCCCTTAGGGCCGTCTTCTCCGACGACGGCACAAATGAGCTGTCCGTCTCCGCTGCCCCCCTTCGCTCCCAATAATTCGGATAAGCTCCCCGTCTTCCACTCTTTCATTTTCTTCATTCTATTTCACACAACACCCCTCAACCGCCACTGTCTGCCTGCATCTTCCCCATCTCCGGTCACCCTCTGGCGAGACGCCTCCGTCACTCCATACCCCCACACGTCTCGCCACCCACCTCACAACCTCCGCCACACTCCACAGAACATCCTCCACCCATCCACAGGTCGCCTACATGATACGGGATTTTACGTGGTTTGTAAAATATGTCACTGAAACGTGCAAAACAGATCAACTCTTAAATTTATAAACCTAGATAGTGGGGTATCTAGGGTCGTCCAAGGAGGAAATATGTTGCAAAATTAATTCTCTTGCTTACAAAATAAATCTCAACTTTCTTTTTGGTCTTTTTCAATATATCATTTTTATATTTTTGAAATTAAGGCAACATGTGAAATTGTTGGCGAGAAAGTTACTTACACTCAACTCAATATACTACCTCTAAACTGGCAAGTAGAGCCTCTCCCAAGCTCACTCTAGGCAAGTGGAGGCCTAGAATAATTAGGGAGAGGGTGTGAAGAATGCTAGAAACAAAGTAATTAAAAATGCAACTAAAGAAATTGCAAAGAAGGCAACTAGATTAATGAGAAAGTGTTTTACAGAAAAGCCTAGTAGATGAATGCTTCTACTACTAGAAAATTGCAATAAATAAAAGAAAACACAAATCCTCTAGGTAGATGGTAAAGAAGAGGGCTTCTTGCTCCAAGCTTGGTAGCTCCCAAGCTTGAAAAGAGTCCTCCATCTCCTTCCTTGCTATGCTTCGCCAAGGTGATGTCCTCCAAAGCAAGTCCTAAGGGGGCGTGCCCTAAGCTTTTCTTCAAGGGCGGACATCTGCCCTAGGTCCTTCTCCTTTGCCTGGCCGTCCTCCTTGAAGTAGAAAAGTCCTCCTCCTTGGCGTGGCCCAAGTTGAAGAGAGTGGGGAGAAGAAGGCACCAAAAGGGCTGCTGATGTGCCCCTTTAATCTTCTTCTCTACTCCTTCTTGGCCGCAGGTGTAGGTGCGTATAGGTTGAAAAATACACTAATGGAGGATGCTCTAAAATGGTGGTAGGTGGTGGGCTTATATAGAGTAGGAAGGGGGCTAAGGTGACTCTTGAAATGGAGGGCTAAGATGGGAAGATGGAGGTGGTTGGGGATCCTATGGCTAAGGGCAATTGGCGCCAACCCAAGGGACACCAACGGGGTGGTTATGGGTGGTGGCACCCCTTGAAGTTGGAGCCAAAATGGCTTCTAGAAGGGGGTCTTAGGTGGTGCCAAGAAATGTTCTAGAAGGAGGGGTAGGTGGGTGGCTAGGATAGGTTGTAGGGTTAGGTGTATGGTGGATGTAGGGGTGGATGTTGGCGCCAAAAAGGGGGGTAGTTAGGGTTAGGTTTTGGCATCAAAATTGGTGTCTTTTGGTGGTGATGATGGGGTGAAGAGGTGGCTAGGAGGTGGCGCCAACTTTAGTAGGATAGCTAGCTTAGGTAGGGCTTAAGTTGGTGGAGCTAGCTACGGTTGAGTTGAAGGTGGTGGATGGCCAAGGAGTTGGTTGCTAGCTAAGCTAAGCTAAGCTAAGCTAGCTTAGCTAGCTATGGAGTAGAGGAGGAGGTATTGTAGTTAGGGTTTGAAGAGAGGAGCTGAGGAGAAGTCTGGAGATAGAACTGGAGCTGGTAGCTGCTGAAGAGGCTGACATGGAGCTACTCTAGCTGGCTTAGCTTGCTAGTTCTTTGCTAACTGCTAAGCAAAGCTAAAGTGAGCTGACTTCTACCATAATGAGTTGAAGTAAGCTGAGTCTGGTGCTCCCGGGGAGGATCAAGCTGGTTGAGGTAGCTAAGGTAGCTTAACTCAACTGAGTTGAGCTAAGTTGAGTCTCCGGGAGCTGGACTTGAGCTTCCTGAGCTGGGATGAGTTCTTCTTCAGCTGGCTGGAGTTGAGTGGAGTTGGATGTAGCTGGATCTGAGCTGGGGTGAACTCCAGTCAACTTAGCTGAGCTAGCTAGAGCTCCCTGTGGACTTGTGGGAGCTAAAATGAGCTAGACTCAACTAGGTTGAGCTGGATCTGAGATGACTTGAGCTAGGGTGAGCTAAGATGAACTCTCTTGAGCTATCATTCAGCTGAGATTAGCTGAATGGAGCTAGGATGAGCTAACCCTAGTTCAAGTGAGCTAGGTTCCAGCTGTGGTGAGCTGGATCAAGCTGAGTTCCAGCTAGTCTGAGCTTCTCCTTCACCATTTGCCTTCTTGAGTGCTAGGGTTTTAGGGATCTGTATATCTGTTCATCCCTAACACTCACAAAAACATATCAAAAGACAGTAAAAAATGCAATGCATGCCTAACCTAATTTATGCTTAAATGCAGCCCAAAAACCCATTTGCGGAGTAAAATCCTAAGAGCTAGGTTTTCTTTAATGCATAAGAATGATGATAAACTGACATTTATCACACTCCCATGCATATCTTTTGCTAGTCTCTCAGCAAAACTTCAAATTTTTTGGAAAATGGAATTTTTGGGAAATCTATTTTTTTTCTTGACTTTTGAGGAGAAAAGGATTAAGGGACCTTGGTTGATCTAAACACAGGAGGTATAGGATTTGTTAAAGATAAACATCGGGATTTATTTTTGGATCCAACCATTAGACAAAACGGGATCAATATATCCTCCAGAAAATTCACAAATTAACCCCTTGTTAATTCAGATGACTTGAAATTTTTGTTTTTAGGATTTTTCTGGCTCATGAATCTGATTCACAACTTGCAAAATCCATTAAAACGTTGTGTCTGTGCTTGTGAAAAGCCAACATTTATAAGGACGTGTTAATTTATTTATTTTTACTTCTTTTTTTTTCCTCCATGCTTATTTTTTAACTTAGTCTTACAACAGATGTGTCGAGATCATCATTCCCGTTATCATTCCTCGAGGAGGCTCTGGCGCCAGTACTTCGGGATAGCACTATCCATGACACTACCTAGGATCTCACAACCCCAAAACATGATGCAGTGTAAAGGAGTGCTCCAAGAAAACTCAAGCTCTTGCTCCGACACTATAGGTAGAGCACCGTCCAAGACACTTGAGCTGCTAATATGCGCTTTAATACTCCGTCTAAAGATATGAAATATAGATATGGAGCAGCGCCAAGGCGGTAACATGTTGACATCGCATCCTCAAAGGAGGCATTTTCCTCCTTCTCAGCGGTGGGAACTCAAACCAATGATCTGCTTCAGACTTTTACTAAGTCCAAACACGGGAGTTTTTCAAATTTTAAGTGTCGGCTTGTGTGTGAAAATTGACACAAGGAGTTTCTCAAGACATACAAGTTTTTGAATCAGAAACTAAGCCAAATACTTTCCACATTACAAAATAGGATCAAGTCACCTGAACTATCATGAGTTCAGATGGAATTTTTAGAGAAGGATATCTGATCTAGTCTAAAATAGACCCTGAAATTCTAATGATCAGATCCACATCCTCTTCCGTAGTTTGTTAAAGATTAAATCCTATTGTACCAAAAGTGAATTTTTCGACCTTAGTCCCAATTTCAAAATTTTTCCTCACAAAGTTTTCATCATTTTTATATTTTTGAGTATGTAAGTAGGAAATAAACTAAGAAAAATGCATATTTTTAGGTTTTGAAAATCCTAAATCGATCGTCAAATTTTAAAATCACCCCCCATGCTTAAGATATGCAATGTCCTCATGCATTAGGAGAGAAAAGGGATCACCTTAATGAAGAGCAGTTGGGTTTAGGATGGTCAAAACCTGGAAAAAGAAAGGAAAAAGGAAAGCAGGAAAAATGATGGGTTACCTCCCATCCAGTGCTATCTTTTACGCCATTCAGCCGGTGTGAAGGTATGCACGGAAGATGGAAAATCATGTAAAAAGTTGGACACTTGAATGTCTTTAATAAAAGTGTCTTCCTCAAGTTCCCTAAAAGATGAGTGGTAAAGATAAAGGGATCAAAATAAAATAGAGAAATGGAAAAATGACCCGGATCTGGCCATGGTTTAAGTTCTTGTAAAATGCCAGACTCTGGTAGGTCGGGTGATAGGTCCAATTGAAAGGGATGGGGAAGGGAGTCAATGAGATGTAGGGTGGGTGAAGTTAGTGTGTATGTTTTTGGTGAAAAATCAGGAAGAAGAAAAGGGGGAAATTCAAACCCTAGTTGATCTGGAAAGTCTTAGACCACATAAGAATCAATAAAATCTAGATCAATAGTGGTCAAAGATGAATGAGATTGGATCAACATAGACTTCTCAAATGCTGCTTCCATTTTATTATTAGTGCCCTCAAAAATTTTGTGATCAATGGACCTCTTGGAAGCTTGAAATAAATCTAATGAGGTATGGTTACTACAACTTATATTCATTTTCCCAGAATGAGAATTGATATTAGATGCTGCCATAATCAGAAAAGGTCTTCCAAGGATGGCATTAATGAGAGCCTTAGGTACCTCTATGTCAAGGACCAGAAAATTTACCGGAAATAGAAAATTTCGGACCTTGAAATACTATCCCCAACAACTCCCCGCGATTGGATGGTAGATTGGTCTTCCAATTGAAATTGAACCTTAGTAGGTTTTAAATCACTGAATCAAAATTCCTCAAATAAGACAGGAGGGATGAAATTACTAGAGATACCTAAGTTCAGAGGGGCACGGAAAAAAATGGTGTCAGTTATGACAACTGAGATGAGTGATATGCCCTGGTCCTTTTTTGTGAAAGGTAGCTTGCTCTGAAAAACTGAGCTGGCTATCTTTGAAAGGACCAACCTTTCTAGATTCTGATCATGCCCTTTTGTTGTAAATTTTTTAGTGGCATGGGGAGAATCTAGGAAGGGAATATTCCTCTCGACTTGCTCAAATAATTCCAAAGGATTGTGGTCAAAGGGCTCTGATTTTGGATTGTTGGATTGCAGTTTTTGAGAGTGGGAAATAGGGTTTGAATAAAGTGTTTTTGGGATTTCTTTTTCTTCTTCCTTATTGAGGTTAGGGGGGTCAATCTGCATTGGTTGAGAATCAGCTTCATCATTTGAATGTGAAGGCCTTAAATCCATGGTGGTTTCCTCACTCCTCAAAGTCTCTGCATATGTAGCTTGGTGATCACTGGGCGGAGGTAGGGGGCATGATGTTGATAGAAACTGGGTTGGTGCTATGATATTGGGTTAATAGGAGGCTGAACCATGTGGTTCTGATGTTGGTAGCCACCCGGGTGTTGGTTCCTGTGATTAAGAATGTTTGGTGTGGGTTTGGATAGTGAGTGTCCTGCAGGTCCTTGAGTTGGAATATCCCCAATTTGATCATTGAGATTGTTAATAAGACGGGTTGTTTCCTTTGTTTTTTCTTTGTAACTCCTACAAGGTTTTCATCATCTGGGCATTAATGACTTCTTGAGATTGCCCAGATTGACAAGTCTGATTTGAACCATATCCTCTAAACGGGTTTTGTTGTTGGTGTGGAACCGGATTGGTCCAGGAGTGAGCCGGATAATTGCCCCCATTAGAGGAAATTTTCAATTTCTCTTGGAAAGTAGGGACATTTTGGGTGGGGTGATGATTGGGATAAACATAATTCCATGTTGAACCATAGAAAGCCTCAGAATAATAATTATACTCAGCACGGGATTTATGCAGAGTTTCTCTCTTGCGGGCGTTTAGAGGGGTAAGATGTGGAATGTGTGGAGCTTGGGTAGGTGTGGCAGGACTCCCTTGGTTGGCTAGGTTTGTTAAATCCTTATGCAACTGTTGTTGCTTAACTTGTAGCTGAGCAATGATAGAGTAGAGATTAGGTGGAGGGGCCTGATTAAGTAGCTCCTGGGTGGAAAAATAGGGGAAAGAAAAATTAGCATGCGGGTTAGAGGACCAATTTTTATTTTCCAATTTGAAAGAAGAGGAAGAATGCAAGAAAGTCTTTTTGGGGAGGCAAAATCAAGTGGTCCCTCCACGTGTGGAGTTTTGGACCGCTGCCCGTGCAAAATGGAAGAAATGGGAGGGGAGGAGAAGAGATGGAGATGAGAGAAGTGTGCAATTCAAACAAACAAAGCTAGACCTAACTTAAGTGTGACTCCCTAATAAGAAACCTAAGACTTGATCTATGTAGGAAATAAGTAATCAATAGTGAATACCTGTTCTATCAACAAATCTAGCCAAGTTGCTTAAGGGGAGGTTTGGACCCAAACATTTCCTAGGGAAAACCCCAAGTGCTTGTACAAACCCGCTCCTGGTCGTTTGACATGACCCCTCAGCCTGAACACCAGATATAGATGACAGAATTGGTACTAACTAAAGAAAACTTAAGACTTAGATAGCAAGCCAAAGTTGATGAAGCCTTAGAGGTCAAATTGCTACAAATTTTAGTTAGATCTAGGATACTACAGTGCACACGAATTGTGGAGGGCGTTAATTGGGTTGTTGCCCTATTATTTCTTTTTTTTTTGTGTGTGCAAGAATTGGAAAGTGGTTCCAATGAAAAGCAAGCTGTCACACAATTTTTTGTATTTCTGTCTTTTAGGATTGGATTTAACTTAGTATATTTTTAAGGTTTTCTTTTTAAGTTTTCAAATAATTTTGAGTTTCCACAAACACGAGGAAATCAAGTTGTATGGGTGAGGATATGTTTCCTCTTGTTGTTTGTTTCTAAAAATGAAAAAAGAAACCCTAATTCAATTGGTCCAAGGACAGAAATTTAACTACTAATGAGTTATTTTAGGCTTTCTACATTAAGTAGTGGTCCAAACAAGTCAAACAACACCACTACTTTGAATAAAATCAAGCAAGGATTCCAGAAAATATTTTTGTAAGATTTTAGGAATTTATTTGATAATTATTTTAAATTTTTCCTTGTACTGGCGTTAAAGTTCAGAAATGATACCCGTGGGCATTTTGGACTTTTTAATACTACCACCGACCTCAGAAAATTTTGGTGATTTTATATAGTGTAAAATTTCACAAGGATTCTAGAAAGCTAAATTTCACAAAAATTGAATGAGTATAAAAATTTCAAAAATTTGCAGATAGTAGTAAACCAGGAAGATTAGAGGATGTGACCCCTCTGCAGTCCATAAATTTTTAAAAATTAAATACAGTGCCAATTGATATAAAATTTGGAACATATGTTCCTAACTCAATTTGGAATCATTGTATGAAATTTTATGATTTTAGGAGGCTTGTGGTGTTGGGAATTGATTTTTCAATTCTGGACAGAAATCTGGACCCGAAAAATAAAATACCAACACTTGAAATGGAGTGGTGTTAATGAAACATTCAAGCAAATAATGAATTTTAATGGGCATCACTCCACTTAATTAAATTATTTAGGGTCCTGAAAGCCAAGTTTAATATTTGTTTGGTAGTCTGTTAGCCTAAATGTGACAAGAAAGGGGAACCAACCTAAATTTCGTGGGAAGAAAAGGAACTTTGAGCTCTCACTTCCATATTCCCACTTTCCCGCTGTAGTTCCTGCACACATTGAAAAAAGAAAGAGAAGGGGATGAGATCCACTTCAAGCAAGAGAACAAAATCAAGCAAAGCCGTGCCTCCCCGGCAACGGTGCCAAAAAGTGATACGGGATTTTACGCAGTTTGTAAAATGTCTCTGTAACGCGCAAAATCGATTAACTCTTAAATTTATAAACCTAGATAGTGGGGTATCCAGAGTCGTCCAAGGAGGTAATATGTTGCAAAATTAATTCTCTTACTTACAAAATAGATCTCAACTTTCTTTTTGGTCTTTTTCAATATATCATTTTTATGTTTTTGAAATTAAGGCAACATGCGAAATTGTTGGCGAAAAAGTTACTTACACTCAACTCAATATACTACGTCTAAAGTGGCAAGTAGAGCCTCTCCCTAAGCTCACTCTAGGCAAGTGGAGGCCTAGAATAATTAGGGAGAGGGAGTGAAGAATGCTAAAAATAAAGCAATTAAAAATGCAACTAAAGAAATTGCAAAGAAGGCAACTAGATTAATGAGAAAGTGTTTTACAGAAAAGCCTAGTAGATGAATGCTTCTACTAATAGAAAATTGCAATAAATAAAAGAAAACACAAATCCTCTAGATAGATGGTAAAGAAGAGGGCTTCTTGCTCCAAGCTTGGTAGCTCCCAAGCTTGAAAAGAGTCCTCTAACTCCTTCCTTGCTATGCTCCGCCAAGGTGATGTCCTCCAAAGCAAGTCCTAAGGGGGCATGCCCTAAGCTTTTCTCCAAGGGCGGACGTCTGCCCTAGGTCCTTCTCCTTTGCCTGGCCGTCCTCCTTGAAGTAGAAAAGTCCTCCTCCTTGGCGTGGCCCAAGTTGAAGAGAGTGGGGAGAAGAAGGCACCAAAAGGGCTGCTGATGTGCCCCTTTAATCTTCTTCTCTACTCCTTCTTGGCCGTAGGTGTAGGTGGGTATAGGTAGAAAAATACCCATAGTGGTAGGTGGTGGGTGATTAGCCCATAGTTGTGGGCTATTTAAGTATTTAACTGCCTACACATTAGGTTAATTCTAACATTTATTTAGTATAAATTAGGATGTAAATAGATTAATTCATAGTTTTAATCTAATTACATAATCCATACATTGCATTCATATCTTAAGTGCATTTAGAATTAGCTTAAAATAGCATTCATCTAATTAGATAACCAATTAGGTATATTGTTTTTATTAACATAGAAGTTGAGGGTCTATACATAAATAACCCTAATATTTTAATAATATTTTCTTTATTCGTCTTCTTTCAGAACGGCTGGCTGCCGCTCCAACCCCCGGGTGATGCAGTGAAGGAGCCATTCAAGGGGGAGCGGATACGGTGGATCTGGTCGGCCGCTAATTTCAAATTTGTTCAGGACACTACAAAAGGAGCACGGAGGCAGCCGAGCTCAGGAGGCCTCCGCCACCGACCCACCACTGTGCAGAGAGAACCTCTCTCTTCCACTCCACACTGCCGGCCTCTACCGTGGCGGCGAGACTCCACCACCGTGGGCGTGTGGTGTGACAGGCCACACCGCCATCCGGAGCTCGCCCGCATTACCGTGAGCACCTTAGCGTGCAACTTCCTCGCCGTCATCACTGACCACCGTCACCAATCTACTGATTCAGCCACCCTCTCAGTAACTTAAGACGTCTGGGAATTTCCCAGACGTCTGAAGTTACCCGCTCACTTCACCGCACACGCCTGAAGTCGCCTGCAGACCCCTTCCCGCACCTGCAGAACCTTCAGCGCACCCACGTCCGTCAACCTTCAGCTCAAACGTGCCTCAACTCTCCAACCGGCCACCAGACCGCCTGCACCCTCCACCGCTCACCGGCTGCAGACCTGCGCACGCCTGCAGATCAGCCCGCGCTCTCCTCCAACGCCTGCAGACCAGCCTGCAACATCCTCCAACAGCCGCCTGCAGCTTCCACCGCACACGCCAACCGCCTGCAGACCACCGCGCAAGCGCCCTCCTGCAGACCACCGCCCACGCACAACCGCGCCAGCGCCCTCCGCAGACCCTCCGCCCACGCCAGCTTCCACCGCACACGCCAACCGCCTGCAGACCACCGCGCAAGCGCCCTCCTGCAGACCACCGCCCACGCACAACCGCGCGCCCTCCTGCAGAACCTTTGCGCACCCACGCACAACCGCCTGCAGACCGCCCAACCGACCACCGCGCACGCCAGCCGCAACAGCCACCCCCGCAGTAGCAGCAGGCGGCGGACTTCACGCCAATAGGCTGCGCAAGCTGCCGGCTGCAGCACCTCCGCCGGAGCTCGTCCGGCCACCTCCGACCGCCGCGCGACTCGCCGCCACCACCGATTCGAAGCCCTTGATCCAAGGGACCTCCTCCGAGCTTCCCACGCCCGGCCATGGGCTCCTCGTCGCGCAAGACAACGGGGAAAAATTCCCCTATTTTGCTACAGTAAAACTTTAATTAAAATTTACATTTTCTGCCATTGCCACATTTTAATCATATTCTATTCACTCTGCATTGCGGAAAATATCCTGTAGTTTCTCATAATTGCCATTTCAGCATTGTTTCTTGCTTAAACCTTAATCTAAAGGCAATCTTGGCTTGGTTCTTGTCCAAATTGACTCCGAACAAACATTTTTAAGTGGCACAAATTTTAATACGTTATTGGCTCCCTGTGGATACGACCCGCTCCTCTGCGAGTGGTTATTTCTTATTAAAAATTGATTAGTCGATTTTTCCACCACATTAAACTACAAACGACTTAAAAGCGAAAGATCGACCGGTCAGTGGGCTTATATAGAGTAGGAAGGGGGCTAAGGTGACTCTTGAAATGGAGGGCTAAGATGGGAAGATGGAGGTGGTTGGGGATCCTATGGCTAAGGGCAATTGGCGCCAACCCAAGGGACACCTAGGGGGTGGTTATGGGTGGTGGCACCCCTTGAAGTTGGAGCCAAAATGGCTTCTAGAAGGGGGTCTTAGGTGGTGCCAAGAAAGGTTCTAGAAGGAGGGGTAGGTGGGTGGCTAGGATAGGTTGTAGGGTTAGGTGTATGGTGGATGTAGGGGTGGATGTTGGCGCCAAAAAGGGGGGTAGTTAGGGTTAGGTTTTGGCATCAAAATTGGTGCCTTTTGGTGGTGATGATGGGGTGAAGAGGTGGCTAGGAGGTGGCGCCAACTTGAGTAGGATAGCTAGCTTAGGTAGGGCTTAAGTTGGTGGAGCTAGCTAGGGTTGAGTTGAAGGTGGTGGATGGCCAAGGAGTTCGTTGCTAGCTAAGCTAAGCTAAGCTAAGCTAGCTTAGCTAGCTATGGAGTAGAGGAGGAGGTATTGTAGTTAGGGTTTGAAGAGAGGAGCTGAGGAGGAGAAGTTTGGAGATAGACTGGAGCTGGCAGCTGCTGAAGAGGCTGACATGGAGCTACTCTAGCTGGCTTAGCTTGCTAGTTCTTTGCTAACTGCTAAGCAAAGCTAAAGTGAGCTGACTTCTACCATAATGAGCTGAAGTAAGCTGAGTCTGGTGCTCCCGGGGAGGATCAAGCTTGTTGAGGTAGCTAAGGTAGCTTAACTCAACTGAGTTGAGCTAAGTTGAGTCTCCGGGAGCTGGACTTGAGCTTCCTGAGCTGGGATGAGTTCTTCTTCAGCTGGCTGGAGTTGAGTGGAGTTGGATGTAGCTAGATCTGAGCTGGGGTGAACTCCAGTCAAGTTAGCTGAGCTAGCTAGAGCTCCCTGTGGACTTGTGGGAGCTAAAATGACCTAGACTCAACTAGGTTGAGCTGGATCTGAGCTGACTTGAGCTAGGGTGAGCTAAGATGAACTCTCTTGAGCTGGCATTCAGCTGAGATTAGCTGAATGGAGCTAGGATGAGCTAACCCTAGTTCAAGTGAGCTGGGTTCCAGCTTTGGTAAACTGGATCAAGCTGAGTTCCAACTAGTCTGAGCTTCTCCTTCACCATTTGCCTTCTTGAGTGCTAGGATTTTAGGGATCTGTATATCTGTTTATCCCTAACACTCACAAAAACATATCAAAAAGACAATAAAAAATGCAATGCATGCCTAACCTAGTTTATGCCTAAATGCAACCCAAAAACCCGTTTGCGGAGTAAAATCCTAAGAGCTAGGTTTGTTTTAATGCATAGGAATGATGATAAGCTGACATTTATCACTACACCACCACAAACGCCCCCTGAACTAACCCATAAATCCAGCCACAGAATGACCTAGGCACGAACGCCTAGGCCGCCCCGCGGCTTGCCAACGATCGACTCACCTTTGCCATGACATGGCGAAGGTCCTCCTGTGGTCTGATAGAGCTGCAAGCTTCTTTTTGTGTTGTGCAGGGTCAAGCTACCAGCCGCCATTAACAACGACTCGAGCTCGACTGTTCTTCAGCTCCAGGCACAATTGACCGCTCTCAGGCTTCCAGACCGCGCGGGTTGCGAGTGTGCACAAGCCCAGCCTGATAAAGGGTGCTGCGGACCTGCAGCTGCGCCAATCGTGAAGCCGTTCTCCTGCAGTTGCCAGCAGCAGCGGGTGGGACTTTTAGTCCTACCTCTGTAAGCAGTGACCTGTTTGAGTACTTTAAATTGATTTTGTGATATTGTCTGGTCGCCTCCAATTCACTCGGGTGAGGTCCCTCCTCACCTATGCACGCCTCGTCTTTGAATTCACCCCGTGGACCTGGTAACCCGACCCGACTATCCTACCATGCACTCCTCGTGCACCACACCCACGCCGATGCGCCCGGACCCAGGCGTGCGACCAATCCGATTACCCAGCTCTGGGAGAGCATACTGAAGAGTGATATACAGAGGGAGAGAGACGTGGGTATGGGTAGAGGGGTAGGTTTTGCTCTCTTCGATTTTGTGCAGGGAAGGAGAAGTGAAGCTAACACTTAGTTTCAGAGGAAAAAGAGAAGGAAAGGCAAGGCAGAAGGAAGAGGCGAAGCCAAAGAGAAGAGGAAGTCAGAGAGCTAAGGCTGAAGAAGGAAGAAGAAAAAAAAGAGAAGGAAAGCTGAAGCCAAGGGAAGCAGAGCCAAAGGAAGGAAGAAGAAAGGCAATAGCAGAAAAAAAAACTACAGAAGAGAGGCAAGGCAGAAGATAGAGGAAAATAAGAAGAAAGGCAAGAGAGCTGTAGAGAAGAAAGAAGAAGCACACGGCCAAAGAAGAACAGAAGAAAGAGAGGAAAATCAGAGGAAGTCAGAAGAAGAACAAGAGCAGACAGGAGAAACATCTTTTTAAAACGTCTGATCATAAGATCAGACATCCAATTCCTTTATTTTTGCCAAAATTAACTCTTAAACTCATGCATATATATTCTGAATTAAGTTTTGAGTAATTAAGTGTTCAATTACATTATTGAGATTAGTGAATAAATTCCATTTGCTCCCTGTGTTCGACCTTGGATACTGAGGTTTTTGAGTAATAAATTTTTATTTATTGACAACGCTTGGTCACGTATACTACGACGCAACTAACTGTTAAAACATGATCAAGCTGTGTGAACACCGTGGATTTCGTAAAGAATGGTTGTAACCATCCACTTTAGCCCTAGTTTTATGAAAACTCGCTCTCTTCGTATTTGCCTTATTTGGTGGCTCCCAAAATTCACACAAAAATGTATATGTAGGATCCGAGAGCGAAAACTATTCCTAATCTCTGAGTATCATCACCTAATTATCTAGGATTCCAGATTTCTAGCACTAATCTTAGAGCACTAGCACACTCTACTCTCATCTCACACTATTTGGTGGATTTTTGGAAGAAAATCTGCCTGACTCCCAAAACACTATCCAAGGGTTTAGGAGAAGAAGCACTGCTTCTTCTTGATAGACTAAAGATGTTTATTAGCCTTCACCATGAATCCATTGCAAATTTTACTTGTGTGAAAAATTATACTAGATTCCAGATTACAAGAATCAACTAGAGGATAAAATCCCTAATGCATTCTCTTAATAAGATAATCTTATTCATGGATGCACTATGTATATATGCTATAAACAAGTAACCTCTTATATTCGTACTTCATGAAATTTCCCTTTCGGGTTACATTCAGCTTGACCCTAGATTTAGAACAAAAGTTGAGCAGGTGAGTCGGAAGTGGCTGTTGCAGACGATTTTTAACTCCAATGCGAGCATTAGAGGTGGAGTCGGCTGTTCTTTTATTTAGGGTCCTAAAGTACTTTTGACATGCAGCTCCGAGGTTTTCCTAAATGTTGGCATGAAAATTTTCAATTTTGTTGTATCTAACCCCCCATGCCTAAGTTCTTGCATGTCCTCATGCATGAATATAAAAGAAGATAAATATATGATGTAAACACATTTACACTACCTAAAATGTCTATTTATGCATGTTCTTAAGCATAGGATTGCATTTCATGATATAAATATTGCATAACATGCATCATCTTGCATTTAGAGTAGTTTGAATAAAATGGAGGTTAATTGTCTCCTTTTATGTGCTTGGACAGGGCAAACATTTTGTCGGGACCTCGGATCAAAGATCCAACCGTATGGATGTGATCAGGGTGACGATTGGAGTTCAACGACTCCAAGATCACCCTAATCAGGCATCCGTAGCATCAAATAGTGACCGGGGAACCCTAGAAGATCAAGGGCCAGGATGGCAAAAATCCGCACTTTAGATGACAAATCCGACCGCACAGATGAATTCGGATCGACGATCGCAGCCCAACGACACAAAAATCGAGTCAATCCGACATCCGTGGCACCATCTACAACTTCCAGAAGATGGACGGCCAAGATAGCGTCACGTGGCACCATCTCAGCCGCCCAAACGGCCGCTTCATCTTGTGAAGGCCCCACGCCCGATCGCTCTCCGCCGTTGGATCTTAATCCAACGGCTGTGGGCGCTCGCATTTAAAAGCGTCTGCTCGACCATCCGCGCCCCATAGCACAGTGGTCGAGCGCGCTATCGCGAGGGTGGGGCGCGGGTTCGAGCCGTGGAGAGGGGCTGGAAGGTGCAGCGATTGGGCGTGGGTGGAGCATCAGATGGAGATTGGACGGCCACGCGCGCCCGATAGCATCGACGCGCGATTGCATGCGCAATCAGACGCGCAATCAGATGCGCGGGCGGGCGCACAACGCAGCGGGCGCGGACGCATCTTAAGCTGTCCGATCTCGCGATCGGATGGCTGAAAAGCGGCGAACGTGCGCAAGCTGTTGAGCGTGCGAGCAGGCGAGGAGGTGCGCGCGAGCCGACCACGACGCCCATGTCGGTGCTTTAGTGACGGATTTATCCGTCACTAAAAACCCTTCTTTTATTATTTTGAAGTTGTAATGTCCATTTTGCCCCACTCCTTGCAACTATAAAAGGAGACCCCCTCCATACGAAATTCTCATCCCTTCTTTCTCCTCTCTACCCCTCCAAAGCTCAAGAGAAGCTTGTCCCACACCTGGGATGCTTCTTGCGAGATAAAGTCCAATTTTCGTTCCCCTTCGGAAGTGGATCCCGCGACGACGACGGCGTGCTGCTCCGTTCCCTTTCTTCTGCTTCGTCCTCCTTCGTCCTGCTTCGTTCTCCTTCGTCCAAGCGTCGTCCCGTCCAGCTTGTCCTCCAAGCAACCGTCGAGGAGGATTTCTCTCTCCCTATTCTTTTTACTGCTTTCTAGTATAGAGTTACTGCTTTCTAGATTAATCTACTCGTCCTCCAAGTGACCGTCGAGGAGGACATTTCTCCCTCCATTCTTTTAATGTTTTCTAGAGTAAATTTATCGCTTTCTAGAGTAATTATTTTATGCTTTCTAGTTGTAATGAACAATCTCTTCAATGAAAAATTCCTTCTTTATTCTATATCTCATTTTGATTTCTCTGTGTAATATTCTCTCTCTCTTACTCTCTCTCTCTCTTCTATTGATTGTAAATAATTAGATAGTTTTAAATTGAATTATTCTGTGATAAATAAAAAGAAACGCGTAGTTTTTAAATCAAACATCCGCCTCCCTATGTTCGACCTGGAATTCTTTTCGGTATAAATTTTATTTGTTGAACACGAATTCTTCGCTTTCGAACTACAACGACAGGTTTTCCAAAACCAAACACGTAAGCGTAGCGATTCGTAAAAATGTTTCAACAATATAGCAGGGAGTAAATGGGTAGAAATCACCTAGAATGCTCCTGAATTTTAGCGTTTAGCGTCGGCCAACCTGACAGTATGCAATATGTGAAAAGGAAATATGCTTAAAGAAAAGTATGCTATGTATAAAAATGGTTATGTATAGATGATGGTAGAATGTGGGATATGCTATCTATACGTTCTGAGTTTAACGCCTCCAGCTGGGCGAGAACTTACTTAGATATCCTCGATAAGATGAATGAGTTCGTCAGTTGGAGGAGGTTCCTGGGTCGTAAATGGTTTGAGGCGCTGGCCATTTACCGTAGAAACATGCCTAGATTTTGGGTCCCTGATTTGGACCGCCCCATTAGGATATGGGTGAATCACAACACATGGGCTAGTCCACTTGGACTTGAGCTTCCCTGAAGAAAGTTTCAGTCGCGAATCAAACAACCAGACTTACTAGTTGGGCGTGAATGTTTTCCTCCAGATGTGGCGGTCATGAAAGGCCTTGGTCTCGTCCTTGTATATCAATGCATTCTCATAGGCCTCCCGCTGGATCTCTTCCAATTCACTAGCTGGAGTTTCCGTTCTAGACCTCCCACATCGAGGTCAAGGTTACATTTTCGCAACTCCCAAAATGTGTGGTGTTCTAACTCTACAGGAAGGTGACAGGCCTTGCCATATACCATACAATATGGTGACATTCCGAGTGGGGCCTTGTATGTGGTCCGATATGCTCAAAGTGCATCAACTAATTTATCGGACCAGTCCTTCCTGTCTGGTCTAACCGTCTTCTGGAGAATCAGCTTGATCTGACGGTTAGACACTTCAACCTACCCATTGGTCTGTGGGTGATATGGGGTGGCTATACGGTGATGTACCCTGTATTTCTTTAATAATGACCTGAAGTGGGCATGGATGAAGTAGCTTCCCCCATCGCTAATTAGAGCACGAGGTATTCCAAATCTCGCGATGATGTATTCTCGTACGAAAGAAATGACGGTCTTATGATCAACCTGTCTCGCCGGAATGGCCTCGACCCACTTCGAGACATAGTTAATAGCTAGTAGTATGTACTCGAAGCCATGCGAGTTCAGAAAAGGGCCCATAAAATCGATGCCCCAGACGTCGAACACTTCTACAACCACGATGGGTTGGAGTGGCATCATGTCTCTCTTGGTCATAGAACCGACCGACTAGCATCGTTTACAATGCTAGGCGTATTCATGTGTATCTCTAAAAACAGTTGGCCAAAAAAATCCCGACTGTAAAATTTTTGCAACGGTTTTCCGTCCCGAGAAATGACCACCACAAGCATCATTGTGGCAAAAAGATAACACACTGGGGATCTCAGAATTTGGGATGCATCTTCGAATAATCTGATCCGCTCCAATGCGGAAGAGCAGTAGGTCATCCCAGAGGTAAAATTTGGCCTCCACAGTAAATTTGAGTTTCTGGTCCTTGGATAGGTTTGTGGGAATCTTGCCTGCAGCAAGATAGTTTGCGATATCCGCGTACCAGGGGAACTCAACAGAGTGAACTGCCAAAAGGGATTCATCCAGAAATTGGTCATAGATAGGTAGGGAATAAGGAATGTGGGCTGGGTCCAGTTTGGATAGGTGATCCGCCACAACATTCTGCTTTCTGGCTTTGTCATAGATTTCAATATCAAATTCTTGCAATAGAAGGATCCATCTGATGAGCTGGGGATTGGCATCCTTCTTTGCCAACAAATGCCGGAGGGTCGAGTGGTTAGTGAAGATGATAACTTTGGACCCTAATAGAAAAGATCTGAATTTCTCCAACCCGAATACTTCTGCTAGCAGTTCTTTTTCGATGACAGTATAATTGCGCTAAGCCTCATTCAACATCTTGCTAGCATAGTGTATGACAAAAGGTTGTTTCTCCCGATGTTGGCCTAAAACAGCACCGATGGCGAAATCAGAAGCTCTTGAAATTAAGTGACCAGTCGGGGGGTTGGAGAATCGAAGAATCAGAGACAGCACTTTGTAAAGTCTCGAAGGCACTGTGACACGAGGTGTCGAATTCGAATAGGGCATTGACAACAACGAGATTCGTCAAAGGTCATGCAATTTTTTAGAAATCGCGTATAAATCTCCGATAGAAGCCAACATGACCCAAGAATGATCTGATCTGCTTGACCGAACTACGTGGTGGCAAGTGGAAAATAATCTCAGATTTAGCTCGATCGACCTGGAGTTCATTTTTAGAGATCCTGTGCCCTAGTACTATGCCATCCCTCACCATGAAATGGCTTTTCTCCCAGGATAGTACTAGGTTTACCTCAATACATCATTTCAAGATTTCGATGAGGTTATCAAGATAAGATGTGAAATCATCTCCGAAAATAGAGAAGTCATCCATGAACACCTCCACATAGTCCCCAATCATGTCAGAGAAGATGGCCATCATAAAATGTTGAAATATTGCTGGTGTGTTGCAGAGGCCAAAGGGCATTCACTTGAAAGCGAATGTTCCAAAGGGGCATGTGAATGTGGTCTTGTCTTGATCTTCCAGGCTAATCGCTACTTGATTATACCTGGAGTATCCATCCAGAAAGCAAAGGAAACTGCGTCCGGCTAACCATTCCAAGATCTGATCAATGAAAGGCAAAGGAAAGTGATCCTTCTGGGTAGCCATGCTCAGTTTCCTATAGTCGATGCAGACCTGCCATGATGTCACAGTGCGGGTCTGGATGGATTCGCCTTTATCATTTTTCACTAAGGTAGTCCTACTTTCTTGGGCACTATCTGGATCAGACTCACCCATTGGCTGCCAGAGATTGGGTATACAATATCTGCATCCAGCCATTTGATGATCTCCTTAACAACCTCTAGCATATTTGGGTTTAGCCGTCTTTGAGGTTGTCTCGATGGTTTCACCCCCTCATCCGTGTAAATGTGATGAGTGCAATATGAGGGGCGAATACCGTAGAGATCAACAATGCTCGACCCTATAACAGCCCTATGGTCTTGTAGCGTAGAAATCAATTGATGCTGTTGTTCTTGGGTTAAGTGGGCACTAATAATGACCGGGTATGTCTCACTTTCGCCCAAGAATACATACTTAAGTGAGTCAGGTAAGGGTTTCAATTCAAGCATGGGTGGGTCAAAGTAAAAAATGGGAATAGGAGGAGCAGACTCGAAGGTGGAAATCTGATGATCCGTGTGCATGTGAATTCCTACTAATTCGCTACCTGTGAGATAATCGGTTGTGACTGCATTAATGGGAAACCTATTAGCTGTGGTCACGTCTTCTTGTAACAACAGGGGCGATCCAGTAGTGTACGGATCAGGATAGCTAGATTCAGGGGTGCTGTGGTCAAAAACACACCCTAAATAATCGGATCCACGAGGAGATATGTGCAGTGCAGTGGTCTCAGTCCCATGTGTATCGAGGTCCAAGAACCTTGATAGTGCAGACGAATGAGACATTAGGTCGTCAAAAAGGAGCCCAATGTTACCACAGTATGTCGAGTCTTAATCTTCACCATCCTCCTCTATGCAATCACAGTAAAAATTCCTTGACACCCTGAATATGTCAAGTCGAAGTCGCTCATTACCTAGGGCTATCTCCATACACCCAGATGCACAATCAATGTTTGCTTGGGCTGTCGCTAGAAATGAGCAACCCAAAATGATTGGTGCATCTCTGAGATTAGGAGGAACCTCCATATCGAGAATGAAAAAGTTTGCAGGAAAGCAGAATCCGTGGACTTTTACGATCATGTTCTCAACCACCCCCTCGATGTTTTTACTGATCTATCAGCCAGTTGAATTGTGACCGAGGTTGGCTTTAACTCCCCAAATCGAAATCGATCAAATACGGCAGTGCGAGTCAAGTTGATGGACGAACCCAGATCTAGAAGGGCCCGATCAAATGGAGAATCCTGCAAGAAGTAGGATATGAGTGGAGTACCAGGGTCTTTCTTTTTCGGTGGTAAGTCGGCCAGAATCATGGCACTAGCCTCTTTTGACAGTACAGCCTGTCGTTTAATTCTAGGCTGTCGCTTCGAGGTAAGTAGTCCTTGAAGAACCTAGCGACAGTGGGGATGTGATCAATTGCCTTGAGGAGAGGGACCTGAATATGTACTTCCTTGAACATTGACTTCAGGTCCTTAAAATTCCGTGTGTCCTTCCATACTACATTTCACGTTAGAGCCTCGGGAAAAGGGACGAGAATCTCGGGGTCAAGTGGCCTCTTACCCTTATCTACCATAGGTGGCTCCTTAGATGGAGTCGAACTTGCCTATGGCGAAGGGTGAGAAAAATCAGGACCCGCCTGCCTATGTGGTGGGTCAAATGTCTTCCTTCCACTCCTCAATGAGACAGCATTTGCATCGGCTTGCTGTCCATGAGGTGGTGGGGGAGAAGGGGCAGAGTATGCGGGGTTCTGCATCAAAGGCGGTTGGCCTTGAGCATAACTAGGTGGTGCAGGAGGTGCTTGTAATGTGGCGTGTGCCTGTCCCTGTGGTGCCTCATACCTAGGCGGGGTGCCTTGGTTCTGCACATATCGAGGGTTCGAGATAGGTTGGGAGGGCAAGGCTCCCTGAGTCCTATGCTCCTGCAACAGCTGGTTTTGCGTATTCTATATAGTCTGTATCTGGTCAGCCATCGCCTTCATTATCTGCAAGCTATCCAATGTAGACTTCCTTATCGATTCTTACAGCTCCACTTTCAGTGACTCCAGAGGGTCAGCCCACTTTGGAGGGTGACTGGCAGCTTGGTGTAGCGACTGGTATATAGAACGAGGTTGCTGCTGCTGAGACAAGAATGGCTACTGCCTAGGGTATGTGTTTTGCGCATTCCCGTATTGCCTAGTCTGGTAGTGTAGGTCTTGATGTGGTCTCTATGAGTTACGAGACCAGGAGAAGTTTGGATGCTGGTGCCAACTAGGATTATGTCATTGAATACGGGTTATTACACCTATATCCTTGAATATCACTAACGTCCACGTAGGTTGAAGATGTCTAAGACGCATATCCATCAAGGGGATATGTATTATAGTCAGCGGGTGGTGCGTAGCCCTGGTCATATGTTGCTAGATCGAGATTGTTTACGGGATCCTGATATGTAAGATCTCGTAAATAAGGAGAGGATGCATCCCGAGAGAGTAGATTAACTCAAGCAGGAGGGGCTCGGGATGCATAGGAGGGTCTTGGAGCAGCAGAGTTCAGGTCCGATTGACCCTGACTAATTTGGTCAATCTTTTTTTTCGATCAGGTTTATTCTTACCAGCTACTTGACGATGATATCCATGTCGGCTCGAATAGACTCGGTGTGAGCCTCATGGATGCCAACCCGCTGTTGACCAGACCACTGGAACTAGTTAATGGGCATGGCATTCATCGTGTTCACTAAAGATTCGAACTCAAATGCACTGTTCTCATCTTTCGCGAGGAAATTCTTGCCACTAGATGCATTGGCCAGATACCTATGTGTGTCATCCAGCCCATGGTAAAAGATTTGAGCTAGGTGAAATGGGGCGAAGGCGGGAGGAGGGCGATCGTCGCTGGGCGGAGGGTGGCTTTGGGGCGGAGCCGTCCAGGGCTGGAGCAGAAGGTGAATGGAGGACGTGGAGATCGAGGGCTTGGAGGAGAAGGGAGCGGATTTGGCAGGAGAGGTTCTTTAGGTCGTCTGAAAATGCTCGAAGACGTTCCTGGAGGAGAAAGAATGGAGATGCTCTTTGTTTCAGATGCAGACGAAGGGGGCATGTGGCAGCGATTTGTAAAAACCCCCTGATTTGCTTGGAATGCAGGAGTGAAGGACACAAGCGTGAGTCGTGCCCTAGGAGGATTTCTTGGCGGTCTCAGAGGGCAGTCTCGCATCCTGTCTGGAGGGTCAAGAATGAAGCTCATCCGCCGCCGCCACCGACTCTGGGTAGCCACACAATTGAAGTTGAGATCCCATCTTCGGAGGAGATCTCGACTGCAGAGATCACACTGAGAGGTGCTCTGATTGGAGAGATCATGGCTGGCAGGCCGTCAATGGCAATGTTTCAGAATCTGGTATGTTCCCTGGATCTTTTTTCTGCGGGCTGGAAGATAGCCATGTTATCCCAGTCTCGCTTCTTGGTGTATGGTTTGGGTATGCTAGATGTGGAACGATTGAGGTTTCGCTCAAGTAATTTTGAAGAAGTTAGTGTGATTTGGAGAATGGTCTCCCCATTTGATGGGGCTCTGTCTGAGCGCCCTCCACAAAGAGTGACCTCCAGGAGGATTCTCCTTGAGATCTTTGGTCTGCCATTGCACTTGCGGCTAAAGGGGGTTGTCTCTAAAATGTTAGCAGGTTTTGCTTCAATCTGTGATGGTTCAGAAGTTTTGATTGGAGAGGGGGATATTAGGTCTCTAAAAGTCGAGGTAGAAGTTACAAATGCTGGCTCAATTCCTGATTCGATCACAGTCAAATGTGGGGGCACTTCTTGGCTTGTTAGACTTGCTGCTCTTGGACAGGTGTCTGGGCAGGCTGAATGTGGTCAAGATAAGTCATCTGAGAATAAAATGAAGTCTGGAACCAACAGTGAGGAGAGAAATCAGAGTGACAAATGTGGACGCACTCCTCCTACTGATGCTCCTGAAGCCAAAAAGAGGAAGGACTGTCACTGTGCCATGGCTGAGGAACATCAGATGGGAGATGATGTTTCTGTTGCTGATAGCAGTCAAGCCATGATTGTCAAAGAGGATTGCTGTTTGGAGGCTGCTGAGACTCCAATGGCAGATTTTGAGATGAACTGCAGTATGGTAGTGGGCAGGACAGGGAAGGATTTGTTGATTAAAGAGCCAATCCAGATGCAACTTGCTATTCTTGCTGATTTGCAGTATGGAAGTGGTTCAAATAAAAAAAGAGGTGTGGGTAGATCTCCATACATGTTGAGAAGGAGAAGGAAGGAGTCCTTGCCTCCTATTGAGGAGCAATGTATTGCTAATTCCATTATGGTTGAACATGTGGGCTGCAAGGCCAATGGGGATCTCTCTAATGAGAAATGAGAGTTTTGTCTTGGAATGTGCGTGGGCTACGCAACAAACAGAGAAGGGCTTCATTGTGTAGATATCTCTCTGAGTGGGAGATAGACTGTGCTCTTATACAAGAGACTCACTTGGAGAGGGAAAATGGTCAAGAATGGGAATGTTTTAAGCAACTGGGTCGTAATGATATTGCAGCTAAGGGTGCTACTGGTCGGTCTGGAGGACTGGCTTTTTGGTGGAGAAAATCTTCCATGTCAGTAACTGAAATTATTCATGATAGGTTTTTAATTTCTTGTAAATGTCAATCTCCTCAAGGAGATATGGAATGGTTTATTTCTTGCATATATGGTCCTTGTGTGGCAGCAGATAGAGTTGGCTTGTGGAAGGAACTCTATGCAATGCATCAAAGAGTGCAAGAGACCCCATGGTTGTTAGGGGGAGATTTCAATTGCTATCTTTCTGGTGATGATAACCCAGATGGGAGAGTGGATAGTTCTACAGCTGGTTTCCAATTGGCTGTGCAGAACATGGGCTTGACTGAATACCCCATCAGTGGTGTGGAGTATACTTGGAGGAATGGCAGTGGGCAGCTTTCCAAATTGGACAGATTCTTTGGTAGTCCTAGTTTGTTAGAGAGATATCAACTATCAGCTGTGTTGAGACTTGATAGGCCGTTCTCTGATCACACACCTTTGGTTTGGGACAGTGGAGTGAATGCAGACACAGGATCTTACTTCAAACTCAGGAGATCATGGCTTAGGGAAGATGGATTCATGCAAATGGTTTCTCAGTGGTGGCAAAGCAAGGTTGTTCATGGCACTGCCACACAGCAGTTTGCTTCAAAACTGGCTAGTCTGCGTGAAATGTTGAAGGAATATGGGCAGGCTGTGAATTTGATTAGAGACCAGAAGAGGAGGGAAGCCTTGACAGTCATCAAGGATTTGGATCTGAAAGAGTGTAGGCTGGCTTTGAACCAACAGGAGCAGCAGCTGAGGCAGCAGATGCAATCAGTTGTGGGGGATGAAGATCTAAAAACAGAAATGGATTGGCGTGAAAAATCCAGACAACTATGGCTTAAAGAGGGTGATGCGAATACAAAATTTTTCCATCTTGCAGCCAGTGCTAGAAGGAGATTCAACCTTATCTCTTCTATTAAAGTTGAAGAAAGAATTATTACCTCTATTTAGGTGATCAGATCTGAAGCAAGTAAATTTTTTAAAGAAATATCCAAGGCCGCTCCCAGAGGTTCTTGGAGGCTGGCAGCAATGGATTTCCCTTGTGTAAATAATGAACAAAGAGACATGCTTGTGTCCCCTATTTCTGAACAAGAAGTGCTAAAAGCTATTAAAGAATTAAATAATGAAGGTGCTCCTGGTCCGGATGGATCTCAGGTGTTTTTCTACAGAGAGCTATGGAATGTGGTTAAGGAGGATGTGTTAAAGGTTATTCATGAGTTTGAATTGGGCAACTCAGGATTTGAGAGGCTGAACAAATCTTATCTGTTTCTGCTGCCTAAGAAATCTTGTGCGGAAAGTTTTTCTGATTACAGACCCATTGCGCTATCTAATTCCATCTATCTTATTATTAGTAAGATTATTGCTAATAGATTGCGGGAGGTTTTAAAGGACTTGATAATGCCTGTTCAGTCAGCTTTTCTTCCTGGGAGATCTTTACAGGAGTCATTCATTGTTGCGCAGGAGATTGTTATGGGTTGGCATAGGAGAAAATCTAAGGCTTTCTTATGGAAAGTTGATTTTTCCAAAGCCTATGATTCAATCTCCTAGTCATACTTGTGGGAGATTCTTAGAAGGAGAAAACTTCCACCTTTACTGATTCAATGGGTGAAGAGGTGCATTACGACAGCCTCTTTTTCCCCATTGATAAATGGTAAACTGTGTCGCTCTTGGATTCAGCCCCAATGTGGAGTAAGGCAAGGCTGCCCTATTGCCCCTCTGATTTTTAACCTTGCGGTGGATACTTTGGCTAGATTTGCTTGTAAACTGGCAGCGGATGGTTTTATAAGGGGGTACTCACTGTCTAATCATAGGGCTCTAGCCCCTGTACTTCAATATGCTAATGATACTGTCTTTCTTGTGGAAGGGGGGAAGAGAGAAGCGCAGGCTCTGTTACATATGGTAAAAATTTTTGGAGAGGTTTCTGGTCTCAGATTGAATTGTAGTAAATCTTCCCCGGTCTGTTTTGGGATGAATAGTGGGTTACAGAATGAGATCTCCACCATTCTTGGTACACCTGTGGTTCCACTGCCGATTAAATATCTGGGTCTGCCTCTGAAATGTTCTAAGATGAAGAAAGCACATTGGTCTTTCCTCTTTGAAAAGATAGCTACGAAATTGGAGGGCTGCAGCAGTAGATACTTATCAAAAGGGGGGAGGTATATATTACTGAATTCTGTTATCACTTCAATTCCCATCTTCTTTTTCTCTGTCCTTAGAGCTCCGAATTCTCTTTGGAAAAAGCTTGAGGTGATGCGGAAATGATTTTTTTGGAAAGGGGCCTCTCATCAAGGGGCCTTTTTTCAACCCTTAAAGTGGGAATTAGTTTGCAAACCTAAGCAGATGGGAGGTCTGGGTGTTAGATCCCTCAAAGAATTTAATGAAGCGCTACTATTGAAGTGGGCTGTTCAATTGCTACAGGGGGAAAAAAAAATTTAGACAGAAATTATCTAGGACAGTTATGGGAGTACCAATGATGAGATAAATCATCTTAACCCACGTAAACCGTCCCCCTTTTGGTCTTCTGTGCTGCGGGCCCTGAAAGATAATTGGAATTTTTTCAAATCAGTTTTAGGTGATGGAAAAAGCTTCAAGTTTTGGCTGGAAAATTGGGTACATGGAGGAACGCTTAAAGACAGGTTCCCCCTTGCTTATGCTCTGGCTGCAAATAAAAATGCAGTGGTAGCCGATTATTGGGATGTGGATTCGGAGCAGTGGTTATTAAATAATGGTGGGTGGAATAATCATGAAACAAGATCTCGTGTAGAGACTGAACGTCTCATGCAAGAGCTTGCGGCTTTCAAACCCATGCCTCAGGAATATGATACATACAAATGGGAAGGTAATTTTTCTACTGCGGCTGCCTATGACTACTGGAGATTACTGGAGATCTGAGGCATAGAAGGATGGGGACCCCCGCCCAGTTTTGTTTTTTATGTGGGCTGCATAATGATTCTAGCGTTCATATCTTTTCTTCATGTGCGATCACTGATTATGTATGGAGGAGAGTATGCAACGAGTCCTTACCCACTTGGGGGAATTTGTGGCGCTACCTTGTGGATGGAAATAAGCCTTATATACACATGGTGGTTGTGTTATGGGCTGTATGGAGGGCTAGAAATGAGCGTGTTTTTCAGGAGACCCCAGTGTATGTGGAAAATATTGTAAATTTTTGCTGGTGTCTCATACAGCATTGGGAGTCGAACTTGTAAATATTTTTTATTATCAATAATAGCTCTCCTGGTTTGCTATCGGTGATTCGATAGCATTCCTTTCTTTCAAAAAAAAAAAAAGATTTGAGCTAGGTGCCATCTGGGCACACCATGGTGCGGGCATTTCTGGAGAAGGTCATGAAATCGGTCCCAGGCATTATGCAACTTCTCCCCAGATCCTTAGGAAAAAGTCATGATCGCATGCCTCATCGCATTCGTTCGACCGATCGGGAAGAACTTTTGTAGGAATTCACATCGTAATTCCAACCAAGTTCCAATTGTTTTTCAATGGTCTTGAACCAGTATGAAGCTTTGTCCCTCAGAGAAAATGGGAAAAACTTCATCAGAACAATCCCAAGATCAACATTCCTGGGTTGAATCGTCTCTGTGAATCGACTCAGGTCCTCCAAGTGCCAGAACGGATCTTCGCTTGAGTTTCCATAAAAATGACTATTGATCAAACTGATCACATTAGGCTTGAGCTCAAACGTGTCTCCGCCTAGGGGAATTCGGACTAAGGGAGCAACGATCGATGCAGCTGGATCATAGAAATCCCGAAGTTGTTCTCCTCGCGGTGGATGCTGCATTTTATCAAGCGTTGTCAAGATACGGTCCATGCTCTATTGATGCTGCTCCTCTGATTCAACCACCCGGGCCTCCAGACAAGCCATCGGGTCCAGATTGCTTATATCCTGACCCGGTCTAGGTCCAGGTCCCGGATTAGCCATTGCGGCTAAGGGAGTAGAAGTGGGGGGAGAAGATGGTCCTGGCAAGGTAACTCACCTCCTTGGAAGCAGCTCCCAAGTTCCAACTAGTCGAGGTCTGAGTGACCTCCCTTGCATACACCACCCAACCCCTAGGTTGGTGTAGCCAAGCCAAACAAGGCTAAGGCCCTGTCAATCAGATGGTCGTTATGATCGGATGACCAGATTTTTCATTTTAGGTTCAAATTTTTGAAGAAAAATTCATCGTACAACCAACTAACAGTGATTTCCGCCTCTCAAGCTAACCCGGCCAGTCTGGTTTCGAGGGGACTAAGGGGAACGTTCTTCCTTCGACTTACGCCTCCATTTCTGTTACCCCTTAGCCATGGTCGTTTGACACTACCCCGCAGACTTAGTCACCAGGTTTGGCAAGAGAGATTAAAAACACCCAATAGTATGACAATGAATTCGGGTTGATTTCGTGTTTTAAAAATAATTTGAGCCCATTTTTCTTCAGTTGGGGTTTATGGTGAGTGGCTCACACGGTGACCAAGCTCACCAGCTAAACCTTAGACTTGATTAAGTCTAGTCTAGCCCAAATGTATGGTCTCTAGAGTGTAACCCTAAAGGTGTAACCTAAGTTCATGCAATTCTAGGGTTTTTTTTCCAGTAGACCACGAATTTAAGACCAATTCTCTGATAAAAATTAGAATCAGAATAAGTTCAAATTTGGCAAGTAAATTCCTTTTTCAATTATCTTTTCAAAGAATATTTTTTTTATAATTTTCACTATTTCAATCGAATCTATAGAGATTTTTAAATGTCAAGGAATCAGATCAAGAATTTTGACCCCTGGTCGATTTTCTACTTTGAAACAGTAGCAAATGATCTTCAAAAATTTGAGAAAAATACGAAAATTAAAGCAATGAGATCAGCTTTAAAAATGCCACCATTTTTAGTCAAAACAGATTCACGGATTTATTGGAATTGCTTTTTGAATTTTGAAAATTTTCAAATCTAAGTCAGTCTGACCCCCTTGCACTTCGTGAATTTTTAAAAATTTTGTACTTAAAATTTTTTCAAATGAATGGTGCTGTTTGGAAGGTGGTTTAAAAATAAAGGTCTAGGCCGAATTTTAGAATTTTTCGCTCATTAATTTTTCGATAATTGAATTTTTAAATCGGAATTTGAAGCTTGGTCGAAAATCAAAGAATGGTAGGAAAGCTTTTAAAAGGTGTTTGAATTCAAAATTCAAACTTTCCATCAAAATGATTTCTTTTTCTTTTCAAAACTTTTGAAATTTTTTTTTCGAGGGGAAAAGCTTTTTTTTTCAAAAAAAAATTCTTTTCTCTTTTTTTTTTCAAGCAAACTAACCTAATATTCAAATGGAAACCTAATCTAACTACCTAATTTTATTTTGGTTTTTTTTTAAATAAATAGGTATTTTTTTTTTCAAATGAAATTACTAGAAGGAAATCTAACCTAAGGTTCAAATCAAACCTAGACTAAGAAAGATATGATGTGCACTTGGTATTTTTTTCCGCGTTCGTCATGTATACAGATCTCGTTTTTCCTATTTTCCTGCACATCAAAAGACAAGTAGAGGAAGATTTACCAGTGATAATTTTAGACTTCAAAATGAAAAATGACATTGCCTCCCCAGCAACGGCGCCATTTGTTGGGATCGTAGATCACCTACTTGATCAAAAATGCGTCGTAGTATAGTGAAATACGATCAACAAAAATGATTTATAACGATAACGAGACTTGGAGTCCCAGTCGTTCATCTCTGGGAGGTGTTTATGGAAATGCAGATTTGAAATTGACCTCTCTTGCTCTACTTGCTTAAAAACGCATATTGATCTATGCTAAGTTCGTATTTATGCATGACATGCTTAGTTGCCAGAATATCAGAAATTAAAATATGCAACTTCAATCACACAAAAATATTACAACAAGGGTCATGGTGATTTTCACAAATAGATATATATATAGGAAAAGATTTTCATTGATTCATGATGGTGTTTGCAACATAAAGCTCATGGAAAGCTTATAGAGGAATGCTTGAGAACAAAAATCTAGCTAGCAGAAAACGATCGAATACATGAATCTAAGGGCGGATTATGCATGCATCATTGGGGGAGAATTTAGAGCTACACTATTAAGTAGTAAATAAAGCAGTAAAACTATGAAGAAATATAATCTAATCTATCAAAACTAAGAGCATTCAGACGTGGTCTCCAATGGCCTTTGACTTGGTTGAGAGGAGGAGGGGCAGCCAATGGTGCTTAGGTTGGCCCTTGGAGAGAGGTTGAGGAGGTGATCCAACATCTTGGCGTGGAGATGGTTGTTAAGACCCATGACATTTAAGCCCTTTAAGACGTCTGGACTTTAGGTCAAACGTCTTGTAAGATGTCTGCACTCATTCCCAAACATCTGAAAATCAAAAATTTTGAGTACAAGCTCGCGTCTGCGCGCATGCTGCACGCAGACAGTGCCCCCCTCATTTTCCTCCTCTCTCCTTCCGCCCCTAGCAAAACCCTAAACCTACACCCTTATAAAGCCCCCCTCCTCTCTCTCGTTCCACCCCACTTTCCAGCCACCTTCCTCCTTCCCTCCAGCGAGAGCGGCAGAGCAAGTGAGAGTGCGGGAGTGGCATGAGGAGAGGAGAAGCGTGAGAGGGAGAGGAGTTGCACTTGCGAGCTCGTGAGGGAGCTTGCCTGTGAGCGCACGGCCGGAGCGGCGTGTGCATGAGACGGAGGAGTGCGTCGGGGAGGTCCTCCCTGACACTGCTGCAGTCGGAGCTGAAGGCGAGAGGGCGTGGCGTGGCCACACGCAGCGCGAGAGGGTGGAAGCAGGTTCTGGTTCTGGGTTCTTCCCAGAATAAGACGTCTGGAGCGACGTCCAGACGACGGAGTCGACGTCTGGAGGAGGTTCCAGACGTCTAAGGAGGAAGTCTCACAAAGGTACATCCCTTTGCAGATACGGCCATGCAGGCCACTCCGCCGATCTCTCTGTTGCATGCCTTTTTTAGGAAGATTTGGTGGATTTCACGCAGGAGTAGATTCAGGAAGGCGCGAGACACGTCCTCCCACTCATTTCAGATGTCTGGGCGACCTACCAGACGACGAGAAGCGCTTCAAGACATCTAGAGAAGTGGTTGGACATTTGGAACTGGGTCCAGAGGAGTTCCTAGACATCTGATGATTGGCGCAGGGTTTGAGGTATGGCACTTGACACTTTTAAGACGTCTAGAAGTTATTCCAGACGTCTGATTTGAGATAGAAACCGTGTTGTTGACCCGTTTAGGGTCCATTTGAGGTTCGATCTCCACAAATAAGATACCGATGTTTTCCATTTGAGTTCCTCTACTTGTTAGAAGATTTTCTACACTGTTCTGATAGTTCCCTTGTGATTGATCTTTGTGATAGGACTTCGTTCCGTTGCAGGTTCGAGGCTTGTTGAGGCACGTGAGCTTACCGTTCAAGCCCCCACTACTCCTGGGTTTACTGTAGAGTAACTTCCCTTAATTAAAATACAAACCTGAATGCATGTGTGGAATGAATGATTAGAACCTAGGGTATGGCATGAATCCTAGGACTAGAAATACTGGAATGTCTGTATTGAATGAATGGATTGCAGTCTTAAATGAGTAGATAGAATGATAATAATTACCTGCAAATGAATAACAGTTGCCTATGAAATATGTAGTACTTGTGCAAATTAAAAGTTGTATGTACTTTTCCTATCGCACACGTGCAATGACATAATATGAGCTGCATGTATATAATTTGGAAATGGAAAGGTAATGTTGAAAACACGAGCTACCTGTGAATAACCTGAATATGGAAATGTGAATGATAGAATTACAAGTTGCATGTGTATAACCTGAGAATGGAAATAGAAATGATGAAACCTGGTATGGAATAACATGAGGAATATGAGCATGAACCCTATGGGGAATTAGGAGTAGAGCTCTTAGAAATGAATTATATGGAACTGGAAATGTGAGTGGGGAAGTGAGCTAGCCCTTGAGTATGGAGTACCAAGGAGAGCGGCTATCCCCCTGTTTAGTGTAGAGCGGAGCTAGCTGCCCTTGGGTTGGGACCCGAGGTTAGGATTGGCCACTCTCTATCGACTTCTTGGCCCTCGTGTACACAGTACCAGGGAGAGCTACTAGTGTAGGGAGAGAGCTATTCGCCCCACGGGACTCGGGGTTCAGCTAGCCACCCTACACCAACTTGTTAGGCTTACTGGACAAACCAGGGTAGTCAAGCGAGGGTACGTGGACTGTGGAGGGGCGAGACCCCTGTTTGGTTACTGAGATGGGCTAGACCCCTGTTACTGAGAGGACTAGGTCCTATATTGGTTCCGTGCTATGCTTTGGGCGCACCCGCTAACGAAAACGACTGACCGCATGCCAGTGCGGGGTAGGTACCCGTGCGTGCCGTAGTCACCGTTACGTCTGTCCGTAACCTTGGGGTGGTTGACTGGGTGTAGGACCACCACGGGGGACTCTCCCAGCCAGGAGAGCACCACATGCGACTTCTCTTCGGAAAAGATTGCAATCAAGATCGTTCCCACGAGGAACATCCGAGATCAAGAAAGAGACCTGATAATTAAACCAAGTGGTGAAAAAGAATAATTAGTTATAGAAAGTAATTGAAAAACAACAACTACATGTCCACTTTTATTGCTTTAGTTAGTTGGTTGCCACTCTACTCAGCGTTCACTGATTTCGTGTACCTGTAACCCTCTTTCAGGTCCAGTTGTTGAGCAGCCAAAGCTTATGGCTGCAGAGGGTGCTGGGCCCAGCAGAGCCCAGTAGTAGCAACTTCTTGTTGTACTACTTTTCTGTTGTAGTGAGTAGTTTCTTGCACCTCTGTACTCTTATATTCTGTACTTTATATTCCTGTACCTGGTTACTTTTCTACTGTTGTGGTGGTGTGTACTGTAGTAGTTTACTTCTTTACTGCTGTACTTTTGTTACTGTTAGTTGGTTAGCATAGTGAATATGGTTTACTTTTCTGCATTTTGGTTACTTTCTCGTTAAACGACTAGGTCTTAGGATCAGTCGAGTCGGTCTGGTCTCGTGTCCTGTAGGGATTCGGAAGTCGGGTAGTAACAATGGTGGTGGCCAAGGTGAAGCAACTCATGAAAGTGGAATGGAGGTGGAATGAAGCTAAGCTAAATGGAGCCAAGAGTGAATGGAGAATTGGCCACCCCTTAGGTCTACTTAGGTCTTTTTATAGACCAAAGGGAAACTCTCTAGAGAATTATGGAATTCTCTAGAGAGGCTGTTGGACGTATGAATTGCTACGCTAACGTGTTTGGTTTTGAAAAACCTGTCATCATAGTATGAAAGCGAAGAAACTCGTGTTCAACAAATAAAATTTATACAGAAATGAAAATTCCGGGTCGAACACAGAGAGGCGGATGTTTGATTTAAAAACACGCGTTTGTTTTATTTGTCATGAAGTAATTCAATTGAAAACTATCTAATTATTTACAATAAATAGAAGAGAGAGAGAGTAAGAGAGAGAGAATATTACAAACAGAAATCAAAACGAGATGTAGAATAAATAGGGAATTCATCATTAAGGAGATTGTTTGTTTCACTATTACAACTAGAAAGCAGAAAACAATTACACTAGAAAGCAATAAATTTACTCTAGAAAGCATGAAAAGAATGGAAGGAGAAATGTTCTCCTCGACGATCGCTTGGAGGACGAGCAGAACTTGTTTAGAAAGCAGTAAATCTATACTAGAAAGCAGTAAAAAGAATAGGGAGAGAGATATCCTCCTCGACGGTCGCTTGGGGGACGAGCCGGACAGGACGACACCTGGACGAAGGAGGACAAAACAGGACGAAGTGGAAGAACAGGAACGGGGCAGCACGTCGTCGTCGTCGCGGGATCCACTTTCGAAGGGGCACGAAAATTGGACTTTATCTCGCGAGAAGCATCTCGGGTGTGGGACAAGCTTCTCTTGAGCTTTGGAGAGGTAGAGAAGAGAAGGAAGAGATGAGAATTTCGTGTGGAGGGGGTCTCCTTTTATAGTTGTAAGGAGTGGGGGCAAATTGGTCATTACATCCTTAAAAACTTTAATTCAGGACCTTTAGTGACGGATAAAACTGTCACTAGAGGTCTGAACGTGGGCGTAGTGGGCGGCTCACACGTGCAACACTCGTGCACGTCCGATGAATCTCAGCCGTCCGGTCGTGAGATCGGACGGCTTAAGATGCGCCTTCCCTGCTCCTCAACGCGCGCCCGCCTGCATACGATCCTACGTGAGGCGCAGGCGTGCGATAGCGCGTTGACGCTATTGAGTGTGGATGGTCGCCCGATCAAGATCCAACGCACGCCCGCGCCAGCTCGCTACGCTCGAACCCACGTCTTGTGAACACGGAGAGCCTTGCAACCGCTGCATTGCGGAGCGTGGATGGTCGTGCAAATGATTTCAACACGTGCATCCACAGCCGTTGGATCAAGATCCAACGGCCCAGAAGCGATGCTCAGATTGAAGAAGAGAAGGTGCAGCAATGCTGGGAGTTGGTTGGACGGCTGAGATGGTGCCACGTGGTGCCATCTTGGCCATCCATCATCTGGATGTTGTAGATGGTGCCACGGGTGTCGGATTGAGTCGATTTTCACGTCGTTAGGCTGCGATCGTCGATCCAAATCCATCCATACGGTTGGATTTGTTGTTTGAAGTGTAGATTTACACCATCTTGGCCATTCATCTTCTAGGGTTCCCCGGTCACTATCAGATGCTACAGATGCCTGATTAGGGTGATCTTGGAGTCGTTGAACTCCAATCGTCACCCTGATCACATCTGTACGGTTGGATCTTCGATCCAAGGCCCGGATAAAAATTTTGCCCAGTCCAAACATATAAAAGGAGACAATTAACCTCCATTTTATTCGAACTACTCTAAATGCAAGATGATGTATGTTACGCAATATTTATAGCATGCAATATAATATTATGCTTAAGAACATGCATAAATAGACATCTTAAGTAGTGTAAACGTGTTTACATCAGAGGCCAATGGTGGGAGCTCCTGGGAGAGTGAGAGAGAGAGGATGGTTGTGGTTTTTAGATCCACCAAATGTGGATCTAAAAATTGAATGGCTCTTGGATGCTAATTTTAGCAACCAAGGCAACAACACATTGTAGAAAGTTCTAGAGAACTCTAGGCTAGTTATTTTCGTGTGGATGGTGTGTGTGGGTCGAAACTTAGGTGGCTAGGTTGATTAGGTTAGGTTCTAGTGGGTTTAGGTCAAGGTAGGTCTCAAATTAGAGTTGTAAATCCTAATTCACTAAGGCAAAGTGCAATTAAACTTAATATAAGTTTAATTGGATGTGTAGAAACCTAATTAAGAGTAACATAACTCAATTAAGCTAGGTCTAGGTCAATTGGACTCTCACTGAGTCCAATTGGATAGTGTATGCTGAGATCAGGGCTCAATTGGACTCAATGAGTCCAATTGAATAGGCTGATGGAATTGACTATGATCCAAGTCAATTACGTTTAGTGAGGACCTAATTAGGTCCTTATGGAAGTCTAGAGGTAATGTACTAGGGTTAGGGCACCTTAGTTTAGGTTCTTAGGGGGTTAGAATTGGGTTTAGGGAGCTAAAGATCCATGATCCAAGCTTGAATCTCAAAACAGGGTCTGGAGGGTAGTTCTGGACATTCAATAATAGTGTCAGACATCTTATAGTGAAAGATCAGAAGTCCAGACTTATTGTCTGGACATCTAATCAGAGTCAGGGAAGAATTAAGGTTTTGTCTTGGGTATTCTACAGAAATTAGACGTCTGATCAAGTGTCTGAACGTCCAATAACACTGCAGAAGTGGGTTTAATGTGTGCGGGAGTTGGCTAAGGGTTTTGGACGTCTTATAACTCATCTAGATGTCCAGATAGAGGCTAGAATTAGGGTTTTAAGGTTTCCTAGGGTGTGGTGACCTAATCTAAGGGTGGCTAAGGCTTGGGGAGGCTTCTAGGCTGTCCTAAGGCTAGGATGGTCCTAAGTTCTTCACAATTTATTGCTTTATTCCTACTTAATAGAATAGCATACCTTAGCTCCTTTACATTATTATCTATTACATCTAATCTAGGTCTTCCGCTCCAACTCTGCTGCAACACCAGTTATTATTAATTCTTCAGATCCAACTTTAGATCCAGCTTCAGATCTAGCTTCCGATCAGCTTATTACCTGCAATTGACATAATACACCTAATCAACACATTATAGAAGTATTTTATACATAGCTAAAAGAAAGCAGTAAAGGTGCTAGTAATGTTTATGCATGCATGAATTATCCTAACTTATGCGAAGTCCTAACCTAATTTAGGTCAATTAAGACCTATGATTGCTGCGCAATCATGAATCCAGTGTATAGTTCTCTGACTTATTCTACTTCTCCGCTTCTTCTTAAGTGTTTTGAGAATTTTTATGTGCATTTCTTGAGCTGGGATCTGGACAACCGGTCGATGAGCTGTTATAACCGAGAACTTGCCAGTCATACTCGTGCGGTGAAGTGTGGCTTATTTCTTTATTTTCTTTTTCTTTCTTTTCTCCTTTTCCTTTTTCTTTTTCTTTTCTTTTTGAAATTTCTTTTTCATTTTAGCTAGGTAGCTTCCCTGGTCTAAGATTTACCTAAAGGCAGCAAGAAGAGAGTAGTCCAGTGACTAGGCTCTAGACAACCTACCTATGGGCAGTTACCTATGATAACTTGCCAACTATATCACCCTAGAAGGTTCATTAGCTACCCAATTTCCGTTAAGACCGCCGAACAATGAGTCAGTGACGAATAGTGTGTAGATGCTTAGGCCTACAGTTCCCTCAGATCGGAGGGTGGGTTGATAAATCATGTACTTATCACCCCAACTTATTTAATCAAATTAAAATAGCATTCAGAATGGTGAGGACTCGATAAACAAATTTACAGTTTAGTGGATACCCAGGCTGATTAAGCCTAAAGACCTGAAGGATCTTAGTGTTCAGATCATACAATTTTATTTCCTAATATTGAAAATTTTTTAAAGCCCAAGTTTTCTTTCCTAATTCCACAATTTTTTTTATATAAATAAAAACACAATGAATCTACGGAGCTAACGAAAGAATTCAGAGATGAATATCCACCCTCCCATGCCTATCTAATGCAATGTCCCCATTATATTAAAAAGACATGAAATAGAGTGGAGTAGAGTAGAAAGCAACTGAATTGCATGAATGATGGGTTGATTGCACAGCAAAAATGCACCAACAATTGTGCCATCTTGTGCTATTTCCTAGCATTACCATTGTATATTAGGTAGCCATAGTTGCATTTGTAAAAATTAACACATGCATGCATTTAATTGAGAAGGGAGGAGAGTGAATAATTGGCCTTGTAATTAACGTCTTCATCAAGGGTTGCATTGCAATTTTCCATCTTCATTTTTTTATTGGCTTTGAATTTCTTCTTCTCCATGCGGCTGCAGGGCATGGCTTCTTCTCCGGGCCATTCCCTACCGCAGCTTGCCCTGCCGCTGCATGGTTAGGCATGCATAGCCCAGGGCATGGCTGGGCTTGCCTCCTTCTTTAAAAGGGCACAACCATTCTCCTTGTGGAGAGAGCCTAGTCCACACAACACACACAACACCCTTCCTTCCTCCAAGCTGTCTCCTCCCCTCTCCCCTCCATACGTAGCCTCTCTTCCTCCTGAAGAGCTACGCTGCGGGCAGGAGCAGCTCACAGTGGTACACAACCACCACTGTGAGTCCCACCACCGCCCAGTTCATCAAAGAGCCGGTGGGCGTGGTGGTTCACCTCTCTGTTTTTGTCGTTCCAACCCCTTTCTACCATTGAAACAAAGTCAAGCTTTGAAGCTCAACCGCAGCAGCAGCATGGCGCAGCAGTCTCTCGCCCGCGTGCAGACCACCACGCACCCCTGTAGCAATCGGCGTAGCTCTTTCCGCACGCGCAGGCTCGCTCTGCAGCGCTCGCACACGCAGAACCGCCAGCAGCCGGCCGTGCTAGCCGAGCGTGCACTGTAGCTATTGTTCACGCATTTCTGCGGAACATTGTAGCTACAGTGCGGTGACCGAAAAGTTTCTCACTTATCCAGTCACCTGCGCTCTCTCTCCATGTTGCAACCGTCGCCAGCCTGTCCGCACGCTTGCTTTCGCGTACGCCTGCACCCGCTGCGTCTGCTCCAGTGCCTGCTTCTTCGTCCACGTTCACCTCAGCGTGTAGCATGGTGCGCTGTGCCCCGCAATGCACTGCGCTGCACCCTCACACTGCTCCCCCCAATGAGTGATTGTGCTTGCGCACGCTTACGCCTGCGCGTGCACACTCCTGCCTGCACCATCAGACGACGGGCGCGGCTCCAGACGACTTAAAACACCAGCACCTCTCTTTCGCACCCTCTCCAGCTCTCAGTCCCTCCCACAAACACACACGTACACACACACACTCTTGTACACACACAAACTTACTTGTACACGTCTACATACATACTTATATATATACATATATACACATATATATATATATATATTAGTACCTATGCAACTATATATATATATATAGGTGGATATATATATATATGTATTTACATATCTATATTTACATATACATATACATATATATATAACTACATATACACCTATATAATTACCACCCTATCGATATATATATACACATATAAATACATATTTACATATATACATATATATAAATATATTTTCATATACACTACGCCATGCGTTATATTGCGGGAATATCAGCACCAGTTGCTGATATTCCCCAAAACCCGCTTACAGGAAGCGCCTCCACATATACTTCCACACCCCATCTCCGCACTGCACTTCGTCCTACTGGTTGCGTCTTCCTAGATGACAACCAACTCGACACCGTGCTACACACCATTTCCGCCTCCACCCCCACCCCTATATATATATATATATATATATATATATATTTCTGTACAAGCAACCTCTATTTTCCTGCTATTAGAAAGATAGAAAAAAATAGTAAAAGAGAAAAGATAATCCTTGTCTTGTAGGTACTCAGTCTTGCGAATAGCAAAACCAGTTTCGGAACCCTAATTTGGCTCAAAGCCAAGAACAATTTAGCTCTAAGCCAAGGACCTGAGTTTGAGGGTGTACCTCAAGGACAAAATTATCAGAAAAAAATCTTAAATAGAAAGACACCAAAAGCATAATAAACGAACGGAAGAGATTCATTGTAGGAAAGGCGTAAAAACTTATTCACCTCTAATCCCACCTCCCTGAGTTCAACCTTGGGCCTAAAAGTGACCAAGATAAAATCAAGTAAGCCAGATTAAAAATTTTGTAAAAAGATGGTTAGGCTCAATTCAGGTTAACCACTATACTCACTTCAACGCTAATTTCGCCATATTAACACAACCTATCTGAGCTTGATCATAGCTTTTTCTGGCATCGTTGCCAGGGAGGTGCGCATTCAGGTAAGTTTCTACTCCATTCCTTTAATTTTTCTCTTCTCACACCCTTCTCTTCACGGGTGTTTCTGTTTGTTAGTGTGCAGGTGAACCAGTTGCAAGGAGAAGGCAGGCAAAGGAAGTTGGAGACGTGGGCAAGTCCAAGGCGGGAATGAGAGTGTGAAGTCACCGGTGCCGCACTAGGAACTTCGCCGACATTGCAGAAAAGGTAGGTCTCTCTCTTAACAATTTAGGTCAACTTGTCACCCTAAAACAAAAAAAACACTTCTTGGGATCTCTTGGGACAAGTGGATTAAAAATCACTTGTTTGATTGTTTGCCATCACTCCCACCGCCTCGGGATTTCTCGCCTAACTTTGCATAGCGAAGATCCAAGAATCTTGATTCTTGAATCTTTCGTCGTGTGAAGTATTCTTTGAGGCAAAGATAAATAGATTGATTGCCATCACTCTTTGCCTCATTTATCTCCAATTCGGGATCACCATTTTGGTGGGGAGACTTGGAATTGAGTTGATTCCAACCCCACCATGACCTTTCACGTGCCTAAGATTTGATCCCGAATACTTCAACCCCAACAATTTGATTTTCTTTATCTTATGGTTGAGCCTTGTGTGTGGAACATCATTCTGGTGATTGGGAGCACTTGAATTAAAGTGCTTTGGCTACCTTTCACACTAATCTAAAATTGACTCGTGCATCCACACATAGAAATCTCCATCAAGGGAAGCCCATTGCATTTTAGCATGCATTAGCCAACTGACATTGAAGAAGGGTTTGTTGGGAAAAAACTTGTATTCTCTCAAAATCCAGTGATTAGTTGTATTGGTAATTCAGCAAAATCATAAAATCCATACTACTTAAGGCTGAAACTCTAAAAACCATTCACCAATTAAAACTTCAATTCGGGGAGATTTCCCCGTTGCATGCATGGTTTACACACTCTCTAAAACCAAACCACTTGGGCATTACCCGTAAATAACGCCCTTCACATTCCAGAAGCACTTAATCCTAAGCCTCTAATTAAAACTGGAAGCAACTTGACCCTTATTAAGGATTGGAGGTCTAACTACCTGCGTGTAGCACCTACGTGCTGGTGAGGGTTCCCGCGTGCTATCGAGTGTCTAAGACTGGGGCAAACGGCCTTTCAATCTGGCTCGATGGTTCTGCGACGCCCACATTCGGTTCCGTAGGTCGTGATAGTAGGTAACTTAGATCTTTAGGTCTAAGGGCACACTGTAGAGGTTAGGAATTTGATTGTATTGATTTGTCATCAAGTGCACCTTTGCGGCATCATTTCTTTCATCTCTTTTTCCCTTCTTATCCCCCTAATTCTTCCTGCGGTAGTGCATGTTTGGGAGGAAGTCACAAAATCCTGAACTGTTTGAATTGTCTGATAATTTTAGAAAAGAAGCCGAATTGTCCTCCACAAACATGGCTGCATGATGGTCGGCCTGGATAGGTTATTAATATGATATTTTTATCGTTGAAATGTGTATAGTGGTTAACCTAATTCAGACCTAACCATCTCTTTACAAAATTTTTAACCTGGCCTAATTGATTTTATCTTGTCACTTTTAAGCCCAGGGTCGAACTCAGGGAAGTGGGGTTCAAGTCGAGTTTCTACGTTTTCCTTAAAACGCGTCTCTTCCGTTCGTTTATTCTGTTTTTTTTGGTATTTTTCTTATTTAGGTTTTTTTCTGGTAATCCTTGTTCTTGAGGCACACCCTCAAAATTGTGTCCTTGGCTTTTAGCCAAAACAGAGTTTCAAAACACGTCTTGCTACTTGCAAGACGGGGGTACCTGCAAATCAAAGATTATCTTTTCACTTTTATACCTTTTTTTATCTTTTTACTAAGGAAGCTATCAGATAGAAAGTAAATATAGTAGCTATAGATATATATTTATATGTAGTATATATATAAAGGGGTGGGGGTGGAGGTGACGATGGAGTGTAGCACTATGTCGAGTCAGCCGACGTCTAGAGAGACGCAACCAACACGACTAGGTGCCGCGTGGAGTGTGGATGGAGGATGGATGATGTATGGGACCACGCTTTTTTTGTACGCGTGTATCAGGGAATATCAGCAACTGGTGCAGATATCCCCGCGATACAGCGTATAATAAATAACGTGAAAATATATGTACATATGTATGTATATAAATGTATAAGTATATATGTATAGATATATATAGATATATATATATATATATATAGGTGTATATATATATATATGTATATAGGTATATATGTATCTAGATATATATGTATATATATATATGTGTATATGTATAAGTATATAGATATGTATATATATATATATGTATATGAGTATGTGTATATATATATATATATTATATATGTATATGTATATATATATTATATTATATGTATGTATACATAACTATATAGATATACTATGTATATATAAGTATATATATATATAGATATATGTATATGTATATATATATATATATATATATATATGTATGTATATAAGTTACTATTAGTGTGTGAGTGTGTGTGAAAGTGTGAGTGTAGATGTCTGTGTGCGTCGGTGTAGTGTGTGAGAAAGTGTTGTGAGAGAGAGTGAGAGAGAGAGAGAGAGAGAATGGGAGAGAGAGAGCAGGAGAGAGCTGGCAGGAGAGGAGAGAACGGAGGCAGCCGCACTGCAGGAGGCGAGGGGAGCACGTTTTAAGTCGTCTGCAGTCGAAGGCCGTCGTCTGATGGTCGTGGGGCGCGTATTCGCGCAGGAGGAGACCTGCGTCTGCCAGTTGCGTGCACCAAGAACTCGCGACAGAGCGCGCGAGGCTGGGAGGGCGAGGGCACCTGCAGGCACGAGTGGAGCTTGCAGGTGCCGCAGGGGGGCGGGAAGGGGCCTGGCCGGCCGCTGCAGTGCGCGCAGCGGCCTGTCGCGGGTGGAATTGCAGAGGCGACAGAGCAGAGGCGGAGACGGGGGAAGTGCCCTGCAGGCGCGCGCGGAGAGCTGAGCGCCTGCGGGGAAGGTCGCGGAGGTGCGAGGGGAGGTTCTGCAGTGGTCGCGGAGGGTCGCGGGGGTCGGCGCGAGGCCGTAGCCGGCCGCTGCAGTGCGCGCAGCGGCCTGCTGCGGCTGCAACTGTGGCGTGGACAGAACGGAGACGGAGGCGGGGAACGGGCCTGCAGGCGCGCGCGGAGGGTTGTGCGCCTGCGGGGAAGGTCGCGGAGGAGGCGGGGGTGCTGCTGCTGCTGCTGTCGCCGCTGGGCTGCTGCTGCTGCTGCTGCTTCAAGCTTCGGACCTTGAAGCGGCAGCAATGGCGTGGAGATGAAACCGAAAAGAAATGAAGACACCACGCCCACCTGCTCGTTGAAGAGCTGGGCGGTGGTGTTCCCACTGTGGTGGTGAGCACCACAGTGGGTTCTCCTGCTCGCCGGGTGCCTCCTCGACGGAGGGCCGACGTATGGGAGGGGAGAACGGTGGAGAGGAAGGTGGTGGACTGCAGGGTGGCGTTTTGCAGCAGCTCGCCGCAGCTGCGTATTGCAGCAATGTTCCTCCCCCTTTCGTCGCGAGGAAGAGCTGCGGCTTTATAGAGGAGGAGAGCATGGCGGGGAGGCATGGCAGCAGCAGGGAGAGGCGTTGGAGAGTGGCTGCTGCAGGGAGAGGCGCGGGAAGGACAGCAGGGAGAGGCGGGACTGCTGCATGCGGCTGCGGGAAGGCGCATGGCGGGGAGAGGTTGCGGAGAAGTTGCAGCCGTAGGAAAAATAAAAAACAAGTGGAGATAAAAAATAGAAGAGATGGATTTTTGTAAAGAGGCACTTGAGGAAAATGTAAATTATGAAGCCCTTTTATTTCATTCTCCTCTCCTCTCAATTAAATGCATGAATGCATGTATTTTTACAAATGCAACAATGGAATCCTAATATGCATAGGTAGTGCTAGGAAATAGCATAAGAAGGCGTTCTTATAGGCGTGTTTTGAGGTGCAAACATATACCCCCATGCCTATCTTTTGCTAGTCCCTAGCAAAACCGTATTTAGAAATGATCTTAAGCTGAAGATTTTCTTCTGAGGTGATATAGGTGTGTTTATTATCGAATATTGTGAGAACCAATTGTAAAGAAGATTACCAGTACTTTAAGTCTCACATGACATAGATCATCTCTCAACTAACCAGGACTCTTGATATTTAAACCTTAAGTACGATTTCCAGGACCCAGGAGGTTTTTGCCGTACTCGAGAGCTCAAGAGGCTATGGTTTGTGCATAGTGAAGGATCAAGACTGACCATATGAACATTAAGACTCAATCCCAGGGTTTCACGAATTTTTAAGTACAGGTTGGTCCCAGTTTCAGCTCATGTCTTCGAATTGACCCTTAAGATGATGACGGAAAACTCAACTCCCATTTTCTGATTTTTTTTTTTTTTTTTTTTGTTTGGTGGGAGAGTTTCTTTTTGTTGGAAAGAGCCACTCCTAAACACAAGACTAAAGCTTGGGATAAAAAGTCTACCTGCACGCACAGGTAAGGACTCCACCTTTCCTAATGAACACTAGGGTTGGATCTTATGTTCACCTGATCTTTCCTGATATGTGTAGTGTGAACCAAGTTTACTTAAGCTCTCAAGAAAAAACAAACCAACGAATCCTGTACTGGTGTCTCAGGTACAAGAAACGTTCTTAGTTAGGAGAGATTTTGATCTATTTCGTCAATGCTTTAAGTGAATTAAGCCGAGCCTGAGCGAATCAAGCTTCTGTGGCCTGGAAATTCTTCAAAACAGAGGTTGAATATCCATAAACACTTATTGTATTTTTGTTTCAGCTTTTAGATCATTACTAAACACCATTTATTACTAATATATATATATATTTTTTTTTTTTTCTTTTCTTTTTTCTTTTTCTTGCATATTTATAAATAGGTGGTAATTGTCTGATACCATAAAATACCCGGATCCTATGGATGCCTATCCACCCCCCCATGCCAAACAATGCTATGTCCTCATATGCATGCAAGGAAAGGCAGAGAACGGACGACAGATCGGGTAACAGGAGCTGAGGTTTAGGGTATAAATCAGGGTGGAAGGGTGGGTGGATGGTGGGTGGTGAAGAGAAAAGCGAAGTAATCGCGATAGAGGCGTGAAAAGTAATGGTGGATGGTGAGAGATTTGGCGTTTTCTGGGACGAGAATGTCCCAGGCGGATCAGAAAACAGATCAGGAAGAGGAAGTTGGCCCTTAGATTGGCCAAGAAGGGGGGCTTTTTGGATAGATGGATCCAAAAGGGAATAGCCCTGGTGAGTAAGCTGTGGGCTCAAGGTCCCAGTGTGGATTTGCAAATCCGCCTGATTTAGCGGGAAAGAAAGGGCAATCCGGTCTTCCATAGTGTGGACCGGCGGTGAGCAGCTCGGCAATGACTCAGACCACGAGGTATGGGAAGCGGAGAAAACCTCGTCAGAAGTCTGGTCAGGAGAAGGTACAGGAATAGGGAGGGATTGGGGAACGTCACAGTTTGTGTTGGTCAGGCAGTCGTCAGGTAATTTGCAGCAGTCTGAATCGGCTCCAATTAGTTCGATACACGTACTGACAGTCACGTCCTCGTCAGACGTGTCATCCTTGATGTGATCACTATCATCATAAGAGTGCGGTGCTGCAGCGGGATTAACCTGAAATCCCGAAGGAATACTCGGAGCTTGCAGAATTTGATGAACCTGTTCCTGAGAAGGTTGTACCTGTGGTTGCGGACCACAGGGTACAAAGTTTTGCGGGTTTGGAACAGGTTGGGCGGGAAAAGTGCCCTGAGATCGAGTCACCATGCTTAGTTGACTAATCTCAGCATTCTGCTGCGCCAAATGCTGAAGAGAGGTCATGTTTTCTTTATGGCGCTTTGACATTTCCGTCATCATTCGCATCAATTTATCAAGAGGTTTTGATGCGTGTTTGGTTTTCTGTACACAAGGGCCTGATGGCAGAGTTGCCATAGGATTAGACTGGGCCCTTGGGATGACGGGTGCGGACGATCGCATTGGTCCACCAGCGGGGTTTCGACGCTGCGGGTTGTTGGACCATGCAAAGTTGGGATGATTATGCCACCCTGGGTTATACGTGGCAGAAAACGGGTTATTCCCCAGGGTGCAGGCATCTTCTATGCCAGAAGACGTGTCCGCATATGTGTCCGAGTACACGGAGGCTTGGTCCTCCATGTTGAAATACTGGCTCGCAGAAGCCAGTTCCACATGACTTACCGAGTCGCTTGGCGCGACACTCGATAAGGAAGGTCTTGCAGGGTTTCCAGGGATAAGCCTGGTGTTGAAAGAATTGAAATTGTGACGAAGTGGTGAGGCGGAGGTGTGTGCCATGTTTGTGGAGGAGGAGGATGATTCGGCTCTTTTTCTAGATTTATCAGTCAATACAAGCAATTCAGGGTTTTGTGACCTCCTCCCAAACATGCACTACCGCAGGACGAATTGGGGAGATGAGAAGGGAAAAGGGATGAGAGAAATGACGCCGCAAAGGTACACTTGATTACAAATCAATACAGTCAAGTTCCTAACCTCTACAGTGTGCCCTTAGACCTAAAGATCTAAGTTACCTACTATCACGAACTACGGAACCGAATGCGAGCACCGCGGAACCACCGGGCCAGATTGAAAGGCCGTTTGCCCCAGTCTTAGACACCCGATAGCACGCGGGAACTCTCACCAGCACGTAGCCGCTACACGTAGGTAGTTAGGCCTCCAATCCTTAGTAAGGGTCAAGTTACTACCAGTTTTAATTAGAGGCTTAGGGTCAAGTGCTTTTGGAATGTGAAGGGCGTTGTTTACGGGTAATGCCCAAGTGATTGATTTTAAGAGTGTGTAAGAACAAGCATGCAACAGGGAAATCTCCCCGAATTGAAGTTTTTATTGGCGAATGGTTTTTAGAGTTCAGCCTTAAGTAGTATGAATTTTAGGGTTTTGCTGAATTACCAATTCAACCAATCTCCGGGTTTTTGCAAAAATACAGGTTTTCCTTCTAAAACCCAAGAAACCCTTCTTCAATTATCAGTTAGTTAATGCATGCTAAAATGCAATGGGCTACCCTAAATGGAGATTTCTATGTGTGGATGCGCGAATCAATTTTATACCAATGTGAAAGGGAGCCAAAGCACTTCAATTCAAGTGCTCCCAATCACTAGAAAGATATCCACACACAAGGCTTCAACCAACAGATAAAGAAAATAAAATTTTTGGGGTTGAAGTATTCAGGATCGAATCACAGGCAAATTTGAAAAGTCGTGGTGGGGTTGGAATCAACTCAATTCCAAGTCTCCCCACCAAAAAATGTGATCCTGAATTAAAGATAAGTGAGGCAAAAGAGGGATACAAGCAATCTTTTTCTTTGCCTCAAAGAATACTTCCCACGGCGAAAAATCTAAGAATGAAGATTCTCGGATTTTCGCTATGCGAAGTAAGGCAGGAAATCCCGGGGCAGTGGGAGTGAAGACAACCAATCAATCAAGTGAATTTTAATCCACTTGCCCTCAAGAAATCCCAAGAAGTTTTTCTAATTTTTAGTTTTAAATTTTTTTTTTTTTTTTTTTTTTTTATGTGGTGGCAAGTTAACCCTAATTTGATGAGAAAAGAAAACCTACTTGTTCGGCAACGTGTGCGAAGTTCCAATGCGATGTCGGCGTCTTCACGCTCTCGTTCCCGCCTTGGATCTGCTCACGTCCTCGACTTTGTCAGCCTTCTTCTCCTTCCACCAGGTTCACCTGCACACCAAAAACAATAATACCCGTGAAGAGAGAAGAGACAAATTTAAAGGAATTGGATAGAAACTTACTCGAAAGCGCACCTCCCCGGCAACGGCGCCAGAAAAGCTATGATGGTCGGCCTGGATAGGTTATTAATATGATATTTTTATCGTTGAAATGTGTATAGTGGTTAACCTAATTCAGACCTAACCATCTCTTTACAAAATTTTTAACCTGGCCTAATTGATTTTATCTTGTCACTTTTAAGCCCAGGGTCGAACTCAGGGAAGTGGGGTTCAAGTCGAGTTTCTACGTTTTCCTTAAAACGCGTCTCTTCCGTTCGTTTATTCTGTTTTTTTTGGTATTTTTCTTATTTAGGTTTTTTTCTGGTAATCCTTGTTCTTGAGGCACACCCTCAAAATTGTGTCCTTGGCTTTTAGCCAAAACAGAGTTTCAAAACACGTCTTGCTACTTGCAAGACGGGGTACCTGCAAATCAAAGATTATCTTTTCACTTTTATACCTTTTTTTATCTTTTTACTAAGGAAGCTATCAGATAGAAAGTAAATATAGTAGCTATAGATATATATTTATATGTAGTATATATATAAAGGGGTGGGGGTGGAGGTGACGATGGAGTGTAGCACTATGTCGAGTCAGCCGACGTCTAGAGAGACGCAACCAACACGACTAGGTGCCGCGTGGAGTGTGGATGGAGGATGGATGATGTATGGGACCACGCTTTTTTTGTACGCGTGTATCAGGGAATATCAGCAACTGGTGCAGATATCCCCGCGATACAGCGTATAATAAATAACGTGAAAATATATGTACATATGTATGTATATAAATGTATAAGTATATATGTATAGATATATATAGATATATATATATATATATATATATAGGTGTATATATATATATATGTATATAGGTATATATGTATCTAGATATATATGTATATATATATATGTGTATATGTATAAGTATATAGATATGTATATATATATATATGTATATGAGTATGTGTATATATATATATATATATATTATATATGTTTATGTATATATATATTATATTATATGTATGTATACATAACTATATAGATATACTATGTATATATAAGTATATATATATATAGATATATGTATATGTATATATATATATATATATATATATATGTATGTATATAAGTTACTATTAGTGTGTGAGTGTGTGTGAAAGTGTGAGTGTAGATGTCTGTGTGCGTCGGTGTAGTGTGTGAGAAAGTGTTGTGAGAGAGAGTGAGAGAGAGAGAGAGAGAGAATGGGAGAGAGAGAGCAGGAGAGAGCTGGCAGGAGAGGAGAGAACGGAGGCAGCCGCACTGCAGGAGGCGAGGGAGCACGTTTTAAGTCGTCTGCAGTCGAAGGCCGTCGTCTGATGGTCGTGGGCGCGTATTCGCGCAGGAGGAGACCTGCGTCTGCCAGTTGCGTGCACCAAGAACTCGCGACAGAGCGCGCGAGGCTGGAGGGCGAGGGCACCTGCAGGCACGAGTGGAGCTTGCAGGTGCCGCAGGGGGGCGGGAAGGGGCCTGGTCGGCCGCTGCAGTGCGCGCAGCGGCCTGTCGCGGGTGGAATTGCAGAGGCGACAGAGCAGAGGCGGAGACGGGGAAGTGCCCTGCAGGCGCGCGCGGAGAGCTGAGCGCCTGCGGGGAAGGTTGCGGAGGTGCGAGGGGAGGTTCTGCAGTGGTCGCGGAGGGTCGCGGGGGTCGGCGCGAGGCCGTAGCCGGCCGCTGCAGTGCGCGCAGCGGCCTGCTGCGGCTGCAACTGTGGCGTGGACAGAACGGAGACGGAGGCGGGGAACGGGCCTGCAGGCGCGCGCGGAGGGTTGTGCGCCTGCGGGGAAGGTCGCGGAGGAGGCGGGGGTGCTGCTGCTGCTGCTGTCGCCGCTGGGCTGCTGCTGCTGCTAGCTGCTTCAAGCTTCGGACCTTGAAGCGGCAGCAATGGCGTGGAGATGAAACCGAAAAGAAATGAAGACACCACGCCCACCTGCTCGTTGAAGAGCTGGGCGGTGGTGTTCCCACTGTGGTGGTGAGCACCACAGTGGGTTCTCCTGCTCGCCGGGTGCCTCCTCGACGGAGGGCCGACGTATGGGAGGGGAGAACGGTGGAGAGGAAGGTGGTGGACTGCAGGGTGGCGTTTTGCTTAGTCCTGCTTCGTTCTCCATCGTCCAGGCGTTGTCCCGTCCGGCTCGTCCTCCAAGCAATCGTCGAGGAAGATAATTTCTCTCTCCCATTCTTATTTACAGCTTTTGTAGTGTAGAATTTTCCTGCTTTATAGTGTAATTGATTTTCCGCTTTCTAGTGTAACTTTTATAAACAATTGAAATATTGAATGCATGTTTTCTTTCTCTCTCTCTCTCTCTCCTTCTTTTAGTCTGATAGCTCCATTGTAATTATATCGCCTTGCTTATCGAAAATTCTAAAAAAAATATAATTGCGAATATAGATCAACGTGGCCTCCCTAAGTTCGACCCGGAATTCTTTTCGGTATAAATTTTTATTTGTTGAACACGAATTCTTCGCTTTCAAACTACGACGACAGGTTTTCCAAAACCAAACACGTAAGCGTAGCGATTCGAAAAACACGTTCAACAAACGACCTCCTCAGGAAGTGTCCGCACCACGGTCTGCCTAAGTTGCATATAGCCCAGATTTTCTACTATGGGCTAAATGAGACTGAAGCAGATCGTGGATGCTTCCTGCAGAGGGAATTTAATGAATAAAGATGAGAATGGAGCATTCGAATTATTTGAAAATATGAGTGAAAACTCAATGAACAATGCTTCCATTATCACCTTTAATCGTACCAGGCTACCCCGTAACGTCCACGAAGTTGACACGGGACCCTCCCATTCATTCACTGATCTTAGCCTTATCGCACAGAAATTGGATGAAGTCTCCGTCGTGCACAAGAAGCTGGATGAGCTTCTGGCCAACCCTGCCCGTTCTATGGCAAACACCCCCACCTCACCACTTCGTCACAATTCCAATTCTTCCAACACCAGGCTTATCCCAAGAAACCCCGTAAGACCTTCCTTACCGAGTGTCGCGTCGAGAGATTCGATAAGTCATGTGGATCTGGCTTCTGCAAGCCAATATTTTGACACGGAGGACCAAGTCTCTATGTGTTCGGATGCGTATTTACACGTGGACTCGTCTTCTACCTTAGAAGACGCTTGTGCCCTGGGGAACAACCCGTTCTCTGCCACTTATAACACAGGGTGGCGAAATCATCCGAACTTCGCATGGTCCAACGACCCGCAATGTCAAAACCCTGCGGGTGGACCAATGCGACCATCCACGCTCGTCATCCCAAGGACCCAGTCTAATCCTGTGGCAAATCTACCATCGGGTCCTTGCATACCGCAAACAGAACACGCATCAAGTACTCTTGATAAATTGATGCGAATGATGACGGAAATGTCAAAGCGCCATGAAGAGAACATGACCTCTCTTCAGCACCAATTGGCGCAGCACAATGCTGAGATCAGTCAACTACGCATGGCGATTTGATCTCAGGGCACTCTCCCAGCCCGACCTATTCCCAACCTGCGAAATTTCGTACCCCGTGGTCCTCAACCACAAGTACGACCTTCTCAAGGGCAGGTTCATCAGATTCTGCAGGCTCTGAGCATTCCACCGAGATTTCAGGCTAATCCCGCTACAGCACCTCACTCTTATGTTCCTATTGCGAACCCTCTTCCGCCTTATGATCCCACTGAACCCGCATCATCCAATGCGATCACTACGAGGTGCGGTAAGCAGACCGTTGATCCGCCTCGACCTGATCTTGGCCCGTCTTCTGCATTCGGGATGCACACTGCATTCGTGAGAGAATAATACACCGAAATTAGTGCCAGAATCGGTCCCATTCCCTGAGGCTCTACTGAAGGAGCCAAAAGGGAAGAAGAAGGATACGCAAGCCTTTGATAACCTGCGTAATTTGTTCAGGGATGTTGAAATCAAGGTACCCCTGCTAGAGGCTATCGACCACATACCTACTGTCGCCCGATTTTTCAAAGATTACACAACACCCAGGTGACAGTCAAAGAAAACTAAGAATCCGGTGGTTCTGTCGCCTCATGCGAGTTGTGCTATACTATCAAATCTACCACCGAAGCAGAAAGATCCGAGCACACCACTTATTTCCTGTAGCATCTAAGGCAGCAATTTTAACCGTGCCCTGCTTGATCTAGGATCTTCCATCAATCTTATACCAACCATCATGCTCGAAAAATTTTCCTTGGGAAATCTGAAACCCACCCCTGTCACGTTACAATTGGCAGATCGTTCTATCAAAATTCCAAAGGGTGTGGTGGAAGACATGGTGGTTAGGGTCAACAGTCCCTGTTTTCCTGTTAACTTTCTTGTTTTAGATATGGAAGTTCCTAGCTCACTTTCTGATTATCCGATCATCCTTGGTCAACCTTTCTTGGCCACAGCTCGCGCCCATATCGACTGCGAGTCGGGCTGTATTGAGATTGCCGTTGGATCTGAGAAGCTCAAGCTTAACATCTTCAAGGCAGCCAAGAACTTTGATTGCGATTGCATCGAGGATGACACGTCTGACGAGGACATGGCCATCAGCACGTGTATCGGACTAATTGGGACCTATTCTGACTGTCGCAGACTGCCTTTAAACATTGACGCTTGCCTGACCAACACATATTGTGACGTTCCCCCATGCCTCCCTATTCCCGTACCTTCTCCTGACCAAACTTCTGACAAGGTTTTCTCTGCTTCCCATACCTCGTGGTCTGAGTCATATTTGGGCTACTCACCGTCGGTCGACACTCTTGAAGACAAGATTGTCCTTTCTTTCCTACCAAATCAGGCGAAGTTGCAACTGCATACTGGGACCTTGAGCCCACATGCTACTCACTGGGGCTATTCCTTTTTGGATCCATCTATCCAAGAAGCCCCTCCTCTTGGCCAATCTGAGGGCCAACTTCTTCCTCCTGACTTGTTTTCCGATCCACCTGGGACACTTTCGTCCTAGGAAATGCCAGATCTTTCACCATCCACTCTCGAGCTAAAAGAGCTGCCTAGTACACTTAAGTATGTTTTCTTGGGACCAAATGAAACACTCCGCATAATCATCAGTTCAAAATTGACTAGGGAGCAAGAGTGCAAACTAACGAAGGTCCTTATGGAACACAAGGCAGCCATTGGATGGTCTTTATCAGACTTATCTGGCATTAGCCCCTCCTACTGCACTCACCATATATATATGGAGGAGGCTCGACCTTCTCGCGAGATGCAGCGACGTCTCAACCCTAACATGCAAGAAGTCGTTAAGAAAGAAATTATTAAATGGCTGGATGCAGGTATAATCTACCCGATCAGCGATAGCCCCTAGGTGAGTCCGATTCACATCGTGCCCAAAAAGGCAGGACTCACCATCCATGTCAATGATAGGGGTGAATCCATCCCTACACGCACTCCTACATCTTGGAGAGTGTGTAGATTATAGGAAACTCAATGCTGCAACTAAGAAAGATCACTTTCCGCTACCTTTCATTGACCAAATCCTGGAGCGATTAGCGGGAAATAAATTTTTCTATTTCCTGGATGGATTCTCAGGATATAACCAGGTGGCAATTGACCCCTGGGACCAAGAGAAAACCACCTTTACCTGCCCCTTCGGCACCTTTGCATTTTGAAGGATGCCGTTTGGACTTTGTAATGTGCCAGCAACTTTCCAGAGATGTATGCTGGCAATATTTCATGACATGGTGGGTGACTTTCTCGAGGTCTTCATGGATGACTTTTCAGTCTTTGGACCATCTTTCGATGACCGTCTTGCCAACCTAACCCGTATCCTTAGGAGATGTATTGATGTAAACCTCGTGCTCTCCTGGGAAAAAAGTCATTTTATAGTACACGAGGGAATTATTCTCAGGCATATCATCTCCGACAGGGGTATTGAGGTTGACAGAGCTAAGCTTGATGTGATTGATGATTTGCCTATGCCTAGCTCTGTCAAACAAATCCGCTCCTTCCTAGGTCACGTCGGTTTCTATAGGAGATTCATTAAAGATTTCTCCAAGATTTCTCGTCCTTTAACGCATCTCCTATCAACCGATGTACCCTTCGATATGGGCCCCAACTGCATATGAGCCTTCATGCAACTGTGTGATGCTGTCACCAAGGCCCCTGTTCTCCAGCCACCTGATTGGTCCCTCGACTTTGAACTCATGTGTGACGCTTCCGACCTTGCAGTCGGAGCCATCCTGGGACAAAGACGCAATAGACACCCCTTCGTGGTATACTACACCAGTAAGACGTTGGACGAGGCCCAGCGTAATTATACTACCACTGAAAAAGAACTACTGGCGGTCATCTTTGGGCTGGAGAAATTCCGCTCTTACCTTCTGGGCTCACACGTTATTGTTTTCACCGATCACGCGGCCATTCGCCATCTCATGCACAAGAAGGATGCCAAGCCTAGACTGATTCGTTGGATCCTTCTGCTCCAAGAATTTGACATTGAGATCCGCGATAAGGCCGGAGCCCAGAATGTTGTGGCTAATCATCTTTCTAGACTGGACCCTGACCATATTGGACTTACTCTGCCGATTAATGAGATTTTTCCCGATGAGCACCTATTGGCAATCAATATGACAAGTGGACCTTTGTATGCCGACATTGCCAATTACCTTACTTCTGGATCCCTTCCACATGGCTAGCCAAAAAACCAGCGAGAGCATCTCATGGCAGAAACAAAGTATTATTTCTGGGATAATCCACTTCTTTGTCGAATAGGTGCTAATCTGATCATCCGTCGCTGTATTCCTGACAGCGAATTCCCCAGTGTGCTATCCTTCTGCCACGATCTGGCCTGCAGAGCCCATTTCTCTGGGAGGAAAACTGTAACCAAGGTGTTGCAGTGCAGTTTCTTTTGGCCCTCCCTTCACCAGGATGCACACAACTATGCCAAACATTGCACTAGGTATCAGTCGTTAGGATCAATGTCACGTCGTGACATGATGCCTTTGCAACCCATCCTTGCTGTGGAAATTTTTGACATTTGGGGAATTGATTTCATGGGTCCCTTTCCGCCTTCCAAAGACTTCAAATACATTCTCGTGACTGTTGATTATGTTTCGAAATGGATCGAGGCTATTCCCATGCGCCGTGCAAACCATGTCATATCCACTCGATTTGTCAATGACCACATTTTTGCATGCTTTGGGATCCCTCGAGCCATTATCTCAGATAGAGGAAGTCACTTTACCCATGCTTCTTTCCGGGCACTTCTGAGGAAATACGGAGTTCACCATCGTATCGCATCCCCATATCATCCTCAGACGAATGACCAGGCAGAGGTGTCAAATCGGCAAATCAAGCAAATTCTCCAAAAAATGGTTCGACCTGACCGTAAAGATTTGTTCGACAAGCTGATTGACGAACTTTGGGTGTATCGGACCACCTTCAAGGCTCCCCTTGGTATGTCTCCTTATAGAATCGCTTACGGGAAGCTTTGTCATTTGCCCGTGGAGTTGGAGCACCGTGCTTATTGGGTGGTTCGCCAATGTAACCTTGACCCAGACCTGTGTGGTCGAGAAAGGAAACTCCAACTCCAGGAGCTGGAAGAGCTCCGTCGTGAAGCCTATGATTCTGCCTTAACTTTCAAGCAATGCACTAAGGCTTTTCACGACAGCCGTATTCAGCGGAAGGAATTTGAGCCATCTCAGCAAGTTTGGCTCTACAATGCCCAGCTCAAATTCTTTCCTGGGATATTAAAGTCCAAATGGACTGGTCCTTTCATTGTCTTGAGACCATTTCCCAACGGGGCCATTGAGATTGAAGATCCCAAATCTGGGCATAAACTTACGGTCAATGGGCAGTGTCTGAAACCCTATCTTACTCATGAACCTGCCCTCGTTGGAGAAACTGTTGCCCTGTTGGAGGGTAACTAATGTTGTGACTCATTCTGAGTCCAGCTGGGGTCGTTAAATTCAGCGCATGTTGGGAGGCATCCCAACAACACTCTACCATTGTCACGCTTACTTCACTTTTCACTTCATCACCCACCATCCACCCACCCTACCACCCTGCTGAATACCCTGCACCTCAGCTCTCGTTATCCAATCTTTGCTCCTTCCTCTACCCTACCCTGCATGCATATGAGGACATAGCATCGTTAGGCATGGGGGGTGGATAGGCATCCATAGGATCCGGGTATTTTATGGTATCAAGTAGTTTCCATCCATCTATAAATATGTACATAGCATAAAAAAAAAGAAAAGAAAAAATGATGTTTAGTAATGATCTGAAGGCTCAAACAAAAATACAATAAGTGTTTATGGATATTCAACCGCTGTTTTGAAGACTTTCCAGGCCATAGAAGCTTGATTCGTTCAGGCTCAGCTTAATTCACTTGAAGCATTGACAAGATAGATCGGAATCTCTCCTAACTAAGGACATATTCTTGTACCTGAGACACCAGTACATGATTCATTGGTTTGCTTCTGCTCGAGAACCTAAGTAATCTTGGTTCAAGAAAGACCAGGTGAACATAAGATCCAACCCTAGTGTTTATTAGGGAAGGTGGAGTCCTTACCTGTGCACGCAGGTAGACTTTTTATCCCAAGTTTTAATCTTGTGTTTAGGAGAGACTCTTTCCACCAAAAAGTAACTCTCCCACCAAAAGAAAAGTGTGCTCCTCCAAATAAAGTTATAAGAGATATACTGACACGTGTTTCAAAAAAAAAAACTGTGCAAATAAGTCGGTATATCTCATAAATGTCTGTAAAGTATTCTCCTTACAAAAATTTTCAGGGCAAGTTACAGATACCCTGTTTCTACCAGATATTCTTTGAGCCACAAATGTAATAAAATGGGAGTTGAGTTTTCCGTCATCTCTTTAAGGGTCAATCCGAAGACATAAGCTGAAATTGGGACTAACCTGTACTTAATAAATCATGAAACCCTGGACTTGAGTCTTAATGTTCATCTAGTCAGTCTTGATCCTTCACTAAGCACAAGCATAATCTCTTGAGCTCTCGAGTACGGTAAAAACCTCTTGAGTCCTGGAAATCGTACTTAAGGTTTCAATATCAAGAGTCCTGGTTAGTCGAGAGATGGTCTATGTCATGTAAGACTTAAAGTACTGGTAGTCCTCTCTACAATTGGTTCTCACAAAATCCAACAAATAAACACATCTATGTCACCTCAGAAGAAAATCTTCAGCTTAAGATCATTTCTAAATACAGTACAAAAAATGCTTTGCTTGGGACTAGCAAAAGATAGGCATGGGGGTATGATTGCATAGCAAAAATGCACAAAAAATTATACCATCTTGTGCTATTTCCTAGCATTACCATTGTATATTAGGTAGCCATAGTTGCATTTGTAAAAATTAACACATGCATGCATTTAATTGAGAGGGGAGGAGAGTGAATAATTGGCCTTGTAATTAACGTCTTCATCAAAGGTTGCATTACAATTTTCCATCTTCATTTTTTTATTGGCTTTGAATTTCTTCTCCGCACAGCTGCAGGGCATGGCTTCTCCGTGCCATTCCTTGCCGCAGCTTGCCTTGCCGCTGCATGGTTAGGCATGCACAGCCCAGGGCATGGCTGGGCTTGCCTCCTTCTTTAAAAGGGCACAGCCATCTTCCTTGCAGCAAGAGCCTGGTCCACAAAACACACACAACACCCTTCCTCCAGGCCGTCTCCTCCCCTCTCCCCTCCATACGTAGCCTCTCTTCCTCCTGAAGAGCTATGCTGCGGGCAGGAGCAGCTCACAGTGGTACACAACCACCACTGTGAGTCCCACCACCGCCCAGCTCATCAAAGAGTCGGTGGGCGTGGTAGTTCACCTCTCTATTTTCGTCGTTCCGACCCCTTTCCACCATTGCCACAGAGTCAATCTTTGAAGCTCAACCACAGCAGTAGCAGCATGGCGCAGCAGCCTCTCGCCTGCACGCAGGCCACCACGTGCCCCTGCAGCAGCCGGCACTGCTCTTTCCACGCGCGCAGGCTCTCTCCGCAGTGCCCGCACACGCAGAACCACCAACAGCCAATCGTGCGAGCGAGCGCGCACTGTACCTACTGTTCACGCGTTTCTGCGGAACATTGTAGCTACAGTGCGGTGACCCGAAAGTTTCTCACTTATCCAGTCACCGCGCGCTCTCTCTCCGCCCCGCAACCGTCGCCAGCCCATCCGCACCTGCTTCCCCGTACGCCCGCGCCCACTGTGTCTGCTCCAGTGCCTGCTTCTTCGCCCACGTTCACCTCAGCACACAGCGCACCTCACACCGCTCCCTCCAGTGCATGCCTGCGCCTGCGCATGCACGCTCCTGCGTGCACATCAGACGACGGGCGCAGCTCCGGATGACTTAAAACACCAGCACCCTCTCTCCCGCACCCTCTCTAGCTCTCACTCCCTCCCACAGACACACACTCTCATACACACACAAACTCACTTGTACACGCCTACATACATACTTATATATATATTAGTACCTATACAACTATATATATATATATAGTAATATACGTATATAGATATATACATACATCCACCTATATATATATATTTACATATCTATATCTACATATACATATATATATATATATATATAACTACATATACACCTATATAATTACCACCCTATCGATATATATATACACATATAAATACATATTTACATATATACATATATATAAATATATTTTCATATACACTACGCCACGCATTATATCACGGGAATATCAGCACCAGTTGCTGATATTCCCCGATACCCATGTACAGGAAGTGCCTCCACATACACTTCCACACCTCCATCTCCGTGCTGCACTTCGTCCTATTGGTTGTGTCTTCCTAGACGACAACCAACTCAACACCATGCTACACACCATTTCCGCCTCCACCCCCACCCCTATACATATAATATATATATACTATATTTGTTAATGTACAAGCAACCTCTATTTTCCTGCTATTAGAAAGATAGAAAAAAATAGTAAAAGAGAAAAGAAAATCCTTGTCTTGCAGGTACTCAGTCTTGCGAATAGCAAGACCAGTTTTGGAACCCTAATTTGACTCAAAGCCAAGAATAATTTGGCTCTAAGCCAAGGACCTGAGTTTGAGGGTGTACCTCAAGGACAAAATTATCAGAAAAAAATCTTAAATAGAAAAACACCAAAAACATAATAAACGAATGGAAGAGATTCGTTGTACAAAAGGCGTAAAAACTTATTCACCTTTAATCCCGCCTCCCTGAGTTCGACCTTGGGCCTAAAAGTGACCATGATAAAATCAAGTAGGCCAAGTTAAAAATTTTGTAAAAGGATGGTTAGGCTCGATTTAGGTTAACCACTATACTCACTTCAATGCTAATTTCGCCATATTAACACAATCTATCCAAGCTCGATCACGAGTCTGCTTTGAGATAAACAGAAACTGTATACATGCTGAATTTAGTGCCTTCAACTAGGCACACTATACAAAGAAGAAGAAATAACGAATTCATAGGTGCATGTCAGAATCAGAATAAAAAAATTCATGTAAGGATTTGCCAGCAGATGTCCACAGATGTGGACCAGATTGTGGCGCAGACCCATACCCCATGCTCGAGAATATCTAAGGTTCTGGATAAAAAATTACCCAGAACCTGAAATCAGTATGCAAGCGGGGTCGGGCCTGCGATTTATTAGGATGCAACTCAAGACCAAAAAGTCAGGTTACAGAGAATTCAAGATCAAAAGGATAATTAATGAATATGTGCTTGGGTTGGACATCTTCAGAACAAATGTCGTAAAGGTCCTGGTTTGTTGGTTTTAGATTAATTGGAACCCTTATACTTGGTCTTCTACTTCCTCTGGAGTTTGCTTCCCAAATCAAAATTTCCTAGCTCCCAACCTCCTTTAGAATGTCAAATTCCAGGACCTCCTGCATATTAATCATCGCGTTTGAAATTTCCAAGTCTAAAAGATGTGGCTGAATCAGAATCGACTTAGGTCTAATTATCTCAAAAACAAAATTGTCAGTAAGCTCAGTGGGGTGTGGATAAGGATCAGGGCTTTGAATTGAATCCATAGTACAAGGATCTGAATCTGCCATGGAAGCCCCAATAATCAGTTTCCTCAGTTATTGGGCCATCATAGGATTTATCGGATTCCGTAGGCCCAGTCGTTTCACAAAAATCATGTTCTGTAAATTCACGTAAGACTTTGCAAATTGATTCTTCACCCTCAGAATCAAAGAAATCTAAATCCATATTAATGTGTCTTAAAATCATCAATTACTTTTTTATCCATAGAGACATACGTTTCCTCGTACCCCGACTTAGGGATATCAGGTGAAGAAATCAGATCATCCTTAATTGGTTGCTCTAGGTCAATCTAGTCAGCCTCGTAACACGTGTCCCCCCAATAAGTGCCTGAGCGGGTTCTAAAATTGGCTCTCCCAAAGGGAGTTCATCCTGGGAATCATCCCAAGATTGAACTAAAGCAACCACAAATCTCATTCTCAGTTTCGATAACTTCCCAAGTAAAAACTCACCCGGGTCCTTATCCTTAACATCCTAGAGCTAATCCAACAAATACTTGTTCAGATCATCAATCATTTCAATTAGGGGCTCCAATTCTCCAGTGCAAGGTATTGGCTAAGGTTCTAAAGATTGTATAATATTCCTCAAGTTAGCCAAAACCTTTTCTTGGACCTGGTTAACCTGAACCAAATGGTTTTATTTAGGATTAGGCGGGTTTGGGATCGGTGTAGAAGAGTTAACGAATTGAGATTCGGGATACCCTCCCTGATAATAGGTCATTTCGGGTTGTTCAAAAGGTGATGATGACCTAAAGGCAATGTATTCAAGGAATGAGTAAGGATCAGTGTATCCTCCTTGATTGTAGATCGTATTAGGTTGTCCATGAAGAGATGACAATCTATAATCGATGTGGCTCATAGAAGGATAGAAATCACAATTATGGTATTTAGGGTTAGACCCTAAACATGGAAGTTCGGAACTGCATCCCCAATTAGAGTTATGCCAACTAACAGATGGTTGATTATAGTACGAGTCGTGATAATCGTCAAGTTGAGGATAAGTCATAACTAATAAACACCAGTTTATCATCATTCTTTTGCATTAAAACAATCCTAGCTCTTAGAGTTTTGTTTCGCAAATCTGATTTTTGGGTTTGCATTTAGTTATAAATTAGGATAGGCATGCATTGCATTTTTCTTATCTTTTTAATGTGTTTTTGTGAGTGTTAGGGATAAACAGATATACAGATCCCTAAAACCCTAGCACTCAGGAAGGCAACTGGTGAAGAAAAAGCTCAGACTAGCTGGAACTCAGCTTGATCCAACTTACCACAACTGAAATTCGGCTCACTTGGACTAGGGTTAGCTCATCCTAACTACATTCAGCTCATCTCAGCTGAATGGTAGCTCAAGAGAGCTCATCTTAACTCACCCTAGCTCAGGTCACAACTCAGATCCAGCTCAACTTAGCTGAGTCTAACTCATCTCAGCTCCCACTAGTCCACAGGGAGCTCTAGCTAGCTCAGCTGAGTTGACTGGAGTTCATCCCAGCTCAGGTCCAGCTACATCCAACTCCACTCAACTCCAGCCAGCTGAAGATGAATTCATCCCAGCTCAGGAAGCTCAAGTCCAGCTCCCAGGGACTCAACCTAGCTCAACTTAGTTGAGCTAAGCTACCTTAGCTGCCTCAACCAGCTTGATCCTCCCCGGGGGCACTAGACCCAACTCACCTCAGCTCCTTTTAGTAGATACCAGCTTACTTTAGCTTGGCTTAGGAGCTAGCAAAGAACTAGCAAGCTAAGCCAGCTAGAGTAGCTCCATGCCACCCTCTTCAGCAGCTGCCAACTCCAGTTCAAGCTCTAAACTTCTCCTTAGCTCCTCTCTTCAAACCCTAGCTCCAATACCTCCTCCTCTACTCCACTACTAGCTAACCTAGCTTAGCTATGCTTCAGCTCCCTTGGCTTTTAACACCTAAAAATCCTACCTAACAACTCCACCAACTAGCTCCACCTAAGCTCCACATAAGCTAACCCTACTTCCACCTCACCTTGGTGCCAACCTAGCCTACCCACTACCTCCAAAAGACAATACAAAGTGGCGCCAAAACCATCCTAACCACCCTTCTTATTTGCGCCACTTTTTCCCTCCAAAACCCCCTTCATCTCCACCACATATCCTCCCTTAAACCCGTCTCCACCATCCACCTAACCCCCTTCTAGAAGCCCTCATGGTGACGCCAAAACCAAGGCATCCCTTCATGGTTGGCACCACCTTTAGGTGGCTCTTCACCACCATAACCACCACCTTCACACCCCCTACTTGGCGCTAACAATTCTCCACCATAAGATCACCTAACCACTCCCATCTTTCCATCTTAGCCATCCAATTCAAGAGTCACCTTAACCTCTCATCCTACCCTATAAAAAGACCAACACCCACCACCTTACAACTCATCCTTGACTAGTAAAATACCTCTCATATTATACCTATAGCTCACACCCAAGAGAGAAGAAGAAGAAGATTAAGGGGATATTCTGTCCCCTTGGTGCCTTCCCCTCCTCCCTTCTCTCTTGTGCCCACGCCAACCAAAGGAGAAGCCAAGCAAGGAAGACCTTTGGAGGAGGTCTTGAAGGTGGTCCACGCCACCTTGGAGGAGAGCTTGAGGGTGGTGCACTCCCACCCTTGGAGGAAAGAATTGAGGTGGAGAGCATCCACCTTGGAGGAACATTCAAGGAAGGAGAAGGAGACCTTTTCAAGCCAAGGAGCAGCTAGCCTTGGAGCAAGACGACTCCCTTCTTCACCAGATTCTGCAAGAGAATTTGTGTTTCTTTTTATTGCTTTTATATTTTCCATTTTTAGTAGAAGCATTCCTCTACACATTTTTGTAAAAAAATACACAAATTCTACTAAATCAATTTGCCTTCTTTTCAAATTCTATTGCAATTGCTTTGTCTTTGTTCTAGCACTTTTTCACTTCCACTTCCTAATTAGTCTAGGCCTCCACTTGCCTAGTGTGAGCTTAGGGAGGGGTCATATTTCCCACTTAGGTTTTAGCTTAGTGATTATAAGTGTTAATTAATTTTCCATTAACAATTCGCATTTTACCCTCATTATTTCAAAACATAATTATATATTTAAAATACCAAAAAAGAAAGATTGAGTTTCCCTTAAAAGCAAGAGATTTGAATTGCAAACTTGCCTCCTTGGATGACCCTAGATACTCCCCTATCTAGGAATATAAATTTAAAAGCAAATGCGATTTCGCGTGTTACAGCGACTTTAAAAACCCTAATTACAAATCACGCGATCTTTCGCATCACTTTTTGGCGCCATTGCCGGGAAGGCACAACTTTTCATTCTAATTGATTCTCTTGCTTGAAGTGGATCTAATCCCCTTGTCTCTCTTTTCTCTCGTGTGTGCAGGAACTACAGGAAGAAAGCGGGAATTTGGAAGTGAGAGCTCAAAGTTCCTTTTCTTCCCACGATTTCAGGTTGGTGCCCCATTTCTTGTCACATCTAGGTAAAAGGCTACCAAAAAATATTAAACTTGGCTTTCAGGATCCTAAACACTTTAATTAAGTGGAGTGGTGCCTATAAAAATCCATTGTTTGCATGTATGCTTCATTAAACACCACTCCAATCCTAGTGTTGGTGTTCTATTTTTCTAGTCCAGATTTCTGTCTGTACTTCAAAAATAAATTCCCAACACCACAGGTCTCCTAAAATCCTGAAATTTCACAGTTATTCCAAATCAAGCTATGAACGTCTGTTCCAAATTTCATATCAGTTGGCTTTGTATTTAATTTTTAAAAATTCGTGGACTACAAAGGGGTCACACCCTCTTATCTTCCTATTTTGCTACTGTCCGTGAATTATTAGAATTTTTATGCTCATCGAATTTTTGTGAAATTTAACTTTTTGCAATCCTTGTGAAATTGTACATCTCACATAAAATCACCAAAATTTTTTGTACCATTTCTGGACTTTGACACTAGCACAAATAAAAATTCAAAACAAATATCAAACAAATTCCTAAAATATTTAAAAAATCTTTTCTAGAATCCTTGATTTTACTTAAGGTAGTGGTGTTGGTTGCATTGTTTGGACTACTACTTTTTTAGAAAGCCTAAAAATAATTCATTGGTAGCAATTTTCTGTATTAGGGTTCAAATCCAATTAGAGTTTCTTTCTTGCTTTTTAGTCCCACAACATAAAGGAAACACATCATCACTAATATAACTTGTTTTACTTTGATTATGGAAGTTTCAAACTTGTTTGAACATTTAAAATGAGAAACTCTAAAACACATTCAATTAAATTGAACCCTAAAAGATAAAAATATAAAAATTGTGTGACAACTTATTTTTAGTTTGAACCACTTCCCAATTCCTGCGCACACACTAAAAAATTGAAATAACAGGGTAACAACCCAATCAACACCCTCCACATTCCATGTGCACACTAATATCCTAGACCTAATTAAAATTTGTAGCAATTTGACCCCTAAGGTTTTCATCAACTTAGGCTTGCTATATAGGTCTTAAGTTTTCTATAGTTACAACCAATTATGTCATCTATATCTGGTGTTCAAGCTGAGGGGCCATGTCAAACGACCAGGCACAGGTTTGTACAAGCACCTGAGGATTTTCTTGGGAAACGTTTAGGCCCAAACCTCCCCTTAAGTAACTTGGCTAGATTTGTTGACAGAATGTGTATTCACTATTGATTACTTATTTCCTAAGTAGACCAAGTTTTAGGTTTATTTTTAGGGAGTCACACTTAAGTTAAGTCTAGAATTTGTTGTTTGAATTGCACACTTTCTCTCATCTCTTTCTCTTCTCATCCCCTCCAATTCTTCCAAAACAGTGCATGCACAGGCGAAGGTCCCAAAAACTACATCTTGAGGGACCATCTGATTTTGCTTCTCGCACCAGAAAATCTTTTGTTTTCTTCTCCCTCTTCTAAAAAAATAGAAAACCCAGGAAGCCAACAAAAGAATTCTTCTTCCACTTCTAACCCGTCAGCCGACCCACAAGCTGACTTTCCCCTCCCTCACCTCCCTCATCTGGAGCAATCAGAAATTCCTGCAGGGCCAGGTGGCCCTCCAATTGTAACTCAAAATACAAATCCCTTTGCCTTGATGGTCGACCATTTGGTTTGGTTGCAACAAAATCAAGAAGATTTGGCTAGGACTGTAACGAACCTAGCTAACCAAGGGCAAAACCCACCACCCCGCCAACAGCCTGTCATTCCTCTTAAGGATTTCTATGAACCTTCCAATTACGAGAAATGACCTAGGGTGGTCATACCACAAGGGGATTTTGAGATTAAACCAACCATTCTAAATCTTATCAAGCATTTTCATGGTCTTCCAAGAGAGGACCATTTTTCTCATCTCGAGGAATTAACTATCCTCGCTCAAACCACTCGTTCCCGCAATGTGTAGGAAGACATGTGGTTAATGAGACCTTTTCCTCTCTCTCTTAAAGACAAAGCTTCACATTGGTTTAGAACGGTTGGACTCCCGATTACCACCTGGCCCCAATTAAAGAGAGCTTTTTTAAAAAAAAATTTCCAATCGATCGAACTAATGCTTTAAGAAGATCCATAACGACCTTTCAACAAAAAATTGGTGAACCCCCCTATGAAGCCTGGGAAAGATTTCAAGAACTTTTAAGAAGTCCCCACCATGAAATTCTGCAATGGCAGTTAGTGCAGATCTTCTATCATGGATTAGAAGATCAATTGAAGCGATTTGTGGATGCCCCATGTGGGGGAAATTTCCTTAATAAAGATGCCAAAAGTGCCTATCTCCTCTTTGAAGAAATGAGTGAAAACTCATTTAATATGACTTCAATGGACACTTTTGGTAGAACACAAAACCCCAGACATGGAGTCCATGAAATTGACTCCAAATCCACCTCTGTTCCAGTCACTCAGGATAATCTATATATGTTAGCTCAACGACTGGACCAGATGCAAATTCACCAGAAAAAAGTGGAAGAAAAGCTCACAAATAAACAAGCTCCACACACTAACACTCCACAACTTCCCCGAAGAGAAAATCTGCATAATATTGATGCCACACCTGCTGGTCAGCAGTTTCCAATTGATTTCCCACAGGAATTGACTGGGAATTTTGATTAAAATATTTTTTGATCCCACCACGGAAAATATTTATCCTCACCAGGAGCAATTTAGAAACCCCTCCAACACTTTCAACCAAAACTAGAGGACTAACCCGAATCACTCCTGGAAAAACCCGAACCCGATTCCTTTTCCCAAACAAAATCATTTTGGGAATTATGGGCAACCTGTGTATCAACCTGGACCATCCCAGGAAGATATTAACACTTAGGTCATGAAAACTCTGCAAGGTATGCAGAATCAAATGACAGAAGTAACCCGCATGATTACCAACTTGAAGCACCAAGTTAAGGTTACTCCTGATCATCGACCTGTTGGAAATTTACCTTCCCAACCCATGCCCAACCCAAATAATCAAACGAATCAGTTCCAAGGTGGATATCCCAGTCAACCCATTCAACCAGCACATGATTTTGCTGCCTTCCAAAAGCACTATGATTTTGCAAACACATTGACGTGTTTTTCATATGCAATTCAAGGCGATTCACATCCTTCCAAGGTTCTCAAACTGGTATCATCTTTTATATAGTTGTTGAGAGGCTTAGGTTTTAGTTGTAAGATTCTTGTTGTCTTACACCTGTTCTTTCATTTGTATTTGAGCTTGTTGCTCGTTGGGTTGTAATAGACCCCTTGTTGTAATTGGGTTTAGGTAACTCGTGAATTACCTCGGTTAGTAAATTGATTCTCTCGGGGTTGAGGGAATCGGGTTAATAACCCTAAGCTGGGAGGCTTAGGTAGTGGAGTACCCAAGGGAGGGGAACCACTATATATATTGTGCCAATTTCTGTGGTTTGATTGATTGCGCAAATTTTCTTGTTATTACTAATTTTGTGTTTGAGTTTTTGTGCGCATAGATATTCCATATTTTAGATCCTATCAGGCCTTTCCATACACCATGCGGTATGGCAACATTCCGAGCGGGGCCTTGTACGTGGTCCGATATGCCCATAATGTATCAATCAACCGATCAAACCAATCCTTCATATCAGGTCTAACCGTCTTTTGAAGGATAAGCTTGATTTAGTGATTTGATACTTCAGCCTGCCCATTGGTCTGTGGGTGATACGGGGTAGTAGTGCGATGCTGCACCCCATATTTCTTCAATAATGACCTGAAATGGGCATGGAAGAAGTGGTTTCCCCCATCGCTTATCAGGGCGCGAGGAACTCCAAATCTCGCAAAAATGAATTCCTTGATGAAGGATATAATAGCCTTACGATCAGCTCGTCTTACTGGAATAGCTTCTACCCACTTTGAGACAGTCTACTGCGAGGAGTATGTACTCAAGCCATGCGAGTTTGGGAAGGGGCCCATAAAGTCGATGCCCCAGACGTCGAACACTTCCATGATGAGAATAGATTGGAGAGGCATCATGTCTCTCCGGGTCATAGAATCGATCGTCTGGCATCGCTTATAGCACTTGGCAAACTCGTGTGTATCTCTAAAAACGGTCGGCCAGAAAAATCCTGAATACAAAATTTTTGCAACGGTCTTTCAACCTGAGAAATGACCCCCACAAGCATCGCTGTGGCAGAAGGATAGCACACTAGAGATTTTCGAATCAAGGACGCATCTACAGATAAACTGACCAGCCCTAATGCGAAAGAGCAATGGGTCATCCCAAAAATAGAATTTAGCCTCTGATACAAATTTGAGCTTTTGATCCTTGGATAATCCCGCAGGTAGCTTGCCTGTAACAAGATAGTTTGCTATATCAGCATACCAAGGAAACTCAACAGAGTTGATAGATAACAGAGACTCATCCGGAAATCGGTCTGCTATCGGCGGGGAGTACAGAATGTAGTCTAGGTTTAGTTGAAACAAGTGATCCGCAATAGCAATATGTGCTCCAGCTTTGTTGCGGATTTCGACATCAAACCCTGCAAACGAAGGATCCGTCTGATACGATGGGATTTGGCATCCTTCTTTGTCAACAAATGCCGAAGGGCTGAATGGTCAGTGTAGATGATAACTTCGGACCCAAGTATGACCTAAATTTTTCTAACCCGAATACTGATGAGTCCATTTTAATGGAATATTGTTACGCCTAAGTACTTCAATTCTAACATAGTAGGTTTGCTAATAATTACATTAGGTCATTAAATAAGCACATACATTATTACTTGAGTTCTTATCTATTTTATTGCATTCTATAATTTAGTATGTAATTATTTTATGCTTTGTTGTTTTGTAGGAAAAAGGTTGGAAAAGAATAGGGGGTGAAAGAAATTTCCCCAAACAACCGACTTCACCTCACCCAATCTCCGGTGCCCTTAACACCCTCAACAGCCGCCAGCCAAAAATAGTAAAGGGATTTGAAAATCCCTTAACTCACACAGGGAGAGGAGATAAAAAGTTGGGAATTATCTCCACCTTCTCCACCGTGGAGAGGGTGGACCCTGTGAACCACCGCATGCACTGTGCACCAAGCCTCCCACCGCAAACACCCTTCCAGCCTGCACCGCGCACCCACGCCCACTGCAGGAGTAGGCAACAGCCAAAACCTTCCAGCCACACTACACCTTCCAACGCCCTACTGCCCACCGCGCACCCGCACCCTCTGCAGGCGCCGCCCCCTCTCAAGCGCCATCACTGCCAGCAGGCGCACACCGCAAGCAGCAGCAAGTGCCGCCCCGTAGGTGCTCACACCTCCAACCAGGTGCCTGTAGGCACAACCCCCTCCAATGCCCTTCACCACAAGCGCTGCATCGCTCACCGCAAGCGCTGCCGGCCAACCGTCCTCTACAAGCACGTACCCGCGCGCAACTACGCCATCTCCTCACGCCACACCAGCCCGCAGGCGCTGCACCGCTCCTCTGCAGGCACACACCTGCGCGCACCTGCGCCATCACCCAACGTTGCACCCGCGCTCTCTCTAGTGCACAGCAGGCACTGTGCCCTACATCCACCGTTCACGCGTGCCCCCATCAGCGCCTCCACAGTAGCAAGCGCTGTGCCCTCACCAAGCACCCTTGCGAGCCAACCCTCAGCAGGCAATAGCCGCCCGCACTGCACTGCCTGCAATCCCCACAGCGCCTTCCAACACCAGTAGTAGCGACTACAGCGGGCTGCAACTTCTCCACCGCAGCCACTCCTCTCCTCTGGCCATCTCACGACGCACTACTGCCACCACTGCGACAGCCTCGCTTTAGCCCACCTCCTGTAGGAGTATTTCCTCGATTGAACCTCTCTCCCATGCGTGAGGAGAGAGGTAAAATCCCTTGTTTTTATGTTAATTAAAATTTACATTTGAATGCCATTGCCATCAAAATCAATTTTAATTTATGATTATTTTATTATGGTGAAATTGTGACTGCATACTCATGCTTTCTGATAATTATATGGTTATTGATATTCACATGTTTAACATTGGTTTTGGGATTAAAATATGCATAAATTTTCTCTAATACATGTCAATTGGAAATTACATAAAATCATCACATATTTATTGAATATTTCAGTGAGAAAAAATTACACATATACCCTTATATTTTTGAGTTATTGTGCATCTTTCCATCACATTTCATGCCGGATTTGAATATAGATTTCACACTTGATTGAAAGAATACGAAATAATCAAAAATTTATTGCATCATTGCCTCCCTGTGGACACGACCCGCTCTTCTGTGAGTGGTAATTTTTATTGTAATTATTTTGTTAAGCGATTTTCCACCACTTAGTTACTAAAACGACAGATCATCTTAATCACATTATTCGAAAGCGAAAATTGACTTATCAAATTGGCGCCGTTGTTGGGGAGGCAACAGATGCAATAGATTCACGTTATTATTTTTTAATATTCTGAGTTGCGCAGTTATCTGATCAATTTTTTTATTGCGTGAGGAATCTGACACGGCGAGAGGTGCAGTAGAGCGACGACATTGACCCTGAACGATGCGCACGACAGAGACGATCTTTTTGGTGGACCTTGGCACCACCTGGAGGCCAGCAACAGGAACACGTGGGCCTTTATCCCACGCACATAGGCTTACGGAGGAGCCTGTTTTTGATTTAGTTAGTAGACCTTAGTTAGATTTAGTTTAGATAGACATTAGAATTTAATTACTGTCTTTTGGACCCTTGTCGGGTATTTTTGGGAATGTGTTCCCAGTGCCTCTTTATTTCTTATCACTCTTGTATGCGAGAGCGTATTTTCAGGTGCGTGTTCCCATTTATTTAGATTATAGGACTATTCAAATTGTTTGAACTGCGTGTTTGTTAGTTAGTTCAATTAGGTCTGTTTGCTTATTATTATTAAAAAAAAAAAGTTTGATCTACCTGCTAAAAGCTGCATATCTATAGGACAACCATCTATGACTGAATGAGCAGCATCTAGATTATTTTTACTGCATTGTATACATTATTGCACAAAGAAAGCTGGAGTAAGGTACGACTTCTCTTGAGCATTAATTACCTGTCATGCATATGCATTGAATCTAAATCTAGGACCACTAAAGTGCTTGAATAAAATTAATTCAGTGGTCACTTTAAAAATTAGGACTGCTAAGAGGTTGGACTTTAAAATCTATGACAGAAAATTATGTGCATAAGGATCTTGTTTGCGAAATTTCAAAAATCAAAACACAATCGTATGTTTGCACACCTGAGACACTGTGCACCTCCCACATAAGGTCATTAGATAAATTTCTACCTCTCCTCTTTTGCACCACAAGGGAAGTTAGTCGAAAATTAACAAACCTATCCACCAAGTTACTTCGGTTCCTCGTGTGTGGGCTCAATTCGAGAGTTCCATCCCTTGCAAGTAGGTTATAGGTACCAACGAAGGTTGGCCTAGGAAGCGTAATTTGTGCAAAACTTGTTTGGCCAGCAACTGAACATTTAATTCTAAGACTTACAATCTACAAAAAATAGATCCCATTGAATTTGTGTTTGCTTTGACAGTAAAACACTCTAGGAAGTTTCTGCTTGTATTCTGAATCCTAAGAGAGTTAAAACTGTTTTGCTTAAAGAAATGGATCACCCTTACTCCTATCATTTTGATTATCTGAGTCAATATTTCCCATCTTTTAACCAGGATCCCATGCCCCGAATGTATCCATCTTTTGATGGGTACATTGACAATTCATGGGATCATTCTTATTCTGGGAGTACTGGCTTGATAACTCCCACTTTTGAGCAGAGCCTTGGAGCGGGATTTTCCAACCCTGAAATCCCTACTTCCATGCAAACACCCAACCCTCCCACCCTTCATGATTTTCCGTATCAAGGTTGGACCGATACCCTTAAGCAACCAGAGCCTGAAATTGACTATCCTTTCCAACCTGATAATAGTAGCCTCTCCACTTTTATGATAGAAATGCAAAAATAGTAAAAGGAAATGATGGAATCAATGGGAGAGATGTTGAGGAATAGTCAACAGTTAAATGAAGAAATAAGACAGCTTAGCTACACGCTTCCCAATAATCCTGATCCCTACCCATACGACCATGATCATGAAAATAATTCTGAGGAACCCAATGACAATAGGGATCCAATTTTATGTAACTATCACTTAGACTCTCCCAATGAGACACGGCCACTAGAGGAGAACAATGATAGTGAGTATCCACCCGAGCTTTATTGGAGTCAAAAGCAAGGGAAGATGGTACCTCTTGCAGACCTTAACCCCAATGACAGTATTCTCCTTACCCCTACCAACCCGGGTCAAGATGGTTCCTATCACTTCCCCTATTAATTATTTGGTGGAATCCCATTCTACCCTTAACGAGCCTACTCCTGACCCTCCACTTAGGCAATCAACACCTACCATTCAGCATCCTAAGGATTTTAATGCACCCAATGAAGGTGACCTTAAGGGAATAGAGGATGATCAATTTTGGTCTCAGAGATATGAAGAGTCTATTTCAGAGGATGAGGATGTCCCAATAGAGGAACCTAGACTGAAAATCTGAAGTGAATCACAGGAGAATTATTTATCATTTGAGGATTTACCTCCAGAGGATATAAATAATATGGTGAAATCCAAATTCCTCCCTTCTTTTGAGAGTCATCCCCCATCAAACCAGGAGTTGATATTACAGGAGGATAAACAAAATAATGAGAAGTCTATGGGAGACTCTCGGGGACAAAACACGTCAATTGAGGATTTATACTTCGAGAAGAATAACAAATTCAATGATATAGGCTTACTCCAAAATATTAAGATTGATCCTCCTTTAGGAATAATTAAGGATACTGATCCAACTCTTGTCTTCATTAATGAATCACATATACACCCTGACAAAAATTTGAAAACAACAAACGAATCCGGGGATGAGCTTAATGATAATGATTCAAATATTCTGACCCTGCCATCAAAGAGTTGTAATTTGGAGTCTACCCTTGATTCAAATATGACTCCGATCATTAATGCAAGGCAGGGTAATGTGCAATTGTCTACAACTGCTAGGGAGTGTACACAATCTGAATCATTTATGTGTTGCTTTGTGTGTGCCAGTTCCACAGATCAGAACCCGGTTGAGTAGAAACAAATCAATCCAGTTAAGTGCCTTGAATGTGGGTGTACGTTGTGTGTTTGTTGAAAATTACCCCACAAGATTTGTTATTTTTTTATAAACGAGGGTGAAATGAGTGTGAGTGAGAATCCAAACAACCAAACTATTCCTGTGATTTACGTAAACACCTAGGTTAATTGGAATTTAGATTTAATGTGGTGAATGAAATCTATAGAGGGGGAAAGAATGGGGAGCACTTACAGTTGTCTGCAACTGCACTTTACTCCGGTCTACCGCTTGATGATTCCCTAATGGAAGTCTATGCAAAACAATAGACACAAGAGAAAGCAAACTAGAAAACAATAAAGTGCGTGAAATGCGAAAAGATCAGAAATCGTTGCCTCCCCAGCAACGGTGCCAAAATGTTAAATGTACAAAATGCTACGCTAATGTCTTTGGCTTTTAAAACCTTGTCGTTGAAGCTTGAAAGCGAAGAACTCGTGTTCAACAAATAAAATTTATACCGAAATTTAAATTCCGGGTCAAACACAGGGAGGCTACGTCGATCTATATTCGCAATTATAATTTTTTTTTAGAATTTTTCTTGAAAAGCGAGACGATGTAATTACAATGAAGCTATTACAATGATCAGACTAAAAGGAAAAGAGAGAGAGAGAGAAAACATGCATTCAATATTTGAAAATATTTATACAAAAAAACCAAATAAGAATTACACTAGATAGTGGGAAATCAGCTACACTAGAAAGCAGGAAAATTCTACACTAGAAAGCTATAAAGAAGAATGGGAGAGAGAAGTTATCCTCCTCGACGATCGCTTGGAGGATGAGCCGGACGGGACGACGCCTGGACGAAGGAGGAAGGAGCAAGACGAAGGAGGACGAAGCAAAAGAATGGGAACGGGGCAGCACGTCGTCGTTGTCGCAGGATACACTTCCGAAGAGGGATGAAAATTTGGACTTTATCTCGCGAGGAGCATCCCGGGTGTGGGACAAACTTCTCTTGAGCTTTGGAGAGGTAGAGAAGAGAAGGAAGGGATGAGAATTTCATGTGGAGGGGATCTCCTTTTATAGTTGGAAGGAGTGGGGGCAAATTGGTCATTATATCGATAAAAACATTAAATAAGGGGTCTTTAATGACGGATAAAATCGCCACTAAAGCCCCATCGTGGGCGTTGAATGCGCGGCTGTTGGCTTCCACGCACACCTAACGCTCGCCGCACGTCCAAATGATTTCAGTTGTCCGATCGCGAGATCGGACGGCTTAAATCGTGCCTTCGCCCGCCTCACTGCGTGCCTGCCCGTGTGCGATGTCACGTTACCTCCGTGCGTGAAATAGCACATGAGCGCTATCGGGTGCGCAGAGCCGTTCGATGGCGATCCGACGCTCGCCCGCGCATGCTCACCCGCGCCCTTCGCCTGCTCGCTGCAACTCGATCCCGCGCCAACGCCTCGCGATAAGGAGTTGAATCGCTGCGCTACGAGAGGAAATGGTTGCGTGGACATATTCAAGGCGCCGCATCCACAGCCGTTGGATTGAGATCCAACGGCCCAGATCGCGCGCCAAAACCTCTTTGAAAAAGCAGCAGCGGTCTTGAGGGCCGGTTGGACAGCTGAGATGGCACCACGTGGCGCCATCTTGGCCGACCATCTTCTGGATGATGTAGATGGTGCCATGGGTGTCGGATTGAGTCGATTTTCGCGTTGTTAGGCTGTGATTTTCGATCCGAATCCATCCGTGCAGTCGGATTTGTCGTTTGAAGTGCGGATTTACACCATCTTGGCACTTGATCTTCTAGGGTTCCCCGATCACTATCTGATGCTACAGATGCCTGATTAGGGCGATCTTGGAGTCGTTGAACTCCAATGGTCGCCTTGATCACATCTGTATGGTTGGATCTTCGATCTGAGGCCCCGATAAAAAGTTTGCCCTGTCCAAGCACATAAAAGGAGATAATTAACCTCCATTTTATTCAAACTATTCTAAATGCAAGATGATGCATGTTATACACTATTTATATCATGCAATGCAATCCTATGCTTAAGAATATGCATAAATAGACATCTTAAGTAGTGTAAATGTGTTTACATCATACCCCCATGCTTATCTTTTGTTAGTCCCTAGCAAAAACTATATGCTATTTATAAAAGAATTAGGTTGGATTATTTGGGCATAAGTTATTTTCAATCATAAAAAAATTGTCTACTTAGGATCTGAACTTTTAAAGACACAACAGTGCCCAAGTATCTACCAAAATGCAGACTGCCTCAAGCCCTCGCCTTATTCAAAGAAAAATTTCTTTTCTCTTTTTCCTCTTTTCTAATTTTTTTGGATTTTCAAATTTCAAGGTTTAAGAGTAGCTTTCTACGGCCATTCAACTCACCCAAGATTTGATGAGAACCCTAAGTTTTAAGCATCTTATTGTGAATGTGATAGACTCGTTGACCGGCAATTAAAATGAACATCGGATTTCTACGCCTCTAGGTGACCTAAAAAGAATTCTGCCTAAAGGTGTATCTTTACAATTGGTAGCTTTCTCCCTACTTTTATTTTTTTTATATGGGGTCAACACAAGGGTGAATCCAGTGTATATCACCCCGATTTATTCTACTTCTCCGCTTCTTCCTAAGTGTTTTGGGAATTTTCAATGCATTTATTGAGCTGGGTTCTGGACAACCTGTTGATGAGCTGTTACCACCGACAACTTGCCAGCCATACTCGTGTGGCAAAGTGTGGCTTATTTCTTTTTTTTCTTTTCTCCTTTTCTTTTTTGATTGATTTTTTTTTTTAAAGTAGGTGGCTTCCCTGGTCTAAGATTTACCTAAAGGCGGCAAAAAGAGAAAGGTCCAGTGACTGGGCTTTGGACAACCTACCTATAGGCTGTTACCCATGATAACTTGCCAGCCATATCACCCTAAAAGGTTTATTAGCTACCCAATTCCCGTTAGAATCGTCGAATAACGAGTCAATGCAAAGAAAGTGTGTAGATGCTTAAAACTCAAAAATTCCCTCAAATAAGAGGGTGGGTTGATAAGTCGTATACTTATCACCCAAACTAATTTATTCCAATTACGATAGAACTAAGATGATGAGGACTCAAAAGACAAATCCACATTTTAGTGGATACACGGGCTAATTAAGTCCAAAGACCTGAAGGGTCTTTGTGTTCAGATCCTAATGTAAAATTTCCTAAGATTGAAAAGTCCTACTGTCCAACTAATCCTTCCTAATTTTGATTTTTTTTCCTTTTTTTATGTATAAATAAGAGAAAAATAATTTACATGAATTTCACAAAGCTGACCAAATGATTCAAAAATGAATCCACCCCCCCATGCCTAGCTGATGTAATATCCTCATTGAAAAAGAGACATGAAAGAAAGTGTAGAATATAAAAGATGTCAGCTGAATATGAAGCTCGTATCAGCCTTGTGTCATATGTACAACTGCTGAGTTCAATGCCGTCAGCTAGGCAGAGTCCAGCCAAAGAAGTCACAGAATGGCAAGAGCAACTGTGTCTGAGACTGGTTCTGGAAGAATACGGTTAATAACAGGCTTCAGACGTTGACCGTTAACTTTAAATGTGTTACCCGTCTTTGGGTCAGAAATCTGAACGGCTCCATTTGGAAAAATCTTGTCAATTATGAATGGGCCATTCCGTTTAGATCTAAGTTTTCCAGGAAAGAGCTTAAGCTTAGAATTGAATAACCAAACCTTCTGGTTTGGCTCAAAGCTCTTGCAGGAAATCAGTTGATCATGTAGAGCTTTCGTCCGAGCCTTGTAGATCTTAGCATTCTCATAAGCATCATTTCTAAGCTCCTCCAACTCAGATAGTTGGAGTTTCCTGGTCTTCCCAGCTAAATTCAGATCTAAATTACATTGTTTGATTGTCCAGAATGCCCTGTGTTCAATCTCTGTGGGTAGATGGCATGCCTTTCCATACACCAAACGGAATGGAGACATGCCAATGGACGTTTTATATGCCGTACGCCAGGCCCAAAGAGTGTCCTCAAGCTTTTGAGTCCAATCCTTGCAATCAGGCCTAACCATTTTCTACAGAATGTTCTTAATCTCTCGATGGGAGATCTCGGCTTGTCCATTCGTCTGGGTATGGTAAGGTGTGGAAATTCGGTGATTAACCTAGTATTTGGCCAATAAATTTTGGAATTGGACATTAGTAAAGTGAGTACCACCATCACTAATGATAGCCCTTGGAATCCCGAACCTACTGAAGATATTCTTCTTGACAAAATCGATGACCACCTTGTGGTCATTGGTTCGGGTGGGAATCACCTCAATCTATTTGGACACATAATCAACAGCAACAAGAATGTACTGATGTCCAAATGAAGGGATAAAGGGTCCCAAGAAATCGATGCCCCAAACATCGAAAATTTCGACAGGAAGAATAGGGTTTAGGGGTATCATGTCTCTCTTAGTTATGCTCCCGAGTGCTTGACATCGAGAACGTGACCTTGAGAAATCTTGGGCATCCTTGAATAAAGACGGCCAATAGAAGCCAGATTGCAAGATTTTTGCAATCGTCTTTTTCTCAGAGAAATGTCCACCACACCCAGATGCATGGCAGAACTCGACTATACTGTTGAATTCATTCTCCGGTATACATCGACGAATAATCTGATCAGAGCTGATGCGATACAGTTCAGGGTCCTCCCAGAAGTAGTATTTGGCCTCAGATTTGAGTCTATCCCATTGTTGCTTGGTCCAATCCTGGGGGATTTGACCAACGACCAAATAATTAACAATGTCAGCAAACCATGGGGTGTGGACACCTAAAACTGTGAGAATAGCTTCATCCGGAAAAGTGTCAGCAATCGGAATGTTCGGACAAGACGAATCACCTACGAGTCTCGACAAATGATCCACTACCACATTTTGATTCTTCTGTTTATTCTGATTCTGACCTGCACTTGTGAATTCTTCATTTCTCTTCCTTGTATAGTGTGCCTAGCTGAAGCACTAAACTCAGCACATATACAGTTCTTTTTAGTTTTCATCTCGGAGCGGACCTGAAATTCACGCAATTCAGGTGCTTTCTACGCTATTCCACTCTGTTTTATGTCTTTTTAATACAATGAGGACATTGCATTAGATAGGCATGGGGGGGTGGATATTCATCTCTGAATTCATTCGTCAGCTCCGTAGATTTGTTTTATTTTCCTTTATTAAAAAAAAAAGTTGAATTAGGAAGGAGAATTTGGGTTTAAGAAAATTTTCAATCTTAGGAAATATTACGTTACGTTATGATTTGAACACAAAGACCCTTCAGGTCTTTAGACTTAATCAGCCCGTGTATCCACTAAAATGTGGATTTGTCTTTCGAGTCCTCGCCATCTTAATTCTATCGTAATTGGAACAAACAAGTTTGGGTGATAAGTACACGACTTATCAACCCACCCTCTGATTTGAGGGAATTTTGAGTCTTAAGCATCTACACACTTTCTTTGCACTGACTCGTTGTTTGGAGATTTTAACGAAAATTGGGTAGCTAATGAACCTTCTAGGGTGATATGGCTGGCAAGTTATCGTGGGTAACAGCCCACAGGTAGATTGTCCAGAACACTATCACTGGACCTTTCTCTTTTTGCTGCATTTAGGTAAATCTTAGACCAGGGAAGCCACCTACCTAAAAAGAGAAAAAGAAAACCAAAAAGAAAAGAAAAACAATGGAGAAAGAAAAAAAGAAATAAACCACACTTCCTGCACGAGTATGGCTGGCAAGTTGTCGGTGGTAACAGCTCATCGACCGGTTGTCCAGAACCCAGCTCAATAAATGCACTAAAAATTCCCAAAACACTTAGGAAGAAGCGGAGAAGTAGAATAAACCGGGGAGATATACACTGTATTCACCCTTGTGTTGACCCCGTGAAAAGAAAAGTAGAGAGAAAGCTACCGGTCGTAAAGATACACCTTTAGGCAGAATTCTTTTTGAGGTCACCTAGAGGCGTAGAAATCCGAAGTATGTTTTAATTGCCGGTCAACGATTCTATCACATTCACAATAAGATGCTTAGAACTTAGAGTTCTCATCAAATCTTGGGTGAGTTGAATGGCTGTAGAAAGTCACTCTCAAACCCTAAATTTTAAAATCCAAAAAAATTAGAAAAGAGGAAAAAGAGAAAAAGAAAATTTTCTTTGAATAAGACGAGGGCTTGAGGCGGTCTGCATTTTGGCAGATACTCGAGCGCTGTTTGTCTTTGAAAGTTTAGATCCTAAGTAGACAATTTCCTAATGATTGAAAATAACTCAGGCCCAAATAATCCAACCTGATTCCTTTATAAATAGCATATAGTTTTTGCTAGAGACTAGCAAAAGATAGGCATGGGGGTATGATGTAAACACATTTACACTACTTAAGATGTCTATTTATGCATGTTCTTAAGCATAGGATTGCATTGCATGCTATAAATATTGCATAACATGCATCATCTTGCGTTTAGAGTAGTTTGAATAAAATGGAGGATAATTGTCCCCTTTTATGTGCTTGGATAGGGTCAAAACTTTTTATCGGGACCCCGGATCGAAGATCCAACTGAACGGATGTGATCAGGGCAATGATTGGAGTTCAACGACTCCAAGATCGCCCTAATCAGGCATCTGTAGCATCAGATAGTGACCGGGGAACCCTAGAAGATCAAGGGCCAAGATGGAGTGTATTCGCACTTCAAACGACAAATCCGACCGCACGGATGGATTCGGATCGACGATCGCAGCCTAATGGCGCGAGAATCGACTCAATCCGACATCCGTGGCACCATCCACAACATCCAAAAGATGGACGGCCAAGATGGCTCCACGTAGTGCCATCTCGGCCGCCCAATCGGCCGCATGCATTCAGTGAAGCTTCCACACCCACTCCCTCTCCGCCGTTGGAACTCGATCCAACGGCTGTGGACAGCCGCGCCTAAAATGTCCGCTCGACCATCCACGCCTCGTAGCACTGCGGTCGAGAGTGCTTTCGCAAGCTGCAGCTGCGGGTTCGAGCCGCAGCGAAGGGAAGAAAGGCGCGAGCGAGTGGGCGCGGGCGTGCATCGGATTTTGATCTGATGGCCATCTGCGCTCAATAGTGATGACGCGCTATTGCATGCGCGGCGAGGACGCACCATCGTACGCGCTGGGCGAGCGCACAGCAGCGGGCGAAGATGCATCTTAAGCCGTCCGATCTTGTGATCGGACGACTGTGGATGAAAGAACGTGGGCGGGCATTGAGAAAGGGTGCAGTTGAGGAGGAGCGCGTGGGTGGGAGTGCTACGCCCACGTTGGGTCTTTAGTGATGGTTTTATCCATCACTAAAGACCCCTCATTTATTATTTTAAAGATGTAATGACCCATTTGCCCTCACTCCTTGCAACTATAAAAGGAGACCCCCTCCACATGAAATTCTCATCCCTTCCTTCTCTTCTCTACCTCTCCAAAGTTCAAGAGAAGCCTGTCCCACACCTGGGATGGTTCTCGCGAGATAAAGTCCAATTTTCGTCCCCATTCAGAAGTGGATCCCACAACGACGATGGCGTACTGCTCCGTTCCCGTTCTTCTACTTCATCCTCCTTCATCCTGCTTCATCCTCCTTCGTCAAGGCATTGTCCCGTCCGGTCCGTCCTCCAAGCGACCGTCGAGGAGGATATCTCTCTCCCTATTCTTTTTACCGCTTTCTAATATAGATTTACTACTTTCTAGTGTAGTTCTGCTCGTCCTCCAAGCATTCATCGAGGACATTTCTCCCTCCATTCTTTTAATTCTTTCTAGAGTAAATTTATCGCTTTCTAGTGCAATTATTTTATACTTTCTAGTTGTAATGAACAATCTCCTTCATAATAAATTCTCTGTGTATTCTACATCTCATTTTGATTTCTGGGTGTAATATTTTCTCTCTCTCTTACCCTCTCTCTCTCTTCTATTTATTGTAAATAATTAGATAGTTTTAAATTGAATTACTTTGTGACAAATAAAAACAAATGCGTTGTTTTTAAATCAAACATCTGCCTCCCTGTGTTCGATCCAGAATTTCAATTTCGGTATAAATTTTATCTGTTGAACATGAGTTCTTCACTTTCAAACTACAAGAACGGGTTTTTCAAAATTGAGCATGTTAGCGTAGTAGTTCATACGTCCAACAAACACCTGGGGCTTGATTTCTACGTCACCGGCTGGAATCTGGACGCCGGGACGTTCCCCGTAATTTGAAGGATCATAAAAATCCTTCAAGGGCTGAGCGCCCTGCATTCTCTGGAGCCATTCATATATTCTCTGCATTTGTTCCAGCTGCCTTCGAAATTCTTCTTGTGGATTTCCAAGCAAAGGAGGCTGTTGGTCGGCCATGGGATCAATTTGACCAAAATCCAATTTGCGCCGCCTAGAATACTCAAGTGGTCCTTCCAATCGGGGATTCAATGACCGTCTTCCTAGCATAAACTAGAAGAAGGTCAGAAGGACTAGGGATAGGGATCCTGCAGCACAACAACACAAGGCTGTCATTAAGTAGGGTAGCCTAAGGATCTACTGACTCCCAAAACCCATCTTAAAATTGTAAATGACTTACTCTACTTGCGTCTGCTCAATCCAACCAGTTAGAAGGAGGGACTGGGGAGAAAGTTCTTCCTTCGGCTTTCGCCTCCGGTTCCCAGTGTACCCCCCAGCTGCGGTCGTTTGACGCTACTCCCCTAGCTAGACATCAGATTAATCAGTATAAGTAGGTTAACCAAAAACAATCTCAGACTAGGCCCTGAAGAGCAAATCAGACCTTAAGGCCAACGTCTACTCAATTTTATTAAGGCCTGGGATTGTGGTGCTTATGGAATGTGATGGGCCCTTAAAATGTGTTGTGCCCTTAATGATTGATTGAGAATTGTGTAAGTGCGTGCACAACCAGGGTTTTCAAGCAAGATTATTTGTGATGCGTGGATTTTAATGTTCAAATCTTGCTTAAGTAGCTTTTAGAGTTTCAAATTAGGTGGATTGCAATCAAGTTTCTAGGCAAACCAAGTTGTCAAACACGGGTGAAGATTGTTTTCCTTTAAAACCAGAAAGAAAGTGGAGTGCCTGGAATAGACCTAGATTGAAAATTCTGAGGAGCTACTTGATGAGTTGATTTTAAGTAGAGTGGTGCAGCCCAAACAACTCAAACAACTGGCCACAAATGCACCACTAAGTTAAGCACTCAAAGATGGTTAACCTAGAATGATTTCTACTCTTTTATGTGTAGCTTTGTATGTACCAGTTCCACATATCAAAACCCAGTTGAATAGAAACAAATCAATCCAATTAAGTGCCTTGAATGTGGGTGTATGTTGTGTGTTTGTTGAAAATTGCCCCACAAGATTATCTTTTTGTTGCTCTTTTATAAACAAGGGTGGAATGAGTGTGAGTGAGAATCCAAACAACCAAACTATTCCTAGGATTTATGCAAACACCTAGGTTAATTGGAATTTGGATTTAATGTGGCGAATGAAATCTACAGAGGGGGGAAGAATGGGGAGCACTTACAGCTGTCTTCAACTGCACTTTATTTCGATCTACTGCTTGATGATTCCCTGATGGAAGTCTCTCCAAAACAATAGACACAAGAGAAAGCAAGTTAGAAAATAATAAAGTGCGTGAAATGCGAAAAGATCGGAAATCGTTGCCTCCCCAGCAACGGCGCCAAAATGTTGAATGTACAAAATGCTATGCTAACGTGTTTGATTTTTAAAACCTTGTTGTTGTAGCTTGAAAGCGAAGAACTCGTGTTCAACAAATAAAATTTATACGAAATTTAAATTCTAGGTCGAACACAGGGAGGCTACATCAATCTATATTCGCAATTATATTTTATTTTTAGAATTTTTCTTGAAAAGTGAGACGATGTAATTACAATGAAGCTATTACAATGATCAGACTAAAAGGAAAAGAGAGAATGAGAGAAAGAGAAAGAGAGAGAAAACATGCATTCAATATTTCAAAATGCTTATACAATAAAACCAAATAAGAATTACACTAGAAAGCAGGAAATCAGCTACACTAGAAAGCAGGAAAATTCTACACTAGAAAGCTGTAAAGAAGAATAGGAGAGAAGTTATCCTCCTCAACAATCGCTTGGAGGATGAGCCAGACAGAACGACGCCTGGATGAAGGAGGAAGGAGCAAGACGAAGGAGGACGAAGCAGAAGAATGGGAACAAGGCAGCACGTCATCGTCGTCGCGGGATCCACTTCCGAAAGGGGACGAAAATTTCGACTTTATCTCGCGAGGAGCATCCCGAGTGTGGGACAAGCTTCTCTTAAGCTTTGGAGAGGTAGAGAAGAGAAGGGATGAGAATTTCGTGTGGAGGGGGTCTCCTTTTATAGTTGCAAGGAGTGGAGGCAAATTGGTCATTACATCTTTAAAACATTAAATAAAGGGTCTTTAGTGACGAATAAAACCGTTGCTAAAGCCCCATCGTGGGCGTAGTGGGCGTTGAACGCACAGTTGCTGGCTTCCACGCATGCCTAACGCTCGCCGCATGTCCAGATGATTTCAACCATCCGATCGCGAGATCAGACTGCTTAAATCGCCCCTTCGTCCGCCTCGCTACGCGCCCGCCCACGTGCGATTTCGCGTTACCGTCATGTGTGAAATAGCGTGTGAGCGCTATCGGGCACGCAGAGCCGTTTGATCGCGATCCGACGCTCGCTCGCGCCCTTTGCTTGCTCGCTGCAACTCGATCCCGCGCCAGCGCCTCGCGATAAGGCACTGAACTGCTACGCTACGGAGAGGAAATGGTTGCGCGGATGATTTAAGGCTCGCGCGGACGTATTCAAGGCGCTGCATCCACAGCCGTTGGATTGAGATCCAACACCCCAGATCGCGTGCCAAAACCTCTTTGAAAAAGTAGTGGTAGTCTTGAGGGCCGGTTGGACGGCTGAGATGGTGCCACATGGCACCATCTTGGCCGTCCATCTTCTAGATGATGTAGATGGTGCCATGGGTGTCGGATTAAGTCGATTTTCGCGTCGTTAGGTTGCGATCGTCGATCCAAGTCCATTCGTGCTGTTGGATTTGTCGTTTGAAGTGCGGATTTACACCATCTTGGCTCTTGATCTTCTAGGGTTCCCCGATCACTATCTGATGCTACAGATGCCTGATTAGGGTGATCTTGGAGTCGTTGAACTCCAATCATCGCCCTGATCACATCTGTACGGTTGGATCTTCGATCTGAGGCCCCGATAAAAGGTTTTCCCTGCCCAAGGACATAAAAGGAGATAATTAACCTCCATTTTATTCAAACTACTCTAAATGCAAGATGATGCATGTTATGGACTATTTATATCATGCAATGCAATCCTATGCTTAAGAACATGCATAAATAGACATCTTAAGTAGTGGAAATGTGTTTACATCAGTGAAAGTGAGACATACCCGGTCATTATTCGTGCCCACTTAACCCAAGAACAAGAGCATCAATTGATTTCTACGCTACAAGACCATAGGTCTGTTATAGGGTGGAGCATTGCTAATTTCCATGGTATTTGCCCCTCGTATTACACTCATCACCTTTACACGGATGAGGGTATGAAACCTTCGAGACAACCTCAAAGACAGCTAAACCCGAATATGCTAGAGGTTGTTAAGAAGGAGATCATCAAATGGCTGAATGCAGGTATTGTATACCTAATCTCTGACAGCCAATGGATGAGTCCGATCCAGATAGTGCCTAAGAAAGCAGGACTCACCGTAGTGAAAAATGATAAAGGCGAATCCATCCCGACTCGCACTACATCATGGCGAGTCTACATCGACTATAGGAAACTAAACATGGCTACCCAGAAGGATCACTTTCCTTTGCCTTTCATTGATCAGATCTTGGAACAGTTAGCTGGACGCAGTTTCTTTTGCTTTTTGGATGGATACTCCGGGTATAATCAAGTAACAATTAGCCCGGAAGATCAAGACAAGACCACATTCACATGCCCCTTTGGAACATTTGCTTTCAAGCGGATGCCCTTTGGCCTCTGCAATGCACCAACAACATTTCATCATTGTATGATGGCCATCTTTTCTGACATGATTGGGGATTATGTGGAGGTGTTCATGGATGACTTCATTTTCGGAGATGATTTCGCATCTTGTCTTGATAACCTCACCAAAATCCTGAAACAGTGTATTGAGGTAAACCTAGTACTATCCTGGGAGAAAAGACATTTCATAGTGAGGGATGGACACAGGATCTCGAAAAATGGACTCGAGGTCGATCGAGCTAAATCTGAGATTATTTCCCACTTATCACCACTTAGCTCGGTCAAGCAGATCAGATCATTCTTAGGTCACATCGGCTTCTATCGGAGATTTATACGTGATTTCTCAAAAATGGCACGACCTTTGACAAATCTCCTTGTTGACGATGCCCCATTCGAATTTGACACCTCGTGTCTAAGCACCTCCGAGACTTTATGAAGCATTGTCTCTGATTCCCCGATTCTCCAACCACCCAACTGGTCGCTTGATTTCGAGATGATGTGCGACGCTTCTGATTTTGCCGTCGGTGCTATTTTAGGCCAACGTCGGGAGAAGCAACCTTTTGTCATATACTATACTAGCAAGATGCTGAATGAGGCTCAGCGCAATTATACTGTCACCGAAAAAGAACTGCTAGTAGTAGTATTCGGGTTGGAGAAATTCAGATCTTATTTATTAGGGTCCAAAGTTATCATCTTCACTGACCACTCCACCCTCCGGCATTTGTTGGCAAAGAAGGATGCCAAACCCCGTCTCATCAGATGGATCGTTCTATTGCAAGAATTTGATATTGAAATTCGTGACAAAGTTGGAAAGCAGAATGTTGTGGCTGATCACCTATCTAGACTGGACCCAACCCACATTCGTTTTTCCCTGCCTATCCACGACCAATTTCCGGATGAATCCCTTTTGGTAGTTCACTCTGTTGAGTTCCCTTGGTACGCGAATATCGCAAACTATCTTGCCGCAGGAAAGATTCCCGTGAACCTATCCAAGGACCAGAAACTCAAATTTACTATGGAGGCCAAATTCTACCTCTGGGATGATCCACTGCTCTTCCGCATTGGAGCAGATCAGATTATTCGAAGATGCGTCCCAAATTCTAAGATCTCCAGTGTGTTATCTTTTTGCCACAATGATGCCTGTGGTGCTCATTTCTCTGGATGGAAAACCCTTGCAAAAATTTTACAATCGAGATTTTTCTGGCCAACTATTTTCAGAGATACGAATAGGCCCAGCACTGTAAACGATGCTAGTCGGACAGTTCTATGACCAGGAGAGACATGATGCTACTCCAGCCCATCATTGTTGTAGAAGTATTCGACGTCTGGGGCATCGATTTTATGGGTCCTTTTCCGAACTAGCATGGCTTCGAGTACATACTACTAGCTGTTGACTATGTCTCGAAGTGGGTCGAGGCCATCCCGGTGAGACGGGCTGATCATAAGACCATCATTTCTTTCATACGGGTATACATTTTCGCAAGATTCGGAATACCCCACGCTTTGATTAGTGACAGGGGAAGCCACTTCATCCACGCCCACTTTAGGTCATTATTAAAGAAATACGGGGTACATCATCATATAGCCACCCCGTATCACCCGCAGACCAATGGGCAGGCTGAAGTGTCTAACCGTCAGATCAAGTTGATTCTCCAGAAGACATTTAGACCAGACAGGAAGGACTGGTCCGATAAATTAGTTGATGCACTCTGGGCATATTAGACCGCATACAAGGCCCCACTCGAAATGTCACCATATCATATGGTATATGGCAAGGCTTGTCATCTTCCTATAGAGCTATAACACCGCGCCTTTTGGGTGGTGCGAAAATGTAACCTTGACCTTCATGTAGGAGGTCAAGAACGAAAACTCCAGCTCAGCAGATTAGAAGAGATCTGGCGAGAGGTCTATGAGAATGCATTGATATACAGGACAAGACCAAGGCCTTTCATGACCGCCACATCCGGAGGAAAGCAATCACTCCCAACCAGTAAGTCTGGTTGTTTGATTCGCGACTGAAACTTTTTTTAGGGAAACTCAAGTCCAAGTGGACTAGCCCATATGTTGTGATTCACCCATATCCTAATGAGGCGGTCCAAATCAAGGACCCAAAATCTGGGCAAGTATCTACAGTAAATGGCCAATGCCTCAAGCCATTCACGGCCAAATAAAACTAGGTCTAAGGTGGATGGTTACGACCATTCTTTATGGAATCCTCGGCTGAAGGAGGGTATTGATGTCAAGGTCAAAAATGCACTGTCCTATCCGCCTTTCCCGATACCGTGAGTAGGAACTTCTACCAAATAAGCCACCCAATGTCTCTTGAGTACCACCAATCCCTAATAATGCCTCCTCAATAAAGTTCATGGATGTGTGCTTCTTGTGTTGTTTGGAAAAAAAAAATGATGAAAAGAAAGAAAAATTGAAAAAAAAAGTAGAAAAAGAAGAAAAAGCAAAGAAAAAAAAAAGAGTGAATATTGAGTATTTATTTCATTTGCATTGAGGCAATACCACAAAATTAATTTGAGACCCACCAAATATGGCCTTAACCCACCTTATGTTTCTGATTGCCTGAATACTGGCTGAAGAATTCTAACTTAGTGTTAGAGTTGTGGGAACTCAATTAAAGTGTTAATGCTAAGTGAGACCACCAAATACAAGTCATATGTGGGAATTTGGTGAGATTGTGAGCTCTAAGAAAAAGAAAGAAAAGAAAAAGAAAAAGAAAAAGAGAGAATGAATACAAAGGAACCAAAAGAGAGCATAGTTTTTTCGTCTTTCTCAAAGTTGAGTTACGTAATAATTTGGGAATCTAGATTCTATAGTACTAATCTTTATGTAGTACCAGTCGAGAGTGAACCACAAATATATAATCTTTTCCCTCTAAGATTCTCTACCTAAGCTTAAAGCTAGGTGGAATTCATAGAATATCTTGAATACCCCAAGGGAAGAAGTCCGCCTATCCCGCTAGAATTTTTACTAGGGGTCAAGTACAGGCTTTAGAGGTGAATCAGGTCTTTCACTCAAATCCATTGCAAAAGCTACATAGCAGCACTCTCACATCTGTCTGGATTTCTAGAACATAGAATGAAAACAAAAAAGAGAAAAATCTCTAGGCATACACTTGATAAAATAATCAATCCCTTAGGGACCCTTCTATGAATACTTTAGTCTTGCATTTGCTAGGGACTAGCAAGATTTAGGCATGAGGGTATGATTGCGCAGAATCATAGGTCTTAATTGACCTAAACTAGGCTAGGACTTAGCATAAGTTAGGGTAATTCATGCATGCATAAGCATTACTAGCACCTTTACTACTTTCCTTTAGCTATGCATAAAATAATGCTATAATGTACTGATTATTGCCTTATGTTAATTGCAGGAAATAAGCTGATCAAAAGCTAGATCTGAAGCTGAATCTAAAGTTGGATCTTAAAAATAAAGAATAACTGGTGTTGCAGCAGAGCTAAAGCGAAAGACCTAGTTTAGATAATAATGTAAGGGAGTTAAGGTATGCTATTCTATTAAGTAGGAATAAAGTAATAAATTATGAAGAACTTAAGTCCATCCTCAACCTAGGATAGCCTAGAAGCTTCCAAAAGCCTTAGCCAACCTTAGATTAGGTCATCGCACCCTAGGAAACCTTAAAACCCTAATTCTAGCCTCTATCTGGATGTCCAGATGAGTTACAAGACGTCCTGAACCCTTAGCCAACTCCCGCACACCTTAAACCCACTTCTGCAGTGTTATTGGACGTCCAGACACTTGGCTAGACGTCTAATTTCTACAGAATACCCAAGACAGAACCTAGAATCCCTCCTAACTCTGATTAGACATCCAGACTTGAAGTTGGACTTCTGATTTTTCACTATAAGTCGTCTGACACTTTTATCAAACGTCCATAACTACCCTCCAGACCCTGTTTGAGATTTAAGCCTTGATCTTGGATCTGTAGCTCCCTAAACCCAATTCTAACCCCCTAAGAACCTAAATTAAGGTGCCTTAATTCTAGTACATCACCTCTAGACCTCCCTAAGGACCTAATTAGGTCCTCACTAAACCTAATTGACTTGGATCATGGTCAATCTCTTCAGCCTATTCAATTGGACTCATTGAGTCAGTCCAATTGAGCCCTGATCTCAGCACACACTGCTCAATTGGACTCAGTGAGAGTCCAATTGACCTAGACCTGACTTAATTGAGTTATTTTACTCTCAGTTAGGTTTCCACACACCAAATTAAACTTGTATTAAGTTTAATTGCACTTTACCTAAGTGAATTACGTTTTACAACCCTAATTTAAGACCTACCTTGACCTAAACCAACTGGAACCTAACCTAATCAACCTAGCCACCTAAGTTTTGACCCACACACACCCACACACACCATCCACACGAAAATAACTAGCCTACAGTTCTCTAGAACTTTCTACCATGTGTTGTTGCTTTGGTTGCTAAAATTAGCAATCAAGATGCATTCAATTTTTAGATCCACCAAATGTGGATCTAAAAAACCACCCATCCATCCACTCTCTCACTCTCCCACGAGCTCCCATCATAGGCTTCTCTAGAGAATTCCATAATTCTCTAGACAGCTTCCCTTTGGTCTACAAAAAGACCTAAGGGGTGGCACTTTCGACCCATTCACTCTTGGCTCCATTTTAGCTTAGCTTCATTCCACCTCCACTCCACCTTCACGAGTAGCTTCACCATGGCCACCACCATCTTCACGCCATGATGTTGGATCACCTCCTCAACCTCTCTCCAAGGGCTGGCCTAAGCACCATTGGCCGCCCCTTTTTCTCCTCTCAACCAAGTCAAAGACCATCGGAGCCCAACTCTGAATGCCCTTAGTTCTACTAGATTAGATTATAGCTCTTCGTAGATTTACAGCTTTATTTAATGCTTAGTAGTATAGCTCTATATTCTCCCTCAATGATGCATGCATAATCTCCCCTTAGATTCATGTATGCAATCATTTTCTGCTAGCTAGATTTATGTTTTCAAGCATTCCTCTACAAGCTTTCCATGAGCTTTATGTTGCAAACACCATCATGAATCAATGAAAATCTTTTTCTATATATATATATATATATTTGTGAAAATCACCATGAGCCTTATTGTAATATTTTTGTGTGATTGAAGTTGCATTTTTTAATTTCTGATATTCTGGAAACTGAGCATGTCATGCAAAAATACGAACTTAGCGTAAATCGACATGCGATTTTAAGCAAGTAGATCAAGAGAGATCGATTTCAAATCTGCATATCCATAAACGCCTCCTAGAGATGAATGACCGGGACTCAAGTCTCATTATCTTTATAGATTATTTTTGTTGATCATATTTCGCAACTATACTATGACGCATTTGATCAAATACGCACTATACGATCCCAACAGCAAGGCCACGAAAGCCCTGAGACACGAGGAGTCGAAATAAAAGGGTGTGTCGGTTACCAGAAGATTCATTAATGGATGAGCAATTTTTGAGAAATCACGAATGAATCTTCGATAAAATCCGACATGCCCAAAGAATGATCTGATTTTCCTAACCAAGCTAAGCGGAGGTAATCGCGAAATGATTTCAGACTTATCTCGATCGACCTTGAGTCCATTAGAGGGGATCCTGTGACCTAGTACGATGCCATCCCTTACCATAAAATGGCTTTTTTCCCATGAAAGTACTAGGCTAACCTCTATACATCTCAGAATCTTTGTGAGGTTATCAAGACAAGACGAGAAATCATCTCCAAACACGGAGAAGACATCCATGAACACTTCTACGTAGTCCCCGATCATGTCTGAAAAGTTGACCGTCATGCATCGCTAAAAAGTAGCTAGTGCATTGCAGAGGCCGAAAGGCATCCGCTTAAAAGCGAATGTTCCAAAGGGACACGTAAAAGTCGTCTTGTCTTGATCTTCTCGGTTGATTGCCACTTGATTGTACCCGGAGTATCTATCCAGAAAGCAGAAGAAACTATGCCTGGCTAGCCATTCTAGAATCTGATCAATAAAGGGTGAAGGAAAATGATCCTTTTTGGTAGCCGAGTTTAGCTTCCTATAATAAATGCAGACTTGACAAGAAGTCGTGGTGCGGGTCGGGATGGATTCACCCAATTCATTTTTTATTATGGTGAGTCTCGCCTTTTTAGGCACTATCTGAATGGGACTCACCCACTGATTGTCGGAAATAGGATAGATAATGCCCGTGTCCAGCCATTTAATGATCTTCTTGACAACCTCCAACATATTTGGATTTAGGCATCTCTGAGGTTGTCTTGACGGTCTCACCTCTTCATCAGTGTAGATGTGGTGAGTGCAAATGAGGGGCAAATTCCGTGGAGATCAGCAATGCCCCACCCGATAGCAGCCCTATGTGCTTGTAGAATGGAGATCAACTGGTGCTCCTGATCCAAAGTCAAGTGAGCATTAATAATCATGGGATATGTCTCACTTTCTCACAGAAACACATACTTGAGCGAATCAGGTAAGGGCTGTAACTCTAGTAGCGGAGGGTGGGGAGGGGGTTTATGCAGGGGAGGAGAAGAAGCAACAACGGAAATTTGCTAATCCTGACTAATGAAGAATCCGTCTGCTTTTGTCATGTAATCCTGCCTTAAGATATCAGTGATGGATATGATAGGATAGTCAGGATCAGGGGTGTTAGGAGCAGATGAACACCCATGACAACTAGATCCATGGGACGAAATGTGTATGTCATTAGTCTCAATCCCAAGTGCATCGTAATCTAAGACTCTTGATAGTGAAGATGAATGTGCCATTGGGTCATTGCAGAGGAGCCCAATGTTCCCACAGAAAGCTGAATCTTCGTCTTCACTATCCTCCTCGATCAAATCGCAATCAGAGTTCTTTGATGCCCTGAAAATGTCCCGTCTAAGCTTTTCGTTCCCCAGGGTAATCTCCATGCACCCTGATGCACAGTCGATGTTTGCACGGGCAATTGCGAAAAATGGGCAATCTAGAATAATCAGTGCATCACGGAGAGTAGGAGAAACCTCCATATTGAGAATAAAAAGGTACGCTGGAAAGCAGAATCCTTGGACTTTTACAATCACATTTTCAACCACCCCCGTCGGCATTTTTACCGATCGGTCAGCCAACTGTATCGTAATCGAGGTGGGCTTTAACTCCCCAAATTAAAATCGATCAAATACTGCATTGGGAGTTAGGTTGATGGACGACCCCAAATGAAGAAGGGCCCTATCAAAAGGGAAATCTTGCAAAAAGTAGGAAATCAGTGGTGTGCCCGGGTCCTTTTTGGGCGGTAAGTCAACTAAAATAACTACGCTGGCTTCCTCAAATAATGCCACTTGTCTGAATCTCTGCTGTCGCCTCGAAGTACAATAATCCTTAAAGAACCTAGCAACAAAAAGAATGTGATCTATTGTTTCGAGGAGAGGGACCTGAATGTGAACTTCCTTGAACATAGATTTCAGGTCCTCGAAATTCCGAGTGTCCTTTTTCCGTGCTGAATCTCACGTTAGGGCCGCGGGAAAAGGGTTGAGAATTTCAAGGTCTAAGGGCTTCTTTCCTTTATCTAGTGAAGATGGCTTGTGAGAGGAAGAGGGTTGTGAGCCATCTCATGGTGGAGCACAGGAAAAATCATTACCGACTTTCCTAGGTAGCGAGTTCTGTGTAGTCATTCCGCTCCTTAAGGTGACAGCTTTTGCATCGACGTGTTGTCCATGCAGGCGTGATGAGCCCATATTTGTAGGCTAAGTATGTATTTTAATGCCTAAACATTAAGTTAACATGTACATTTATATAGCATACATTACTGTGTAAATAGGATATCATAAAATCTTATGCATTTCATGCATTACATGCAATGATAATATCATTAAGAATTTATTTAGAATATCATGCATTGAAATAAGTTGCAAACAATTAGTGTTTAGAATTTAACATAGAAGTTAAGGTCTTACATATAAATAACCCAATAATCATTTTTCTTTATTCCCTTCGCAGCAATGGCTTCTCAGGCTGAATGCACACCTTAATTGCTAAGGAGAGAAGATACTGCACGTCATCGACGATCCCTCTTCTCCAACGCTTCTTCCTCTCCATGATCCTACAGCCATAAAAGACCTCAACCGCACCATCAGGAGCAGGCCACCAATCCTGACCCACCACTACGCAGAGATCAAATTCTCTTCCATTCGACCACCACCGGCCTTGACTGCGGCAATCTACACCACCATAGGCCAGCGTCGTGACAGGACGCTTCACCAAATCGAAGTAGCTGTGTTACTGTGAGCACCTGAGTGTGCACCCTTCCACGCTGCAATAACAGTGTGTAGCATCACCCTCATCGCCATCACCAGCGATCACCTCCAGCTCCTTGGCCCCGCACTAGTTAAGACATCTGGAAATCCCGGACGTCTAACGTACCCCTACAGTGCGTTGTCTCCACACGTCCAGCACTGCTTGTAGCCACTCCAAGCACCTCCAGTAGCAACAGAGCGCGCCCTCTAGCAACCAGCTCACGCATGCAGTTGCTGTGGGCAGCAGCTTCCCCGCCCTCATCTCCTCGCGTGCGCGCCTCCAACAGCCAGCAGCAAGGACAAGCACCATCTCCCCCTAGCGTGGTATGCATCCTTCAGCGCGTCCCCGCGTGCAGCCTGTGCGCCAGCAGCAGCAGCAGCCAACAGTCTACGGGTGTAGCAGCTTCTTCCAGTAGAAGCCGTGCGTTCAGCGACTTCCTCTCCCACGTGCTGCGCACATCCATGCGCGGTGCCCAGCTGCCCACGCAGACGTAGCAGCCACCACTGCCGCACCTGTAGCATGCAGCAGCAGTTGCTACGCTTCGCCAGCTCCTCACGCACGCCACTCTCCTCGCGTGCGCGTCTCCAGCAACAGCAGCCAGTAGCCCACGAGCACCCATCTCCTCTCTGCAGCAACAGCCCTCTACCAGCCGCCGGAACCCACTTTCACCATAGCTCCGTCCGGTCGACCCCGGCCGCCTCACACTTCGCTACAACCTCCATTGCGAAGCCCTTGATCTAGAGATCTTCCTCTGAGCTTTGCACCTCTGACCGCAACTTCCTCCGTGCGCATGCTCAAGGGGAAGCCATTCCCCTATTTTGCTACAGTAAAGTTCCCATTTCTTATTACATTTAGATGCCATTGTGGGATTTTAAGATTTATGATATTATTATATGATGGCCATTTTGTGAAGAGAACCTCCCTCCTTGTCTTAATTGATTTATCAGCATATGTGAGCCCTATATTCCTCGTTTGAGAGGGATTTTGGCATCAACTTTCCATAATTCCAATTGTGAACATTGGTTTCTTGATTTTTGCAATTTTAAATAGGCCATTGCCTCCCCGTGGACATGACCCGCTCTTCTGTGAGTGATTTCTAATTATTTTGATTAGTTGATTTTCCACCACTTAGAAATACAATGACAAATCTTCTTAATCATCATTTTCAAAAGCAAAAATCGACTTGTCAAATGGCATCGTTGTCGGGGAGGCAACAAGCTTAATTAATCTGCATTTATTCATTTGTTCATGTTGATTTAAATTGAGGCATATTTGATTGTTTTATCGGATTTGGTGAGAGGTACGCATATTACACACGAGTGGTCGCATCAGCCTCAGCAACGCCGTGGTGGACCTTGTTTCCACCGCTTGGAGGAGGAACTAAGCTTCGCATCTTGGTGGACCTTGCAGCCACCTTCGAGATAAACACAAGAGCTTGTGGGCCTTGACCCTACACGCATAGAGACGCACGGAGGATCATCTAGGAGGAGTTTTCCTCTTAGAATTTTGATTCTGCTTTTTAGAATAGACTCTTTAGGTTTAGTTTAGTTTGTTTTCTCGCCTTTGTACTCTGGGGCCTGTTTTAGGGGTCTACTCCCCAATTTTGTTTTAGGCACGTGTTGGGTAATTTTTGGGAGTATGTTCCCTCTTTCTTTAGATTTAAGTTTTTACTTTCTTTTGTGGATTGATTTTATTTTTCTCTTGATTGTGCATAAGTAGCTATAAAAAAAAAAAAACACAAGCTGCCTGCTAAAAACTGCCTACCCTTAGGACGAACCATTCAGGTCTATATAAGCAGCCTCTAGATTTATTTCTCTACATTGCATGCATTTTCACATCGTTGATTGCTGGAAGCAAGGTACGCATTCTCTTACTTTGCATCCATATTTTGATCACACATTTGCATTTGGACTTAATTCCAAGATCATATAAGTTGTCTTCAAACAACTTAATAAGTTGTCACATTTTTTGAAAAAAGGACTAATTAAAGGAGGAACATATAAAACTCAAGGAGTTGATTTAAGACATTATGCTGCGGTTCAAAAATTCAAACTTTTACAGTGAATGCACAAGTGCATGACTGCGCACTAAAGCACGCAATTAGACACTCCTAGGTTTTGAGCTACTAGGAAAGAACTCTCCTACCATTGGATACCAAAGTGTTTGAAACTTAAGTTCAAAAGTTTTGTAACTCCAAGGAGGAGGATACCCTGTCACGGATTTTTGAGGGTAGTTAAGAAGCACCACGAAAGCACAGCTTCAAAGGAAGGCTTAGGCCTACTTGCATCCCTCAATCTTCCATCCTTGGAGTACTTTACCAGTTGAACTTTAGGGTAGAGCACCTAAGTTCCAATTAGGTCTTCAATAAAGCATTTCGTAGATTGACAATAGGCACGTAATTGATTAAGCAATTTGTATTGTCACCTACAACTGGACTAAAATCTCAAAGGCCTTAATTGATTAAGGACATAAAAGTCCTTTCGAATTGTGTTTGTTTGTGTATACTTGGTAGGCGATCTTTAAGGAGACAACTTGTATTTAATTCAGAACCTGAAAGGATCCTTAAGAGAGCCAACCAAGAGAAAAGAGAGATGGCCGAGGAAAGTGAAAATAGAATTGTGGAGAACCAATGATCTCTCAGAGATTATTTTAACCCTACCAACCAACCTGTCCATACATTAAGAAGACCTGGGGGGAACAATTCATATGAAATCAAGAGTAGTACCATATCCCTGTTGCCCTCATTCTATGGTACTTCTAGGGAGGACCCCTAGAGGCATCTGGAGGAATTCACCGAGGTCTGTTCCACGGTGAGATTGGAGGGTGTTACTGATGATGCCCAAATGCAAACCCTCTTCCCTTTCTCCCTCAAGGACAAAGCAAAGCATTAGTATCACACTCTATATGGTACAGTGGATACTTGGGATGCCTTGAAGGGAGAGTTTTTGAAAAAATACTTCCCCATGAGCAAGACTAATCACTACAGGAGGGAAATCAAAGGTTTTACTCAACAAGATGGATAACAATTTCATGATGCATCATGGGAGCGCTTCAAAGATTTGTTACGCTTATGTCCCCATCATCAAGTGCCAAGATGGCAACTTGTAGAAAGGTTCTACACTGAATTAAATGACAAGCACAAGCAAACAGTGGATGGAGCCTATGCAGGAACCTTTCTTACAAAAACTGAAGATGAGGCTTGGGATCTTTTTGAGACCTTGAGTGAAAATTCTATCCATCTAAATTCTGCCTATTTGGATAGGAAACCCACTCTTATGCAACGAAAGATTGAGGCAAATGAGGCTAGGGATACCCAGAATTTGGCCTTCCAGATTCAATTGTTGAACCAAAATATGGAAAGGCTTATGACAACCCTAGCCACCTCACGCCAAATGCCTCTGCTTCCCAAGCTTCTGAATGCTCCATTTGCAATGACAATATGCACCCAACTATGGATTGTCATTTGGCCTCCCAATTCCCTGACCATGTATAGGCAAACCTGAATGCTGCCCAAGGGTTTCGACCCAAACTTCGTAATTACCCTTTTTCCAGTACATATAACGAGGGATGGAGGAATCACCCCAATTTTTCATGGAGACAAGGGAATGCCTATAATTCAGGGAATTACTGACCCCAACCCTTTTAGACTCAATAGTATAATCAACCTCCTATGCCCCCCCAACCATCCAAGACTTCTAAGATAGATGAGCTTAAAGCCATGCTGAAAGCCATGCAAGAGAATCAAAGTATAGGCAATCAATGAGATGAAATCACAAATTAGACACCTTGTTGAGGCCATGAGTAAAAGAGAGACTATTTTTAGGGAGCCTAAAGGGAAGCTTCCCAATTCATCTGAGGAGAACCCTAAAGGGAAAGGGATTGTTTTTACGGGGCACGCCTAAGCGGTGACTATTCTAAGGAGTGGGAAAGAAATTTCCAAACATGATGCTCCTATAGTACCTCCTTCTAAGAACCCATCCACCCTGACTTTCGCCCCCACTGGAGAAGAGCCGCCCAACTCTTCTCCACTTGAAATCACCTCACAGGAAGAGGTTGTCCCCGTTTCCCCACTTACCCGACATGACAACCCTTCCACCCAGAGATCGAGAGTGCCCCTTCCAAAGTGCTTATCTGACTCTAGGCAGACTTCTGCTGGCTCATCTAGAACCAAAGATAGGACGGAAGAGATTATGGAGACTTTTAAACAAGTGCAAATAAACCTTCCTTTGCTTCAAGCTATCAGGCAGATTCCATCCTCTGCCTGCTTTCTCAAGAACCTGTGCATGAAAAAGTGGCAATCGAGGAAACGGGTCCAATCAAAAGCTGTCCTATCGAATACTCTTAGCTCAATTATACATGGGACACCCCTGAAGCATAAGGACCCAAGAGCCCCATACATCTCAGTGGTCGTTGGCCACCTACAAATAGATGAGGCTCTGCTTGATCTAGGTGCGAGGGTAAACATCCTTCTGAGCTATGTATATGAACAACTTGGAGGAGGCAATAGCCTTCCACTGTAATCCTCCAAGTTGCAGACTGTTCTTTGAAGACACCACGGGGCCTGTTGGAAGATGTCCTCGTGAGAGTGGAGGATTTCTTTTTCCCGTTGACTTTCTAGTACTGAACACTGACCCTAGCAACAAACCAACCAAGCTCTCAATCATTTTGGGCCACCCTTTTCTTGCGACTTCCAATGCTTCAATTAATTGTCACACTGGGGCGTTAAAAATGGGCTTTGGGAATAGTAAAATTCGGCTGAATGTGTTTGACGCTTATAAACAAGCTGGATTTGAGGATTGTTCCCAAGTTAAGATGGTAGATGATCTGATTGAAGAGACAACTCCTACAATTTTATGTGATGACTCCCTTCACATCTCTTGGAGAAATGTGAAAGGGATGTGCTAGAACTTGAGGGATTGCTTGGAGTTTCTACTGAGTCTCTTTCCCCATCATGTCTGCCTAAGGTAGATCTACTACCTAAGATGGGGACTTCTGTTATGAAACCCTTTACCATACAAGCCCCCGACCTTGAATTGAAACCCCTCCTAGACTCTCTCCAGTATGTATTCCTTGGGCCAAATGATACGCTCCCTGTAATCATCTCATCTGCACTATCTGAAGTGCATGAGGGAGCCTTGTTAGACTGTTTATCAAAGCACAACGAAGCCATAACTTGGACAATTGTTGATATTAAGGGTATAGACTCTACGCTCTGCATGCATCACATTTATACTGATGATTCCATCAAACTCTTTCGAGACATGCAGAGACGTCTTAACCCCAACATGAGGGAGGTGGTTAAAAAGGAGATTCTGAAGTTGTTGGAAGCTGGGATCATTTATCCCATCGCAGATAGCAAATGGGTTAGTCCAATACATGTGGTGCCAAAGAAGGCAGGCTTCACGGTAGAAACAAATGACCAGGGTGAACAAGTAGTTACCAGACCCTCAACTGGTTGGAGGGTCTGCATTGATTACCACAAATTGAACACCACTACCTAGAAGGATCACTTTTCCTTGCCCTTTATTGATCAGATCCTAGAGAGATTGGTAGGGAACAAGTATTTTTGCTTTTTAGATGAATATTCTGGGTACAACCAGGTTACAGTCTTCCCTGATGACCAGGATAAGACAACTTTCACTAGTCCTTAGGGCACTTTTGCGTTCAGGCGTATGCTGTTTGGATTATGTAATGCACCAGCAACTTTCCAGCGGTGTATGATGTCTATTTTCTCGAACATGAGTGACGAGTGTGTCGAGGTTTTTATGGATGACTTCTCCATTTATGAGTCATCTTTCGACCAGTGTCTCCTACACTAAGAGAATGTGCTGAAGAGATGTAAGGAGACTGGTTTAGTCCTCAGCTGGGAGAAAAGCCACTTCATGATACAAAAAGGCATTGTACTTAGGCATGTTGTGTCTAAAAGAGGCTTAGAAGTAGATAAGGCTAAAGTTGATTCTATTTCCAAACTTCCATTACCCACGAATGTCAAACGGATTAGATCCTTTCTAGGCCATGCAGGCTTTTATAGGAGATTAAGAATTTTAGCAAAATTTCTAGGCCACTTTGCGACTTATTGGCGAAGGGATCTTCCTTCGATTTTGATTCAAAGTGTGCCGAGGCTTTTCATACGCTGAAGGAGGCCTTGACCTTTGCACCTATTCTCCGAGCTCCTGATTGGACACTCCCATTTGAGCTGATGTGTGATGCTTCGAATTATACAGTGGGAGCCATTCTTTGATAGAGGGTTGAGGGAAGACCACATGTGCTACACTATGCTAGCAAGACTTTAACTGAACCATAGCAAAACTATACAATCACTGAAAAGGAATTACTTGCTGTAATTTTTGCTCTAGAGAAGTTTAGGTCATATCTTCTTGGATCCAAGGTGGTCATTTTTACTGATCATGTGGTAGTGAAACATTTCATTGCCAAGAAAGATCTAAGCCACGTTTAATTAGATGGATTCTACTCCTTCAAGAGTTTGATTTGGAAATTCGTGAAAAGAAAAGAGTGGAAAATGTAGTGGCTGACCACCTATCTTTCCTTCCCCTTGATGACTCTCAATCTGGAGACATCCGCGAGACATTTCCTGATGAAACCGTTATGGCGATAACACAAACTTCACCCTGGTATGCGGATATAGTTAATTACTTGGTCACTAGAGAAACCCCTGGCTCTTGGGATGTGCAAAAACGGAAGCGATTCATTTCCCAAGCTAGATTCTTTCATTGGGAAGAGCCAGAATTATTTCATATTCGACAAGACCAAGTTTGGAGATGATGTGTGCCTGAAGAAGAGCAACAATGTTGAGATTTTGCCATGAGCTTCATTGTGGAGGACACTTTGGTGCTAAGAAAATAGCTTTTAAGGTTCTCCAATCCGATTTTTGGTGGCCTTCTTTATTTAAGGATTCCTATTACTTTGCTAAGGCCTGTCTTAGATGTCAACGGACTGGAACGATTGGGAAGCGAAATGAGATGCCCCAACACCCTATCCAACCTATGGAAATTTTTGATGTTTGGGGGATAGACTTGATGGGTCCCTTCTCTTCATCCCGTGGATTCAATATATCTTGGTGGCAGTGGATTACATCTCCAAGTGGATAGAGGCTATTCCTATATGCACAAATGACCACTCTGTGGTTTTGAAATTTGTGAAGGCTAATATCATGTCTCGCTTTGGTTGCCCTAAGACGATTATAAGTGATGGGGGACCTCATTTCCGGAACCATCACTTCAATCGGCTACTCAGGAGTATGGGAGTAACTCATAAGATTGCTACCCCTTATCATCCTTAGACAAGTGGCCAGGTTGAAGTTCAAATAGGGAGCTCAAGAACATTTTAGAAAAGACTGTTAGGGCGGATAAGAAGGATTGGTCCCAAAAGCTCGATGACGCTTTATGGACTTATTGAACAGCCTACAAAACCCCTTTAGATATGTCTCCCTTCCGAATTGTGTACGGGAAAGTGTGCCACTTACCCGTTGAACTTCAACATAAGTCACTCTAGGCTATCCGAAGTGTCAACATGGATTTTGAGCAAGCTGGTAAAGCACGTTTACTGGAGTTGACTGAGCTTGAGGAGCTGAGGAATGACGCTTATGACACCTCCCAAGCTTATAAAGAAAGAACTAAGGTCTTACATGATAAATATATCTTTATAAAAACCTTTGAGCCCAACCAAGAAGTCTAGCTTTTCAATTCCAGACTTAAGATGTTTCTCGGAAAATTGAAATCATGTTGGGATGGGCCTTATATTATCACCAAAGTATTTCCACACGGGGCTGTGGAAATCAAGAGCCCTTCTTTTTCAACAACACCCTTTACCGATTAAAACCTTATGTAACTTTGGATGGCCATCTGGTTGACGAGATCACTCTCGAGGAGCCTTAGCTCCCTTCTTTCCCGCCTCAGGTAACATCTTCCCTTGGACATTTTATTTTCAATGAGGACATTGTTTGAACTAGGCATGGGGGGATATGACCTGAGGCATCTGTACATAGTGCATTCATGCATTTAGTTAAAGCATTCTGCATTGCATACATTTGCATTCACAAAAAAAAAAATTTGCATTAAGCTTAACTGGTTGGGCTCTACATTCTTAAGCAGACCAGAACTTTAAGTTAGACTAAGTTGATTCTAGCTTTAGACCTTTAGGGTCTGTTATTGACTTAAAAACTCAAGTAGGAGTTAAGTTGCGGACCATTCCTCAAGTGGTTGAGGAAGGAAAGTTAGGGATTGAGTTAAAGGTTGGGAAGTACCTGATGTCTTTTTCTACCTTTTGGTCTGCCTCAAACTTTATCGAAATCAACCTAATTCTAAATCCTAAAAGCTACTTAAGCCAGATTTGAACATTAAAATCTACTCATCACAAATAATCTTGCTTTAAAACCCTAGTTGTACATGCACTTACACATACTCAATTGATCATTAAGGGTACAACCCATTTTAAGGGCCCACCACATTCCATAAGCACTACAATCACAGGCTTCAATAAAATCGAGTAGACGTTGGCCTTAAGAACTGATTCACTCTTTGGGGCCTAGTCTAAGATTATTTACGATTAACCTACTTGTACTGATCAATCTGATGTCTAGCTAGGGGAGTAGCGTCAAACAATCGTGGTTGCGGGATACACTAGGAACCGGAGGCGCAAGCCGAAGGAAGAACCTTCTCCCCAGTCCCTCCTTCTAACTGGTTGGATTGAGCAAACACAAGTTGAGTAAATCATTATAATCTTAAGGTGGGTTCTTGGAGTCTATAGATCCTTAGGCTACCCCACTTAAGGACAGGCTTGTTTTGTTATGCTGTAGGGTTCTTATCCCCAGTCCTTCCGACCTTTTCCTAGTTTATGCTAGGGAGAAGGTCATTGAATCCTCGATTGGAAGGACCATCAGAGTATTCTAGGAGGCGTAGATTGGATTTTAGCCAAATTGATCCCATGACCGATCAATAGCCTCTTCTGCCCCAGGATCCACAGGAGGTATTTCGAAGGCAGCTGAAACAAATGTAGAGAATGCAAGAATGGTTCCAGAGAATGCAGAGGGCTCAGCCCTTGAAGGATTTTTATGATCCTTCAAATTATGAGGAACGTCTCGACGTCCAGATTCCTGCTGGAGACGTAGAAATCAAGCCCCAAGTGTTAAGCATGATCAAACATTTTCATGGGCTTGGCTCTGAAGACCCGTTTCAGCACTTGGAGGATTTGACCACTTTGGTCCAAACCACCAAGGCACAAAACGTGAATGAGGAGCAAATGATCATGGACACTTCCCCCACTCTCTTAGGGATAAAACCGCTCATTGGTATAGGACTACAGGAAGACCAATTACAACTTGGAATGAGTTGAAATTGACCTTTCTGAAGAAATTCTTCCCTGTCAAACATACCAATACTTTGAGACGGGCAATCACTACCTTTACCCAATGGGCGAGGGAGCAGTTTCATGTTGCCTGGGAGCGATTCCAGGACCTGTTGCAGAGGTGTCCACACCACGAGGTGCCAAAATGGCAACTCGTGTAGATCTTCCACCACAGGTTGATTGAGCAACTCAGAAATCACGTGGACGCTTCTTACAGAGGCAATTTCCTCAACAAAGACGCAGATAGCACGCACGATTTGTTTGAGATGAGCAAGAATTTGATCAATCATGCCTTCATGGATACTTTTAACCAGTCCCAACAGCCTAGATCGAATGTTAATGAAGTCCATGACTCTCATTCATTCGATATGGAATTGATTTGTAATAAACTTGATAAGGTGGACTTGGTTGCTAAGAGAATGGAGGAGTGGATGGCTGGAAACTCAATGAACAACTTTCGATCCACTCAATCCCAAAATTTGGGATTCCATTCGTCACGAGCTCTTTCTGAACGGGAGTTCGTGAATCAAGTTGATGCGACTCAACCTGCGAGCCAGCATTATTCGGAACCCCACGGATTCCAAACTGGAGCCTTTGATCCTAGTTTCTCTGATCCTTCCATTTATTTTCTTCCATCCTCACCCTATGAGGATGTTTGTACTGTACAGGAGAATGTTAGATCTAACTCCTACTCCAATGCTTATAATCTGGGTTGGAGAAACCACCCTAGCTTCTCACAGAAAAATCTGAGGCAGCAAACCCAATTCCAACCTAGCAACTATGTTCCGCAATGACCAATGGGTCAAGGTCATATTTATACTCAGTTGCCCTTGAATTAGGACAATCGGCCAGCTTAGAATGGCTGTCAACCCGTAGGCAGGCTGATTTGAACCAACAGATGGTAGAGATGAAAGGATCTATGCTCCAGCTTATGCAGTAAATGAAAACTTCGCTGGACAACTTGCAAACCGGGCTCATAACTAATTCTCATCAACCTGGATCTCTACCATCTCAACCTGTACCCAACCCACGAAATATCTTGAATCCAGGCAATCAAGCCCATGGGTACGAAAATCAAAGGGACCTACATGCACATGCTTAGGTGGTTGAGTAGGGTCCTTCCTCTTCTTCTGCAAATCAACAATTCTTGGCTAGTAAAGCCCCTCCAATCTTTCCTAACCCTCCCCAAGACCCGAACTCGTATGCATCCACAAATTCTGTTACCTAAAGGACTGGTAAACAAACTCAGGATCCACAACCACACTATTTTGATTTACCGAATCCTGAAGAGAGAAAGGAGAATTCTAGAAAAGAAATCAAGGCTCAGGAACCTAATTCTGAAGATCCGACTCATGTCCTTTTCCTGAAGCCTTGATCAGATCAAGGAAGAAGAAGTCTGTTGATAGTAATGAGGAGCTTCTGAATATTTTCAAGAATGTTGAGATTAATAACCTACTCCTTGACGCTATCAAACATATACTGACTTAAGAAAGATTTTTAAAGAATTTATGTACACAAAAGCATGAGTCAAGAGAATCTGTTCCGAGGAAGGTGGTACTCTTCGAGCAGGCTAGTTCTATTATCCTACACCACCTCCCTCAGAAAAAGAGAGATCCAAGTGCTCCTTTGATTTCTTGTGTCATTGAAGATTACACTTTTGATAGAGCACTACTGGATCTGGGTGCATCCATCAACCTAATTTAGACTTCTCCTTAAGAGAAGTTTGAATTAGGTGAACTTCGGCCAACTTCAGTAACGTTGCAGCTAGCAGACCGTTCGGTCACAAATCCGCGAGGCGTTGTTGAAGAGGTTATTGTTAAGGTTAAGGATTTCTATTTTCCTGTACATTTCCTTGTCCTTGACATGGATGTGCCTGAAAATCTGAGGAACACGCCCATCATTCTGGGGCATCTGTTCCTGGCAACCACTAAAGCCAATATTAACTGTGAAAGTGGTAGCATGGAAATCGCCTTTAGGGATTAAAGAATGAAATTAGATATTTTTAAGGCGATTAATAAATTCGAGGATTGTGGATTTATTGAGGAACTTGAGGATGATAATGTGAATATTGAGACTTGTATGATAGTTTCTGCATTTGAAAGTTCCTCCTCTGATGATGAATTGGACCCACAACCCTCTGTGGCAAACCCACCATCTTCTGAAGAGGCTATTGATTTTGTTCAATCTCAACCTCTTCCTCTTGATGAGTCTTCATCAGCATCTTCCTTACCTTCAATCATCAACCCGACCCAGCTTGAACTGAAACCATTGCCTGAGAATCTGAAATATCAGTTTTTAGGACCACATAAGACGCTCACTGTGATTATCAGTGCTAAATTAACAAAGGAGCAGGAGATTAAACTGATTAAGGTATTGAAGGAACACAAGGAGGCAATTGGTTGGACCATTCATGACCTTAGGGGGATCGAGCCATCTTATTGCAATCATAGAATATTTTTGGAAGATAGACCCCTCCCTTCTTGCTAGATGCAGAGGAGATTAAATCCAAATATGCGAGAAGTGGTCAAGAATTAGATTATTAAGTAGCACGATGTATGAATCATTTATCCGATCTCTGATAGTCCTTGGGTAAGTCCCGTGCAGATTGTTCCCAAGAAAGCGGAGATTACCGTTGTGACTAATAAGAAAGGATAATCTATCACAACTCATTCTGCTTCCTCTTGGAGGGTTTGTATCGATTACAGGAAACTGAACACAGCCACGAAAAATGATCATTTCCCTCTGTCTTTCATTGATCAAATCTTGGAAAGATTAGCCGGGCAGAAGTACTTCTGTTTTCTTAATGGCTACTCAGGATACATCCAAGTTCCTATCCATCCCAAGGATCAGGAAAAAACTACTTTCACCTGTCCCTACGAAACCTTTGCTTTCCGTAGGATGCCATTCGACTTATGCAATGCACCTGCGAATTTTCAAAGGTATATGCTAGCCATATTCTCTGACATGGTGGGAGAGTTTATGGAAGCCTTCATGGATGATTTCTCTATTTTTGGAGAATCATTTGACTCTTGTCTAACTAATCTTGAAATGATTCTTAAACGATGCATCAAAACAAGATTCATCCTTAGCTGGGAAAAGACTCATTTCATGACACAAGTCATCGTCTTGGGTCATGTAATCTCTGAATGGGGAATTGAAGTGGATAAATCTAAGGTTGATGTTATCACTAAACTTCCTCCTCCCACATCTGTTAAACAAATTCAATCATTTCTTGGTCATGTGGCATTCTACAAGAGATTCATCAAGGATTTTTCGAAGGTTGTTTGTCCTCTGAGCATTCTTCATGCCAATGAAACGTCGTTTGATTTCGACGAATCATACCGTAAGGCATTTAATTTTCTTAAAACGGTCGTCACTTATGCTCCGGTGTTGCAACCACTGGTTTGGACAGCCCCCTTTGAGATCATGACTGACGCTTCTGATTACGCGGTCAGGGCTATTTTGGGTTAGAAAGTTGATAGGAAGCCCTCTGTTATCTACTACGCTAGTAAAACTCTGGACAAGGCCCAGAGGAATTACACTGTTATTAAAAGGAATTACTAGCCGTAGTATTTGCTTTGGAGAAATTCAAGGCTTATCTCTTAGGGTCTCACATCCTTATATATACTAACCACTCGACCTTGAGACATATCTTGGCCATAAAGGATGCCAAATCCCAACTTATTCGTTGGATTCTTCTACTTCAAGAAATTGATCTTGAAATCAAGGATAAATCCGGGTTACAGAATGTGGTGGCGGATCGTCTGTCGAGACTTCTGAGTGATTCTTCTCGTCCAGATATTCCGATTGCCGATACTTTTCCAGACGAAACCATCCATACAGTTTCAAGCGTCCAAACCCGTGGTTTGCTGACATTGTTAATTATTTGGCCGTTGGTCAAATGCCCCAAGGTTGGACCAAGCAACAACGGGATAGACTCAAATCTGAGGTTAAATATTACTTCTAGGAGGACCCTGAACTGTACCGCATCGGCTCTAATCAAATTATTCGCCGATACGTTCCGGAGAACGAATTCAACAGTATACTTTAGTTCTGCCATGCATCTGCGTGTGGTGGACACTTCTCTGTGAAAAAGCCAACTGCAAAAATTTTGCAATCTAGATTTTATTGGCCATCTTTATTCAAGGATGCCCATGAATTCTGAAGGTTGTGTTCTCGATGCCAGGCACTTGGGAGCATAACTAAGAGAGATATGATGCCCCTAAACCCAATTCTTCCTGTCGAAATCTTCAACGTTTGGGGCATCAATTTCATGGGACCCTTCCTCTCTTCATTTGGACATCAATACATTCTCGTCGTTGTTGATTACGTGTCCAAATGGATCGAGTCAATTCCCACCCGAACCAATCACCACAAGGTCATCGATTTTGTCAAGAACATCTTCAGCAGGTTCAAGATTCCAAGGGCCATCATCAGTGATGGTGGCACTCATTTCACTAATGTCCAGTTCCGTAATTTGCTGGCTAAATACAGGGTTAATCACTGAATCTCCACACCTTACCATTCCCAAACAAATGGACAGACCGAGTTCTCCAATCGGGAGATTAAGAATATCTTGCAGAAAATGGTTAGGCCTGATCGCAAAGACTGGACTCAAAAGCTTGAGGACGCTCTTTGGGCCTACTGTATGGCGTATGAAACTCCCAAAGGCATGTCTCCTGGTGCATGGAAAGGCATGCCATTTACCCATAGAAATTAAACATAAGGCATTCTGGGCAATCAAGCAGTGCAATCTAGATCTAAGTTTAGCCGGGAAGACCAGGAAACACCAACTATCTGAGTTGGAGGAGCTTATAAATGATGCGTATGAGAATGCCAAGATCTACAAGGCTCGGACCAAAGCTCTACATGACCAATTGATTTCCCGCAAGAGCGTTGAGTCAAACCAAAGGTCTGGCTATTCAATTCTCGACTTAAGCTTTTTCCCAGCAAACTTAGGTCGAAATGGAATGGCCCGTTCATTATTGACCAGATTTTTCCAAACGGAGATGTTCAAATCTCTGACCCGAAGATGGATAATTCATTCAAAGTCAACGGTCAACGTCTGAAGCCTGTTAGTGACCGTACTATTCCAGAGCCCGTCTCAGACACGGTTGGTCTAATCATGTTGTGACTTCCTTGGCTGGACTTCGCCTAGTTGACAATATTAAACTCAGTAGTTGTACAGTCTGACTCAGAGCTTACCCGAGCTTCATATTCAAGTGATATCTTCCGTACTCCACCCTTCCTTTCATGTCTCTTCTTCTCAATGTGGACATTGCATCAGCTAGGCATGGGGGGGTGGATTCATTTTTGAATCATTATGTCAGCTTTGCGAAATTCTTGTAAATTCTATTTCTCTCCTTATATATACATAAAAAAAATTGAATTAGGAAGGAATACTTGGACATTAGGACTTTTCAATCTTAGGAAATATTACAATAGAATCTGAACACTAAGACCCTTCAGGTCTTTGGGCTTAATCAGCCCAGGTATCCACTAAAATATGGATTTGTTTTTCGAGTCCTCGCCATCCTAAATTCTATTTTAATTTGATTAAATAAGTTTGGGTGATAAGTACATGACTTATAAACCTACCCTCTGATTTGAGAGAATTTTAAGTCTAAGCATCTACACATTATCTTGTCACCGGCTCGTTGTTTGACTGTTTTAACAGAAATTAGGTAGCTAATAAACCTTCTAGGGTGATATAGCTAGCAAGCTATCGTGGGTAACAGCTCATAGGTAGGTTGTCCAGAGCCTAGTCACTGGACCATTCTTTTCTTACTGCCTTTAGGTAAATCTTAGAGCAGGGAAGCCACCTGCTTAAAAAGAAAAAAAAGAAAGTCAAAAAGAAAAGAAAAAGAAAAAGGAGAAAAGAAAGAAAAAAAGAAAACAAAAGAAATAAGCCACACTTCACTGCACAAGTATGTCTGGCAAGTTGTCGGTGGTAACAGCTCATCGACCGGTTGTCTAAAACCCAGCTCAAGAAATGCACTAAAAATTCCCAAAACACTTAGGAAGAAGCGGAGAAGTAGAATAAGTCAGGGAGATATACACTAGACTCACCCTTGTGTTGACCCTATAAAAATAAAAGTAGGGAGAGCTACCAATCGTAAAGGTACACTTTTAGGTAGAACTCTCTTTTTAAGGTCACCTAGAGGAGTAGAAACCCGAAGTCCATTCTAATTGCCGATCAACGAGTCTATCACATTCACAATAAGATGCTTAGAACTTAGGGTTCTCATCAAATCTTGGGTGGGTTGAGTGGCTGTAGAAAGCCACTCTTTAACCCTAAACTCAAAAATCCAAAAAAATTAGAAAAGAAGAAAAAGAGAAAAATAGATTTTTCTTTGAATAAGGCGAGGTCTTGAGGCGGTCTGCATTTTGGCAAATATCCAGGCACTGTTGTGTATTTGAAAGTTCAGATCTTGAGTAAAAATTTCTTAATATTGAAAATAACTTATGCCCAAGTAATCCAACCTAATTCCTTTATAAATAGCATGTAGTTTTTGCTAGGGACTAGCAAAAGATAGGCATAGGGGTGTGATGTGCATACATCTGATTAACCTAAAATGTCTATTAATGCATGTTCTTATTGTCACATTAGCATCATACATTGTAAATAGTGCATAACATGCATGATCATGCATTTAGATCAAGTTGTATAAATTGTATAGTAATTGTCACATTTTTATGGTCAGGGATAGGGCGACTTTTTATCGGGACCTCAGATCAAAGATCCAACTATACGGATCTGATCAGGGCGACGATTGGAGTTTAACGACTCCAAGATCACCCTAATCCGACATCTATAGCACCAAATAGAGACCAAGGAACCTTAAAGAGCAAAGGTCAAGATTGTGTTAATCCACACCTCAGACCAAAAATCCGACCGCACGGATGAGTTCAAATCGACAATCGCAGCCTAATAATGTAAAATTCAGTCCAATCCAACACCCATGGCACCATCTACATCACTCAAAAGATGAACGGCCTAGATGAAGCCACGTGGCGCCATCATAGCCGCCCAACACCGACCACAGCTCTCCTTCACCCGCTCGACAAATCTCAGTAGTTCGATGCCCATCCAACGGCTGAGATCACGCCCAGCCAATCTGGAAGGTCGCCGCACCCTCTCTCTCCTCACCCACGCGATGGATCTAGACCATTGGATCACCATCCAACGGCCACGGACGCTCGTGCCTTAAAACATCCACGCGACACAAACGCCCTCCCAGCGTAGCAGTGGAGAGTGCTACACGAGTGCACGATGCACATTCGAGGCCGCATTCGCTGTGAGCGGGTGGTTGATTAGAGCCGCGCGATGAAGATCCAACGACGGAGAACAAGCGATAGCGCCCACGAGCGATCAGATGCATTGTGCTTCGCGTAATCGCATGCGGGCGCGCGATGCGAGAGTAGCCACTTTAAGCCATTCGATCTCTTGATCGGACGGCTGTGAGCGTGCTAACGTGCGCGTATGTTGAAGGCCGAGGAAGCGAGGGGGTGCATGAGTGGCGTGCACATCAGCCACGTTCAGGCCTTTAGTGACGGATAAATCCGTCACTAAAGGTCCTGAATTAATGTTTTTCAAGTTGTAATGTCCAAAATGCCCCCACTCCTTGCAACTATAAAAGGAGACCCCCTCCATACGGATTTCTCATCCCTTCCTTCTCTTATCTCCCTCTCCAAAGCTCAAGAGAAGCTTGTCCCACACCCGAGATTCTCCTCAAGAGTTAAAACCAAGTTTTCGCCCCCATTCCGAAAGCGGATCTTCCGACGACAATGATGTGCTGCCTCGTTGATGAGAGCCTCATCATGAGCCATAACTAACTCATTTTGACCTAATAAAGAAGATAAAAGCTCCTACATAACCTAGAAGAAGGCTTAACTGAAGCAATAAGTGCTCTGAGAAGAAAACATGAATTAAAGGTTAAAACTGCAATTTTATCATTGCAGTACATAAACGGGATTTCTCAGAGGCAAAACACAGGTCAAAAGGTATAAATGAGATAAAAAGTGGGTTGAGTCAATCAGAAATGGGTTCATGTGCAATCTAGGAAGTAAATGATATGTGGTAACCCTAAAACAGACCCGCTTAATTCAACAAGGTTTCGATCAGGATAAAAATTAATTAAACCCTCTAAAAATCATGGAAAAATATCCCCTAGGGTTTAGAACACTTAATTTGGCCCTTGGAACCCAGTTTGACCTAGATTAGGGTCCTAGCTCTTCAATTAACCTAATTTGAGTTTTTACGCAAAATATCCAGTCAAACGAGGTCAAACCTAAAATCCAACTTCACCATTGGATTCCTTAGGTCAAAATTAGGTTTGTACCAAAATTTGGACCTAAGGGGAGGTCATCTTGACCTACTTTGCAATTTAGTACACCCAAATCATAATTTGGTCCCTATCTTTTGAAAAGCATAACAGAACGCCCCCTAACTTCCTCGCCACCTTTTTAATCAGGTCCTGCCGCCATTATTAGGGCAGAATCCTGCTCCGACGAGGATTTGAGAGGGAATCCTCTCTGATTCCTCAGAGATCCCCTCCCAGAAATGGAAGGAGATTCTCTGAGGAATTCCCTTCCATCTGAGGCCAATCTTGATCCCTGGTGTGAACCCAATCTCTCGTGCGAACGCACGAGGGATTTGGGTATCTAAACTCTTTCCATCTCCGACGACCGACCTCAGACAATTGCGTGCCTTCCACGCCTTGAACGACTGGCCCAGTGCCTATATAAGAACCCACACCTCCGGCCGCTCATCTTCAGCTTGATTTGGCCGAGTTTCCACCTCCAATTCATCTCCTCCTGCCCGGCCAAAATTCCCAGCAAGCTCCGGAGAGCCCCCCTCCCCTCCCTCTTCGCTCTGCCACAAAACCAGTGGCAGAGTTATCTTCCTGACTCTCCTCCGCATCGCGTAGCACCCGCGCACGCCGCCTCAGCCCCGTCGTCACCGTCGTTCTCCCCAACTGGGCCGCATCTTCTCCGGCGACAGCAGGTACTGCTGTTCGCCTCTCCGTCCCCCCTTCATCCCTGTAGTTAGGCCAAATACCTTCTCCACATTCCCCTCTCTCTTTTTCCCTTGCTATTTTATCTACTTACCCCCCGACAGTGCCTGAACACCTCCATCTTCCTCGCCTCCGATCGACCTCCAGCGAGCCGCCCACACCACTCCGCCCCTCCACACGGCTCGCCAACCACCTCGTGAGCTTTGCCTCACCACCAGGAACTCATTCCACCCCTCCACTGCCACTTCAGACCTCCACAATGACCCCCCGACCAACCCCACAACTTCGGCCACAGGTTGACCTAGGCACGCACGCCTAGGTCGACCTGCGGCCAGCAGCACCGTCCACCGCCTTCGCCATGCTACGGCGAAGGTCTCTAGCTGGTCTGATTGGGCCGAGAGGCTCGTTTTGTGTCTGACAGTGTTCATGCTCCTACCGCCATGGTCGACATTTGAAGAAGCTCCGTAGCAGCTCCAGGTGCCAGGGCTCCCAGGCTGCAGGTGCTGTGTAGTAGTGCAAGTGTCGCGAAGTGCCTTGGTCCAGCAAGGAGCGCAAGCAGAGCCAGCAGCTGTGGGGATGGCACGCGAGTCTGCGGGCGCGTGCGAAATCAGGGCAGAATCTTTAGTCCCACATCATGGAGAGACGAGGCACCGCTGCGACATAAATTGAATTTGTGATATCACCTTAACGCCTCCGTAAGCACAGGGGTGAGGTCCCTCACTTGCCCCCCACGCACGCCTCATCCACGGCTTGACCACGCGGATCTGGCTGGATCCGATCGACCCAATCCTTGAGCACTCCTCGTGCATCACACCACCTGCAGGTGCGCCTGGTCCCGGGTACGATCCGACCCGAATATCCATGTGGCTCTGGGAGAGCGTCCTTGAGTGAATTGTTGAGAGAGAGAGACACGCGGGTAGAGGGAAATGGGTTGGTTTTGCTCCAGTGCAGGCAGACTAAGCGTGGAGAGACTTAGCCGCAAGGACAAGAGAAGAAGCAGAAGAAGAAACTGAGCGGAGAGACCAAGGCAGAGAAGAAGAAGAGGAAAGAAGCCTTCGCAGGAGAAGAAGGAAGAGCAAGGCAGGAGTAAGCCAGAGAACGAAAGAAAGGTCAAGTGAAGACAGCAAAGATCAGAAGAAGAAGAAAGGAAGGCAAGGCAGGAGAAGAAACAAGAGAAAAGATACAAAGGCAGGAAGAAGAAGCCTTCGCAAGCAAAGAAGAGAAAGAAGATCAGAAGAAGGAAAAGGGGAAAATACTTTTAAGACGTCTGATCACCAGATCAGACGTCCAATTTCATATTTTTTTGTCATAATTACTTTTAATGTCATACATTCATATTTGGATTAACATTTTGAGTAAATTAGACTGTTCAATTACATTTTGATTAGTAGTAAATTCCATTTGCTCCCTGTATTCGACCTCGGATACCCCGATTTTCAAGTAATAAAATTCTCTATTTTGGCGGCTATACTACAACGTGATATGCTTTAAACCCGCACAAAAAGCGTGACAACATTTTGGCGCCGTTGCCGGGGAGCAATGCGCAATTTACCACTAGTCTCTACATTCTTTTTATCATTTTGAACACTAACTTGCCCTACTTTTCTTTGATGTGATCTTGCAGGTACTTCATGAGAAAATCTCTCCCGCAAGTCAACCACTCCAGGGCAGGTAATTTCTTTCTTCCTTAATCATCCCCTAATCTTTGAAAGACAAAAGGAAGAAAATCAATTTAGGAATCAATTGCCTTCTTTATATAGTAATCACCTTCTCTAAGGCAAAACATTTCCTGATTTTGCGAAAATTTCTGCAAATATTCTTGAAGTTGGAGTGATTTTTTTTTTTCCATCCCACAAATTCTTGTGCCTAATTGAAATAACGCTTAATCTCGGCGGACCACACACTTCTTGTTTATAAGTCCAAAGAGAACTTTTGAAAAAGAAAAAGAGGATTGGAAATAGAACCAAATTAGGGTTTCCACATTAGGGTCTTGAAGCGCTAGTCACACATGCCTGTATAAAAGGAAATAAACCCTCCCGCATCAGTGTGCTACCCAAGCCCTTGATTGAAGAGAGCTAAATAAGACAAACCCTAAAATTGAGCTCTAAAATCACTTGAATCTTAAAATTTTTGGACCTAATAACCTGGGAGTCAAATCAGGGTGATCTCTAGGCTCCAAACTTAGAATCATTCTACCATCTATAGGACAAGTCAGGTGAAGTTGACTCCTTGGGTCAACCAACCTCTAAATTAGGTCACAATACCAAAAACATCTAAAGTTCAAGTGAGAACCCTAAAAGCACCTTTGAAATAAAAAGTGATAGACTTAAGAGGTCAAGGTTCCCATTCTAGTCTACCTGGAATCTCAGTGACAAGAGAGGTCGGGTGGGGGAAACCCTGTAACCCGTAGGTACGCTCTACCGTGTAGGGGTCTTTGCAGGACTCTCCCTCTCTGGCTGCCCAGGTAATTCTCAGGTGGACGATCTTCGGATCCAGGGGTCCATCCGCCCCGAACCTCCATAGTCATCCAAACATCTTTTGGGTGTCTTGATTAGGTCAAGAACATCTCCAGTCCTTCATCTTTTCTCTTTAGAGCACACACACTCATTTTCAGTGGGACTCGTTATTCAGATCTGATCGCTTCATAACACATCTTGATTCAAACTCTGATTCTACATCTTGATTCCACCACCTGATCCAAATATGCAGCCAAACCACCTAGGACTACCATTCAAGAAACCTGAATATCGGAGATCCATGAGAGATAAAATGATTGAGGATGCCATGAGATTTTATGAAAATGAAGAAACCTCAACAACAGTAGGAAACATTCAGGTTGATGTCCCAACAACCACAACCTTTGTCATAACTTGTGCCCAAGTACTATTAGCAGAAGCCAACAAAGGATCAACCCGTGACTTGCTCATTATTGCATACATTGAGATAGAAAAATTGCACAATAGTGAATACCTTCAATGTATGACAAATCCTCGACTTTGGAAGCAACACCAAGATAGTCTTGAAAAACGGGAAGAGATAATGAGATTAATAAAACAAGTGATTGATCAGAAATACCCGTACATACCACCAACAGAGGATGAGCTATCTTGGAACAACATCGAGGATAAATCTGACCTCAGGTTTGAGGCACAAAATGGTTGTGGATTCCCAACCCAGATGGAGTATAATGCACCTGATATTGAAGAAGGTTGGGAAGCTCCAAATGCAGGAAAAGACCATGATGAGCCCATTTTAGAATCCCAAGACTCCTGCAAGTATGAGAGTAGAACTGAACCTCTCGAGGGTGTAAATTCCGTCCCTTATTCTGATAAGGTGACCCTCGAAGGTTATTCAAACCTAAATTCTAGTAATTCAACCCACATCCTAAGCCTAGAACCTAGATCTGAAACATATTTTAAAGATTTCAAGGCCCCAGATGAAGAAGATCAATCTTTTAATGAAGAATATGATTTTGGGCCTCGATTTGATGAATATCCCTCGCCAACCTCATCAGAGGAACGAATCAATTTCTGGGAAGTCATGCCGATCTACGACACAGAAACTGAGGAGTTGGACGAGCAGGGTTTCAATTGGGTCTGCCCTACTAGCTTAGAATCTGAGCCTCTACCAGATAAGGATACCCTTTTAAGCTCAGAATTAACATTTAGGCTAGATCCCAGTCAGGCTGCTGAATATACAACATATGATTTATTCTATGGTAGAACTCATGATCTGGAATCTCATTCAAACTTTGATTTTCGCAAACTCTCCGACGATCTCGAATCTGGCCATAACATCGGAGAAAATCTGCCTCCTGATTATAACATGTCAATCTTCTTTGAAGCCACCTGCTCCACATATACAGAACCAATCAAAACCCGTTCCCCACCCCGACCCGCAACCAGACTCAATTTCTATTCCGATTCACCTCTCACTGAGTCGTTTGCAGATGATTCAACTCCATATCTAGACCAGGTATCGGGTACTGATCAGACCACAAATCAGGAGCCTCCATCCTTTGATCACCCCTGTAGGGATTCCACACCTTACATGGATAATTTTTCGGAACCCTACTTTAACCAAGCTGATTTGACTCAGCCTGAACCCGAGTTTTCACTTCCATATCCATCAGAACTTCACTGCATATGGTAGGTTCCGCATCTGCTGATCTACGTCTATCAACCCACCAGACTTATTGGGTTCGGGCTGCATCATCAGCCCACTGATCTCACCAAGCACCTGGTTGGACCAACCAGGCTCTTAATCAAGGTGTTGTTTTCCAAAACTCCATTGATTTGACCACCCCCTCTCCACCCCATTTTCTGCTCGGCTGAAGGCATTAAATTTAGCGCTTAACGGGAGGCAACCTGTCATTCCCAAAAACAGAGACCTGTCTGATTATCCATCTGTACTCCACGTCTATTGCACCTTGAGTCCAACCTTAGACAGTTGATCCCACCTCTGGTACACGTATCAGAGCTTAAAATCATCCGCATCAGTCATTTTCGACCCATTCATCCACCCGGTGTATCCTGTTCTAAGTCCCTGACCTCAACACTAATTCACACCCTCTGTTTACAATGAGGACATTGCAAAACTTAGGCATGGGGGGGTGATAAAGTGCATACATACAGAACCAAGAAAAAAAAATCAGAAGGAGTCTCACACACACAAAATTTGCATATGTGAAAAACACAAAAAAATTGAAAAAAAATTAAGAAAAAGAACAAAAAATGGGGGTAGGGAGGAAATTTTGTGAGCCACATAAGCATAAGGAGGAGAAAAAGAGCAAAAATGAAGAAAGGAGCACAAAAGGAAAAGAAAAAGAAATAGTCATTAGTAAAAGATTAAGGAATTAACTGAAGTTCTAGACCGAATCAAGAAAAAGAAAAGAAAAGTGCTACGGAGATATAGCAAGAGGTTAGCAGGAACGCTGGTCTTAGGCCTCTTGGGCTAGTCTCTTTAGCTTAAAAATTCACGTATCCATTAAAATCTGGATAGTCCTCAAGAGGTTGAGGAAAATGCGAAGTTTGAGTATTAGGTCTAAGGCTTAGGAAGTATTCAGCCTCGCTAACTAACCTCCGGTTTGCGGGATTTGGTAACCTAAGCACCCTAAATTCACACACAGTCTGGTTCAGTGCGCATAAACATCAAAATCACACAAGAGCGTTTAATGTTCTACAAAAGTCACCTAGATTAGGAGCGGCCAATCAACACAAGTTGATTTGGACGAGTTCCCAGCGCGGAGAGGCGAGAAATTCCCCTCGAAGATGCGTAACATATCGTCTCCTCGGTGCTTGTCTCCTAGGATATTTAAATATCCTACTGGGGGCAGGTAAGCACTCTGCTGGTTCAGATACCATGGGTGGCATTATCACGAAATGTCGATCGCCAAGGGCTGAATTCGGCCACGGAACGCCATGGGCAGGATTATCTCGAAATCTCGAAAGCCAGGGTTCTGGGGGTTGCCATGGGCGAGATTATCTCGAAATCTCGAAAGCCAGGAACCCTTGAAGATTGATGATGGGGACGAGGAATCCGATACAGACCGTGTTGAGAAGCTAATCCGAAGCTAGAAACAAAAAGAAAAGAGAGAGACAAGCTCTCCAAACAAATAAATCTTCTATCTCTCTCTTACAAAAAAACGCACTGCAAACTGAACTTAGGCTAAAAATGTCTCAAGCACGGGTGCTTTAACCGCGGAGTCCAACAAACCCTAGGTTAGTTTTTGTGGACCGGAGAAACCTTTGCGGAGGACTGAGGCTAAAGCGGAACAGGTCCGGATTTTGGTTGGTACTTGAGTACCTCTAGGCCTATTGTCAGCATTCCTACCTAGTCACAAAAGAAAAGGAGAAGCACTTATCATGATTGTTGACAGACATTCAGGGTCTAGAACGGAAGTTAAAACTTTGAAATTTTGCTAAGGGACTAGCAAAAGCTAGGCATGGGGGTATGATGAGAGCCTCATCATGAGCCATAACTAGCTCATTTTGACCCAATAAAGAAGATAAAAGCTCTTACATAACCTAGAAGAAGGCTTAACTGAAGGAATAAGTGCTCTGAGAAGAAAACATGAATTAAAGGTTAAAACACAGGTCAAAAGGTCTAAATGAGATAAAAAGTGGGTTGAGTCAATCAGAAATGGGTTCATGTGCAATCTAGGAAGTAAATGATATGTGGTAACCCTAAAACAGACCCGCTTAATTCAACAAGGTTTTGGTGAGGATAAAAATTAATTAAACCCTCTAAAAATCATGGAAAAATATCCCCTAGGATTTAGAACACTTAATTTGGCCCTTGGAACCCAGTTTGACCTAGATTAGGGTCCTAGCTCTTCAATTAACCTAATTTAGGCTTTTATGCAAAATGTCCAGTCAAACGAGGTCAAACCTAAAATCCAACTTCACCATTGGATTCCTTAGGTCAAAATTAGGTTTGTACCAAAATTTGGACCTAAGGGGAGGTCATCTTGACCTACTTTGCAATTTAGTACACCCAAATCATAATTTGGTCCCTATCTTTTGAAAAGCATAACAGAACGCCCCATAACTTCCTCGCCACCTTTGCAATCAGGTCCTGCCACCATTATTAGGGCAGAATCCCACTCCGACGAGGATTTGAGAGGGAATCCTCTCTGATTCCTCAGAGATCCCCTCCCAGAAATGGAAGGGAGATTCTCTGAGGAATTCCCTTCCATCTGAGGCCAATCTTGATCCCTGGTGTGAACCTAATCTCTCGTGCGAACGCACGAGGGATTTGGGTATCTAAGCTCTTTCCATCTCCGACGACCGACCTCATATGATTGCGTGCCTTCAACACCTTGAACGACTGGCCCAGTGCCTATATAAGAACCCACACCTCCGATCGCTCATCTTCAGCTTGATTTGGCCAAGTTTCCACCTCCAATTCATCTCCTCCTGCCCGGCCAAAATTCCCAGCAAGCTCCGGCGAGCCCCCCTCCCCTCCCTCTTCGCTCTGCCACAAAACCAGTGGCAGAGTTATCTTCCTGACTCTCCTCCGCGTCGCGCAGCACCCGCGCATGCCGCCTCAGCCCCGTCGTCGCCGCCGTTCTCCCCCACTGGGCAGCATCTCCTCCGGCGACAGCAGGTACTGCTGTTCGCCTCTCCGTCCCCCCTTCATCCCTGTAGTTAGGCCAAATACCTTCTCCACATTCCCCTCTCTTTTTCCCTTGCTATTTTATCTACTTACCCCCCGACAGTGCCTGAACACCTCCATTTTCCTCGCCTCTGACCGACCTCCGGTGAGCCGCCCACACCACTCTGCCCCTCCACACGGCTCGCCAACCACCTCGTGAGCTCCGCCTCACCACCAGGAACTCATTCCACCCCTCCACTGCCACTCCAGACCTCCACAATAACACCCCGACCAACCCCACAACTCTGGCCACAGGCTGACCTAGGCACGCACGCCTAGGCTGACCTGCGGCCTGCAGCACTGTCCACCACCTTCGCCGTGCTACGGCGAAGGTCTCTAGCTGGTCTGATTGGGCCGAGAGGCTCGTTTTGTGTCTGACAGTGTTCATGCTCCTGCCGCCATGGACGACATTTAAAGAAGCTCCGTAGCAGCTCCAGGCGCCAGGGCTCCCAGGCTGCAGGTGCTGTGTAGTCGTGCGAGTGTCGCGAAGGGCCCTAGTCCAGCAAGGAGCGCAAGCAGAGCCAGCAGCTGTGGGGATGGCACGCGAGTCTGCGGGCGCACGCGAAATCAGGGCAAAATCTTTAGTCCCACATCGTGGAGAGACAAGGCGCCGCTGCGACATAAATTGAATTTGTGATATCACCTTAATGCCTCTGTAAGCACAGGGGTGAGGTCCCTCACTTGCCCCACACGCATGCCTCGTCTGCGGCTTGACCACGCCGATCTGGCGGGATCCGACCGACCCAATCCTTGAGCACTCCTCGCACATCACACCACCTGCAGGTGCGCCTGGTCCCGGGTACGATCCGACCCGAATATCCGTGTGGCTCTGGGAGAGCGTCCTTGAGTGAATTGTTGAGAGAGAGAGACGCGCGGGTAGAGGGAAATGGGTAGGTTTTGCTCCTGTGCAGGCAGACTGAGCGTGGAGAGACTTAGCCGCAAGGAGAAGAGAAGAAGCAGAAGAAGAAACTGAGCGAAGGAGAGACCAAGGCAAAGAAGAAGAAGTGGAAAGAAGCCTTCGCAGGAGAAGAAGGAAGAGCAAGGCAGGAGCAAGCCAGAGAACAAAAGAAAGGTCAAGTGAAGACAGCAAAGATCAGAAGAAGAAGAAAGAAGGAAGGCAAGGCAGGAGAAGAAACAAGAGAAAAGATACAAAGGCAGGAAGAAGAAGCCTTCGCAAGCAAAGAAGACAAAGAAGATCAGAAGAAGAAAAAGGGGAAAATACTTTTAAGACGTCTGATCACCAGATCAGAAGTCCAATTTCATATTTTTTTGTCATAATTACTTTTAATGTCATACATTCATATTTGGATTAACATTTTGAGTAAATTAGAGTGTTCAATTACATTTTGATTAGTAGTAAATTCCATTTGCTCCCTGTGTTCGACCTCGGATACCCCGACTTTCGAGTAATAAAATTCTCTATTTGTTTGAACGCTTTGTCGGCTATACTACAACGTGATATACTTTAAACCCGCACAAAAAGCGTGACAACACTCGTTCCCATTCCTCCTGCTTCGACCTCCTTCCCGCTCAGTTCCTCGTCTTCCAGGCATTGTCTCATTGGGCTCGTCCTCCAAGCGATCGTCGAGGAGGATAACTTCTCTCTCCCATTCTTTTTCCAGCTTTCTAGAGTAGGATTTTCCTGCTTTCTAATTGTAATAATTTCTCGCTTTCTAATGTAATCTTTTCTCACTTAGTTGTAAAAATATTTTACAACATCAAGTGAATGTTTTCCCTCTCTCTCTCTCTTATCGTCTATATATATTTCACTTCATTGTGATTATTCTGCTCTTTAAACAAAAACACAAAAAAATATAATTGTGAATTTTGATCAACGTAACCTCCTTAAGTTCGACCTGAGATTTCTTTACAGATTTTTGGTATAAATTTTATTTGTTGAACCCGAGTTCTTTGCTACTTGAACTACAATGGTAGGTTTTCAAAACCAACTCCGATAACGTAGTCCTCCGACGTTCAACACCTGCCATCACCCCCGCCACCACCCCTCTAGTTAGGAGATGCAGAGGGAGCCCCCAAATCTCCATAGTGCCCCTTTTATTCTCCGGCCTCTATGGAGATCGGTCCTGGAAGGCCCCATCAAAGGGGGACACCAACCTCCATAGAACAATCATCCCCTCTAAGATTGTTATGTGAAAACGAAGACCTTCCACATCAATCATACCCAGGTCGAAAAGCATAAAACGAGTGCCACCAAGATGCACCACCTTCTAGCCCTAAGATGATAAGGATAGGGATCTTACCAGATTTTGTATTCGCTCATGGGAGAAGGAACCAATAATGATCTCGCCGATCAGGGCACCCCATATTGCCAACTCCGCCACCCTAACCTCCTCCGTATGAGGGACTTGAACATCATGCTCTTGCCCTATGCTCACTGGCGGTGGAGGCGACACCACCCCTTCACTTCTCGACCCCTTTGTTGTCCGCCTTCTTTCTGGTCATTCTTCCCCACCCTCCTGCATGAATCTTTCTTATGCCCCCAACCTCCACATGCCAAACACAACGTAGGAGATCTACAGACCGCCGCCATGTGATCGCTTCTTCTGCATCGGTAGCATACTATATCTGTGTTCCCACCTTTCCATCTCCTCCAGGAGTCGCCAACCCCGTATGCCGCACGATTGTTGTCCCAGCCGACCTCCATCCTCTCTTTTTGACACCACCTCCTAGATCTCCACACCCTCCAGCCATCATCTTCCTCCCTAACCCTAGCCGCCATCCCCTACTCATTAAGTTACATTTTTTAATCAGATTGTGGAATCAAGATGTAGAATCAAACTCAGGATTAGATTGAAGTTGATTAGATCAGATTAGAAGTCCCTGAGAAAATCTAATGAGGTCTCTTAGGTTAAAAACCTAGTGACCTTCCTTTGTGTGTGCTCTAGAGAAAAGATGAGGGACTGGATGTTATTTGGACCCAATCAAGGTACCCAAATATTTTGGATAACTAAGGCAGTTTTGAGGCAGATGATACCTCTGAATTAGAAATCTACACACTCGAGAAATACCTGGGCAGCAAAGGAGAGCCCAGTAAAGGCCCCTACACGTTAGAGCGTCCCCACGGGTTATAGGGTTTCCCCCGCCCGACCTTCCCTGTCACTACGGTTCCAAGTAGATCGGAATGTATGAACTTATGACGTTAAGTCTACCAATTTTAACCTAATTAGTGGCTTGAATTTCACTTGATTTAGAAGTGGATTTGATTGTGACCTAATTTAGAGGTTGATTGGCCCACAATGTAGGTCAACTTCACCTGACCTGCCCTAAAGATGGCAAAATGAAATCTATGTCAAGACCCAGAAATCTCTTTGAATTGACTCTCAGGTTATTAGGTCCACAATTTTTAAGGTTCAAGTGAAATTAGAGCTTTATTTTTAGAACTTTTCTTGATTAGATATTTTCAAACAGGAGCTTAGGCAGCACACAAATGCAGGAGGTTTTATTCTCTTTATGCAGGCAAATGTATTCTAACACTTCAAACCCTAATGTTAAAAACCCTAATTGGCTCTTTTTCAAGTCTAATTAAATCTCAAAATGTCCGCTTTAGGCTTCAAGCAAGAAGTGTGTTAGCACAAGGTGATTTAGAAATCAAGCGTAGTCCTTAATAGGTACAGGCAATTTGAGTAGGGAATTCTAAACAGAACTGACTCAAGCTTCAATTAGATATAAAAAATTTTTCACAAATCAGGAAAACTTGCCTTTTAAATGATGATTTACTAAGAAATTAAGGCAGATAGTTCTTAATTGATTGTTTCCTTTTTGTCTTGCCAAGATTGAAAGGTTGATTAGGGAAAAAAAGAGAATTCACATGCCCTGGGAGTGGCTGTTTTGCACGAAAGATCGCCTCGTGATATACCTCGCAAAATCACAAGAAATCAAACAGGACAAGTTGGTGATCAGATATAATCAGATAAAATAAAGAATAGCAGTGAATTGTGCATTGCTCCCCGGCAACGACGTCAAAATGTTGAACGGGCTATTCAAGATATTAAAGTGTCATTCTAGTAAAGTCTCCTAAACAGCTCTCTCAACAAATAATATATATAACTCGAATATCTAAAAGTGAAGTTCAAGGTCGAACATAGGGAGTAAGTAGAAATTCATACACTAATCTTGATTAATATATAAGTGAGTGCAATAAATTGTACACAAAAATGATATTTCAATGAATATTAATCTATTACATCAAGTATTCAATGAAACTAAATATATTTTGGGATAAAAAGAATAGAAAAGCCAAAAGTGGTGATTTAAATCACCAACTAAGCCCTCTAAATATGCATAACAAATATCTCAAATAAACCAAATCATCCAACAGTAATTAGACATCTAACTTTCAAATCAGATGACTTAAATGAGTCTTTGCTATAGTAATCTTCTTTTGTTCTTCTTTTCTTAGCCCTTTTCTTCTTAGAGGCACGGCCCCTTCTTTTCCTTTCATCTCTCTTCAAGCCTTCTCTTCCTTCAGATCTTCTTCCCTCTTTTTCTCACAGTAGCTAAGTATCGAGGGCCCTGGAGAGCAAAACCCTCCCCTCCCCCACTCTCTCCCTTTCCTTCCTCCTCTTCTCTTTCTCTCAAGTAGCTAGGTAATTGGGTAATCGGATAGGCGTATCCGGGTCCAGGGCTGCAGGTGTGGGTCGGGTTAAGTGCTAGTGAGCGACGACCTCGCCCCCATGTGTTCGAGTCAGTAAGCCGGTATGAGAAAATCAACTTATACTTGCTTAGCAGCTTATCTCCCACTGATGAGAACCTCATCATGAGCCATAACTAGCTCATTTTGACCTAATACAAAGGATAAAAGCTCCTACATATCTCAAGGAAAGGCTTAACTCAGAAAATTCTGAGTTTAAGAAGAAAATAAGTCATAAGGGGTAAAAATGCAATTTTACCAGTATAATCTGCATACAGGGTAATTCAGGGCCCAAACATAGGTCAAAGCAGCTTAATAAGAATAAAAGTGGGATGAAATGATCTAGCAAGGGCTACAGCAATTCCAAGAAACTAAATGATAATCTGTAACCCTAAAACAACCCACTTCAATTCACAAGGTTCGAGGCAAAGTAAAAATAGAATAAACCCTCTAAAATTCATAGAAAAATAATCTCTAGGGTTTAGAACCTTCAATTTGGCCTTCAGAACCCATTTTGACTTACATTGAGAACCATGCCCAATTAATAACTTAATTTGGGTTTTTGCGTAAATTGACCGGTCAAACAAGGTTTAATATAGAAATGAAATTCACCATCAGATTCCTTAGGTCCTAATTAGTCATGTATAAAAACTTGAGCCTAGGAAGAAACCTCCTTGACCGACTTTACACTTTGGTCCTCATATATTTACTCTTTGGCCCTCAACTTTTGAACCCTCGCATTTTGGCCCCTAACTCTCCTTCGTTCTTTGCGATCAGGTCCCCCCTGCAAAACCTGCCAGCACCATGCTCCGGCGACCTTGCGCGGAGCATGGCGCCGCGCAGGGTGAGGTGGGGGACCTGGCAAGTAAACCGGGGGTGCCCTGCGTCGTCAGCCGTCGCAGGGACACCCCCTGGTCGTTGTAACCCACCATACCAGCCGTGCGAACGCACGGACGGTATGGGTTCTTGTTTCCGGCCATCCTCCGACGAGGGAGACACGTCGTCTCCCTCCGCCTTCCTCCCTGTTTGATCCCTATAAATACCCCCGGTTGCTCCACCGACCGGGGCAGCTTGGATCTGACGGAGAAAATCCCCAACTTTCCTCTCTTCTCTCTCCGGCAGACGCTCACCAGCTCCGGCGGTTCCTCCCCCTCCACCTCTTCGCTTTGCCGCAATACCAGCAGCAGAGACTTCCTCCCCTGCTCTTCCCGCGCCACGCCGCACCCAGCTGGCGCCTCTCCGGCTCTCTGCTCGCCGCCGCCCCTTTCCCTGAGCATCGTCTTCTCCGGCGACAGTCGATACGACTGTCGCCCTGTTCCTCCCCCTTCGTCCCTGCAAGTAAGCTAGAACTACTCCCCTTCTTCTCCTCTTTCTTTCCCCGCTTTCAATTTATTCAATTAAGCCCTCGACCGACCCTGACCATCGTCACCCCCTTCGTCTCCGGCCACCCTCCGGCGAGATGCTCCCATCGCTCCACAGCCTCACACACCTCGCCGACCCTCACCGAACCTCCGCCTCATCACACTGAGCACCCCCCACCCCTTCACTGCCACTCCACACCTCCGTAACGCTTCCCCCAACAAACCCATCCTCCGACCCACAGTCCGACCTAGGGCAGCCCTTGCACGCCGCCCCGCGCCTCGCCACCACCCACACGAGCTTCGCCGCACCCTGGCGAAGCTCCTGGCACTTTCTGATTAGGCCGAGAGGCCGTTTTCTTGTGAACAGGCCACCCGACCTCCGCCGCCATTGCCGTGCAGGAGGACTGCTTCCGCCTGCAGCTACAGGCGCGCCACGCTCAGCGCCACGCCCAGATTCAACTCCCAGGCCTTGCGAGGCGTTTCGACCAAACACCAGGCTCGCAGCTAAGGCAGAAGGATTCGCGTGACGCCGCGATCTCCCGCTGATTTCCCCGCTGCGGGCGCACAATTGAGGTGGGACATTTAGTCCCACCTCGGAAAAGCCTGAAGAGGCGCAGCGATATAAGATGCAAAAGTGCTGGAGGCTTACTGCCTCAGCACACGGGGTGAGGTCCCCTTCACCCGCCCGGTTACCCGGTCTCGTCCGCGCTCACGCCCCGCGGACCTGACCCGACCCGATCCGACTTAAGACTGACCTGCACTCCTCGCCCACCACGCACGCCGGTGGGCCTGGACCCGGGCACGACCCGTACCCGATTACCCGGCAGCTCTGGGAGAGCTTTCCCAAGAGTGGTTTCAGAGAGAGAGAGAGACGCGGGGGGGGAGGGTAGAGTAGGTTTTGCCTCTGACGAAAAACTCTGAAGTGTGCAGGCACAGGTGAAGAAGAAGAACCGCGGAAGAAGAAGGAAGCTGACTGTAGCAACAGGTAGTTTAAGTCGTCTGATTTGGAAATCAGACGACGGCCTGAAGGGAAAAGAAGAAAGAAGGAGGGGTGACGTCCCTGGCTGAAAAAGAAAAGAAGAATAAGGAGATCTGAAGAAAGAAAGACGAGCATCACCTCTGCAGAAGAAGAAAAAGAGAAGGAGATCTGAAGAAAGAAAGAGGAACATCACCTCTGCAGAACAAAGAAGAAGAAGGAGATCTGAAGAAAGAAAGAAAGAAGAACATCACGAGGAGAAAACAAAGAGAACAACAAATTCTTTCCCTCTCTCTTTCTTTATTTTTTGTAAAAGAAACATGTATATCTCTAGAATACAACTTGCTCCCTGAGTTCGACCTCGGGAACTCTTTTATTTTCCGAGTAAAAAATTTATATATTTGAAATGTTGGTAATAACTGGCTATACTACAACGTTATAACAATAAAACCCGGTTGACCCAACGCACTTCATTTTGGCGCCGTTGCCGGGGAGCAACGGCTATTCTAGAGGTAAACATTCCTGTTTCTTTTTTTTTATTTCTGATAATCTCCTCTCTTTTGTGCAGCTACAGGAACTCAAGAAGACAAGCAACCACACGACAACCACTCCGAAGACAGGTAAATTTTTCCTCTCACTATTAACCCCTAAACTCTAAAGAGGAAGAAAAGAAAAGAACAAGCAATATAGGGCTAACCTGTCTTCCATACTTAGTAACCATAAAGAGTTGCATGTTTTCAACTCATCACTCCTGCACACTATTAAGGGTATTTAAGGGCAAACACATTCTTGCTTGAGCCCTAATTGCCCAACAAAGAGTTAAATGGACCAAGTAGAGCCAACATAAGGTCAAACATTAGGATTTCAGTAGAGACACACCCCTTAATCAAGAATTGAGGAAATCCAAAAGAGGTGTGCCCAAGCCATTGATTGAAAATAATTAACAAGAAAAATCCTAAACAATTGGCTCTCTCTAAACACTTGAACCCTAAAAGACAAGACCTGAAAGCTCTCAAAGAAAACAAGAGGTAAAGTCGACCCCTTTGGGTCAACCAACCTTAAATTAGGTCACTCTTTGCACTTAAAAAGACTAAAGTTCAAGTGAAACCTTAAGCACCCTGATCTTAAAATTGGTAGACTTAAGAGGTCAAGATCCCCATTCTGGTCTACCTGGAACCGCAGTGACAAGAGAGGTCGGGTGGGGGAAACCCTGTAACCCGTGGGGACGCTCTACCGTGTAGGGGTCTTCGCGGGACTCTCCCTCTCTGGCTGCCCAGGTAATTCTCAGGTGGACGATCTTTCTGATCAAGGGGTCCATCTGCCCCGCACCTCTATAGTCACCCAACACATTTTTGGGTGTCTTGATTGGGTCCAGTACCTTCTAAACTTACCTCTTCCAACAGTGCATGAACGGAAGGAGGTCCCTAAGACCACCCTTAAGACCTCCATTAGAAATTCGCTCTCGTCAAGGCCAAGCCTCGACGCCCGTGTTTGTGCAGCAACACCCTCACATTATTCTCTCTTCTGATTCAGAACCAAGTTCTTCTTCTTCCCCCATCATGGCTCAGCCAATTGAGGAAGAAAATAATCTGGAACACCAGCTCCAGCAACTCAATGACCTCTTCCAAAACATCGTGCACCCACCACAGCGTCCTATGATGCGGGACCACTACAATCCTGCTGCGGTGGCCATTGAGCCTCGAGTCAGAATCCCGACTGGAGGACCTGATTCCGAATTAAAGCCCAACATGATTCATGCTATACCTAAATTCCATGGGCTTAATTCTGAAGATCCCTTCCAGCACATCAAACAGCTAAAGCATCTGGCCCACACTTTTGGATCAGATGCGCAAAATCGGGATATTCTTCTCATGAAGATGTTCTCCTTTTCTCTTATGGACAAGGCCGCCCATTGGTATCAAACTCAGACCCGGCCGATCAACACTTGGGAAGAACTTCAATCCGAATTTTTGAAAAAGTTTTTTCCCGTGGGTCGGACCAACGCCTTGCGCCATCAGATTACACACTTCACTCAACAATCAGGAGAACCTCTCCATGAGGCATGGGATCGTTTTCAGGATCTCATGAGAAAGTGCCCCCATCACGGAGTTCCTAAATGGGAACAAGTCCAATCTTTTTACCAGGGACTCCGTGAGGACATCCGCCTTTTCGTCAATGCAACCTGCGGAGGAAACATCATGGGTCAACATGAAGACACCGTATGGGAGATTCTCGAAAACATGTGCGAGAACTCCATCAACAATGACTCCATGGGATTATTCGACAGGACGAATACCCGCGCAGCGACGAATCTTAAGGGAGCACATGAGACGCAGGGCCTGTCCGCATCAGTCGACCTGGAATTAATGGCCAGTCGATTGGACAAGGTCTCAATCATTGAAAAGAAGGTGGATGAGCTGACTCAGCACTTGCAGCGAGCCACCTCCACGCGTAACTCCTTTGCACAACCTCCTTCCACACAGGAGACTGTGCAAAACATCCTCCACCGATCTTCCCCTGGGATGGATCCATATCCACCCCCATCTGATTCTTGGACTGGAAGATCATCCGATCCTTTCTACACCAGCCGGGGGAACTCCATTCCTCCTTTCCCTGATTCTCAGGAGGTTCCTCAGACCTGCGAGGACCTCAACGCCATCCAGAACGACCCATTCTCCAACACTTACAACCCTGGATGGCGAAACCATCCCAATTTTCAGTGGGCGGGAAATTCCCAAACCCAAAGACCACCTTTTCAGTCCCGCCCACAGCCCTCTCGTCACTACCAGCCGCCTCAGCCTCGGCCCAACCCTACTTATCCATCAGGGCCAAATCAAGATCAAATGTCCTTAATCCTTCAGACTCTGGCTGACATTCAAAAAACGAATGCGGCTATTCAAAAACAGCACAAGGACGAGCTTACTGAAGTTAAAACTCAACTGGCCCAGTTGGCAAATTCTCGCCAGCCAGGCACACTCCCTTCCCAACCCCTTCCTAACCCAAATAACGTGCCAACCCAGAAGCGCGTTATGAATCCAAATTTAGGCCACGCTCAATGGATTTATCAGGCCCCTACTGCTCCATCTCCAGACGAGATGGAAGCCTCAACTTCTTATGCGGGATTTCAGCAGCAGCCACCCCTTCTACCAAACCCAAACCAAAATCAGGCCGGATTAAATTCTGTAACAACACGTAGTGGTAAGACAACTCAAGATCCGCATTATCCAAACCACTCCCAGCCTGATAACCATGACCCTAGGATAGTTATCCAAGGTACCGCTGTTCCAAATCCACAACCTGGACCTATCCTAGAAGAACCAACCAAGATCCCGTTTCCCGAGGCTCTGACCAAGGGAAAGAAGACCACCAAACCCGTGGCCCCTGAGGAGGACCTGGTCAAGCTCTTTGAGCAGGTCCACATAAACATCCCCTTGATGGATGCAATCCGCCACGTACCAGCTTACGCACGATTTCTAAAGAATATATGTACACCCCAGCGTAAGCCGCGAACCAAGGGAGGGAGCCCAATTGTTCTGTCAGAGCAAGCCAGCTCTGTAATCCTTAGTAGACTCCCACCCAAGGCAAAAGATCCTGGAACTCCCCTGATTTCCTGTAAGATAGGTGGTACCCAATTTGATAGAGCATTGTTAGACTTGGGTGCATCCATAAACCTGATACCCACATCCTTACTTGACCATCTAGAAGAATCTGAGCTGAAACCAACCGAGGTGACATTACAATTAGCAGATCGATCTATAAAGTCACCAAAAGGGATTCTCGAAGATGTTATCGTGAGAGTACGGGATTTCTATTTTCTAGTGGACTTTATAGTCTTAGATATGGATGCACCTGAGGACCCTAGGGATACACCAATCATTCTAGGGAGACCTTTCTTGGCTACTGCTAGAGCCAACATCAGCTGTGAGGAGGGCCAAATAGAGCTTAAGTTTGGAGATCAAACACTGAAAATTGATATATTTAAGGCCCAACAAGGAATTAATTGCGGCGTCATCGAACAAATTTGTGACATCAAGACTTTGGTTGATGAATCACACCTCCAGAATGACTCGAGTATGCCTCATCAACCACAGAAGGATCTTGACCCGCAAACAGAGGAGTCAAATCCAGATGTGAACAACCCAGTAACTCCCACCCTTGAACCTCACATCTATACTGAACCACCCGCTGCTGCTGAAAACCCCATCCTCGAACTGAAACCCCTTCCTGCTCACTTAAAATACGTCTTTTTGGGTTCTAATCAGACCCTTCCTGTAATTATCAATTCCAACCTCAGTCCTGAACAGGAATCCCGTCTGATTTTTGTCCTCCAGCAACATCGCAGAGCCATCGGATGGACTCTCGATGATCTGACTAGAATAAGTCCCTCTTATTGTACTCATCATATCTATTCAGAAGAGGGCACACGACCGTCTCGTGAAATGCAGAGATGCTTAAACCCCAATCTGCAGGAGGTCGTGAAAAAGGAGATCATCAAGTGGTTAGATGCCGGGATCATCTACCCGATCTCCGATAGTCGTTGGGTGAGCCCAATTCAGGTCGTGCCCAAGAAGGCAGGACTCACCACTATAACGACTGAGATCGGAGAAATCATTCCTACCCGATTAGCCAACTCGTAGAGAGTCTGTATAGATTACCGTCGACTCAATTCCTCCACGAAGAAGGATCATTTCCCACTACCCTTCATTGATCAAATTCTCGAAAAACTAGCGGGAAATAGGTTCTTCTGCTTTCTTGACGGGTACTGCGGTTATAACCAGGTGGCAATCCATCCTGAGGACCAAGAAAAGACCACGTTCACCTGCCCCTTCGGAACATACTCTTTCCGAAGGATGCCTTTCGGTCTTTGCAATGCACCCGCTACTTTTCAGCGATGCATGCTTGCCATATTCTCAGATATGGTAGGTGATTATCTGGAAGTCTTCATGGATGACTTTTCAGTTTTCAGAGCATCATTCGACGATTGCCTCCAACACTTGGTCCAGATACTCAGGCAGTGCATCGATGTGAATTTGGTTCTTTCCTGGGAAAAGAGCCATTTCATGGTGCCTGAGGGAATTGTCCTGGGACACTCAATTTCGGAGAAAGGTATCCAAGTGGATCGAGCTAAGGTTAATCTGATCTCTCACCTTCCTATGCCTAGCTCAATCAGGGACATCCGATCCTTTTTAGGGCATGTCGATTTTTATCGACGATTTATCCCTGATTTTTCAAAAATCGCACGCCCCCTGACCACTCTTCTCTCCAAGGATGTTCCCTTCGAAATCTCCAAGGAATGCACTCAAGCATTTGAAATCCTGCGTGACCGAGTCACCCAAGCCCCGATCCTACAGTCCCCTGATTGGTCTCAACCCTTTGAGATCATGTGTGATGCATCCGACTTCGCTGTAGGAGCGGTTTTGGGACAGAAAAATGACAAGAAACCTGTGGTCATTTACTACGCCAGCAAAACACTCGATGAGGCTCAGCGTAACTATACGGTTACTGAGAAAGAGCTGCTAGCTGTAGTATTTGCCCTAGAAAAGTTCAGATCGTACCTTCTGGGTTCCCATGTCATCATATACTCGGATCACACAGCTGTGAGGCATCTCCTTGCGAAGAAGGACGCGAAACCTCGATTAATCCGATGGATCTTGCTGTTGCAAGAATTTGACCTTGAGATTCGCGACAAAGCGGGAAAGCAAAACGTGGTAGCTGATCACTTGTCCCGTCTTCCTTCTGAAATAATTGACCCTTCCGGACCCATCACTGAGCATTTTCCCGATGAGCACCTGCTGACTATTGGTACTAGCCTTCCATGGTTTGCTAATATAGTAAATTACTTGGCATCTCATCAGACCCCGTCCGATTGGCCGAAGGCCAAGAAAGACAAATTACGCTCCGATGCCAAGTATTACATTTGGGAAGACCCGTACCTCTTCCGCATAGGTGCCGATCAGATCATCCGGAGATGTGTCCCGGAAGGGGAAGTCAACAATATCCTCTCTTTCTGCCATGACCAGGCATGCGGTGGCCATTTTGCCGGGCATAAAACCGCATCAAAAGTCCTCCAGTGCGGCTTTTACTGGCCCACACTGTTCAAAGACGCATACAGTCATTGCAAGGCATGCAGTCGTTGCCAAACTTTGGGCAACATGAGCCATCGCGACATGATGCCTATGCAACCGATTCTAGTATGCGAAATCTTTGATGTTTGGGGGATTGATTTTATGGGCCCCTTTCCTGTTTCGGATGGTTTCGAATACATTCTGTTGGCTGTGGACTACGTGTCCAAATGGATCGAAGCCATACCGACCCGAACCTGTGATCACAAAATCGTTCTCAAATTCATTCATCAACACATTTTCTCAAGGTTCGGGATTCCTCGTGCAATAATCTCTGATGGGGGGACCCATTTCACAAATGCTCAGTTTAGGTCACTGATGACCAAATACGGGGTGTCTCACCGAATCTCTACTCCTTACCACCCCCAAACTAATGGTCTAGCTGAGCTGTCTAATCGGGAGATCAAGAAAATCCTGCAAGTCACTGTTCGACCTGACAGGAAGGACTGGTCGTCCCGACTTTCGGAAGCATTGTGGGCCTATAGGACCGCCCACAAGACCCAATTGGGCATGTCCCCCTTTAGACTGGTGTACAGAAAGGCATGCCACCTTCCCGTAGAACTGGAGCATAAAGCCTATTGGGCAGTACGGAACTGTAATCTAGATCTTTCCAAGGCTGGGACCCACAGAAAACTCCAAATCAGCGAGATCGATGAGTTACGCATAGACGCGTACGAGAACTCGCAAATCTACAAGGAGCGGGTTAAAGCCTTCCACGACAAACACATCTCCAGAAAGATCTTTCATCCTGGTCAAAAGGTCCTACTCTTTGATGCCCGACTCAAACTCTTCCCAGGAAAACTGAGATCTAAGTGGGTCGGATCATATTTGGTCCGACAGGTTTTTGGAAATGGAGCAATCGAAATCAGTCCACTCAGCCACGATTCTGAACCTTTCATCGTGAACGGTCAGAGACTCAAGCCGTTCATTGGTGTAACTTCTACTGATTTGGCTGAGGCATCTTATATCCTCCTTTCCCCTTGAGCTTATTGCGCCCAGCCGATGGCGTAAAACTCAGCGCTTAACGGGAGGCAGCCCGTCATTCTCTTTGTAAACCTGAAACTTGTTCTGACACCTTTTAGCACTCGAAGTTCACCCTTGTAGACAGCCGACCCCAACTCAGATGTTTGCATCTGGGATTTGAAATCGTCCGCAAAAATTCAACCCGACCCATCCACTCATCCAAATTTCTGTCTTAAGGAATGAACTAAGACCCCCTAGGTTACAATGAGGACATTGCAAATCTTAGGCATGGGGGGGTATGAAAGTGCAAAACTTGTAAGAAAAGGTTTCAAACAAAAAAATTCACATATGCCAAAAACACCATAAAAATTAAAAAAATTTTTCGAAAAAGAATAAGAGGAAAAGAGAAGGAAATTTTGCGAAGGAGAAAAGAAACAAAATGAAAAAGGAGCACAAAATTATGAGAAAAAGTGATAGTCATTAGTAAGGAACTAAGGAATTAACCTAAGTTCTAGACCTCATTCAAGAAAAGTGCACAATGAGATTAGTAAAGAATGCAAACCTTAGGCATTCTTGAATAGACTCTTAGTACCCATTAAGATCTGGACACTCCTCAAGAGGTTGAGGAAAATGAAAAGCTGAAGTATTAGGTCTAAGGCTTAGGGAGTATTCGACCTCATTAACTAATTTTTGGTTTACGGGACTCAATAACCTAAGCACCCTAATCTCACACACAGCCTGGTTCAGTAAGCGTAAAAATCAGAATCACGCAGAAGCGTCGCAAAAATCTGAAAAGAACACCTAGAATAGGAGCGGCCGATCAACACAAGTTGATTTGGACGAGTTCCCAGCGCGGAGAGGCGGGAAATCCCCTCGAAGATGCGTAACAAAATATCATCTCCTCGGTGTTTGTCTCTTAGGATATTTACATATCCTACTGGGGGCATGTAAGCACTCTACTGGTTCAGATTCAATGGATGGCATTATCTCGAAGTGTCAATTGCCAGGGTCTGGATTCGGCCACGGAATACCATGGATGGGATTATCTCGAAATCTCAATAGCCAGGGTTCCGGGGGTTGCCATGGGCGGTGCTATCTCGAAGCATCGATCGCCAGGAACCCTTGAGGATTGATGATGGGAGCAAGGAATCTGATACAGACCATGTTGAAAAGCCAATCCTAGGCTAGAACTAAAAAGAAAAAGAGAGAGAAAACTCTCCAAGCAGAAAAACTTTCTATCTCTCTCTTACAAAACGCACTGCGAACTGAGCCAGGGCTAAAATCATTTCAAGCACGGGTGCTTTAACCACGAAGTCCAATAAACCTTAGGTTAGTTCTTGTGGGCCTTAAAAACCTTTGCTAAAAGACTGAGGCTAAGGCTAGACAGATTTGGATCTTGATTGGTACTAGAGTACCTTTTAGGCCTATGGTCAGCATTCTAACCTAATCTATGCTCAAATAAAAAAGGCACTTATCTAAAACTATTAAAAATTTCATGGTCTAGAACAAGGGTTGAAACCTTAAGTTTTTGCTAAGGGACTAGCAAAAGCTAGGCATGGGGGTATGATGAGAACCTCATCATGAGCCATAACTAGCTCATTTTGACCTAATACAAAGGATAAAAGCTCCTACATATCTCAAGGAAAGGCTTAACTCAGAAAATTCTGAGTTTAAGAAGAAAGCAAGTCATAAGGGGTAAAAATGCAATTTTACCAGTATAATCTGCATACAGGGTAATTCAGGGCCCAAACATAGGTCAAAGCAGCTTAATAAGAATAAAAGTGGGATGAAATGATCTAGCAAGGGCTATAGCAATTCCAAGAAACTAAATGATAATCTGTAACCCTAAAACAACCCACTTCAATTCACAAGGTTCGAGGCAAAGTAAAAATAGAATAAACCCTCTAAAATTCATAGAAAAATAATCTCTAGGGTTTAGAACCTTCAATTTGGCCTTCAGAACCCATTTTGACCTACATTGAGAACCATGCCCAATTAATAACTTAATTTGGGTTTTTGCGTAAATTGACCGGTCAAACAAGGTTTAATATAGAAATGAAATTCACCATCAGATTCCTTAGGTCCTAATTAGTCATGTATAAAAACTTGAGCCTAGGAAGAAACCTCCTTGACCGACTTTACACTTTGGTCCTCATATATTTACTCTTTGGCCCTCAACTTTTGAACCCTCGCATTTTGGCCCCTAACTCTCCTTCGTTCTTTGCGATCAGGTCCCCCCTGCAAAACCTGCCAGCACCATGCTCCGGCGACCTTGCGCGGAGCATGGCGCCGCGCAGGGTGAGGTGGGGGACCTGGCAAGTAAACCGGGGGTGCCCTGCGTCGTCAGCCGTCGCAGGGACACCCCCCTGGTCGTTGTAACCCACCATACCGGCCGTGCGAACGCACGGACGGTATGGGTTCTTGTTTCCGGCCATCCTCCGGCGAGGGAGACACGTCGTCTCCCTCCGCCTTCCTCCCTGTTTGATCCCTATAAATACCCCCCGTTGCTCCACCGACCGGGGCAGCTTGGATCTGACGGAGAAAATCCCCAACTTTCCTCTCTTCTCTCTCCGGCAGACGCTCACCAGCTCCGGCGGTTCCTCCCCCTCCACCTCTTCGCTCTGCCGTAATACCAGCAGCAGAGACTTCCTCCCCTGCTCTTCCCGCGCCACGCCGCACCCAGCTGGCGCCTCTCCGGCTCTCTGCTCGCCGCCGCCCCTTTCCCTGAGCATCGTCTTCTCCGGCGACAGTCGATACGACTGTCGCCCTGTTCCTCCCCCCTTCGTCCCTGCAAGTAAGCTAGAACTACTCCCCTTCTTCTCCTCTTTCTTTCCCCGCTTTCAATTTATTCAATTAAGCCCTCGACCGACCCTGACCATCGTCACCCCCTTCGTCTCCGGCCACCCTCCGGCGAGATGCTCCCATCGCTCCACAGCCTCACACACCTCGCCGACCCTCACCGAACCTCCGCCTCATCACACTGAGCACCCCCCACCCCTTCACTGCCACTCCACACCTCCGTAACGCTTCCCCCAACAAACCCATCCTCCGACCCACAGTCCGACCTAGGGCAGCCCTTGCACGCCGCCCCGCGCCTCGCCACCACCCACACGAGCTTCGCCGCACCCTGGCGAAGCTCCTGGCACTTTCTGATTAGGCCGAGAGGCCGTTTTCTTGTGAACAGGCCACCCGACCTCCGCCGCCATTGCCGTGCAGGAGGAACTGCTTCCGCCTGCAGCTACAGGCGCGCCACGCTCAGCGCCACGCCCAGATTCAACTCCCAGGCCTTGCGAGGCGTTTCGACCAAACACCAGGCTCGTAGCTAAGGCAGAAGGCTTCGCGTGACGCCGCGATCTCCCGCTGATTTCCCCGCTGCGGGCGCACAATTGAGGTGGGACATTTAGTCCCACCTCGGAAAAGCCTGAAGAGGCGCAGCGAGATAAGATGCAAAAGTGCTGGAGGCTTACTGCCTCAGCACACGGGGTGAGGTCCCCTTCACCCGCCCGGTTACCCGGTCTCGTCCGCGCTCACGCCCCGCGGACCTGACCCGACCCGATCCGACTTAAGACTGACCTGCACTCCTCGCCCACCACGCACGCCGGTGGGCCTGGACCCGGGCACGACCCGTACCCGATTACCCGACAGCTCTGGGAGAGCTTTCCCAAGAGTGGTTTCAGAGAGAGAGAGAGACGCGGGGGGGGAGGGTAGAGTAGGTTTTGCCTCTGACGAAAAACTCTGAAGTGTGCAGGCACAGGTGAAGAAGAAGAACCGCGGAAGAAGAAGGAAGCTGACTGTAGCAACAGGTAGTTTAAGTCGTCTGATTTGGAAATCAGACGACGGCCTGAAGGGAAAAGAAGAAAGAAGGAGGGGTGACGTCCCTGGCTGAAAAAGAAAAGAAGAAGAAGGAGATCTGAAGAAAGAAAGAAGAGCATCACCTCTGCAGAAGAAGAAAAAGAGAAGGAGATCTGAAGAAAGAAAGAGGAACATCACCTCTGCAGAACAAAGAAGAAGAAGGAGATCTGAAGAAAGAAAGAAAGAAGAACATCACGAGGAGAAAACAAAGAGAACAACAAATTCTTTCCCTCTCTCTTTCTTTATTTTTTGTAAAAGAAACATGTATATCTCTAGAATACAACTTGCTCCCTGAGTTCGACCTCGGGAACACTTTTATTTTCCGAGTAAAAAATTTATATATTTGAAATGTTGGTAATAACTGGCTATACTACAACGTTATAACAATAAAACCCGGTTGACCCAACGCACTTCACCCACCAATGTGGGACTAAACCCACGCCTCTTCTCGCGAGCAAACAGCAGCAGCTGGATGGTCCATCGACCTGTAAATGATCATTACCCAAGCCCGCATCCCTCCCTTTCCACTTCGCCTATATAAAACCCCCTCCCCCTCCCCTCTTTTCACCACACACCCCTCACTCAAGTTCTCTTAAGAAATTTCCGTTGTCTCCCTAACTTTAAATTTTCTTTCACTCCACTCTGATATCTACATTTAGCAGTAAGATAATTTTATTTTTTTAAAGAATAATTAACATTATAGTTATTTTATATACATTTATACTAATTTATTTTATTTTGATCACTATAATAATATATAAGATATTAAGAATATATAAGATATACATTTGCACTAACTTATTTTCTCTTATTATATACATCTTTTTTCTCTTATCTTGTAATAATAGATGACACAGCAGAACATAGGTGATTACGAGCTTATCCAGAGAGATCATCATCATATCTCCGATATGGATAGACATGACGTTACACAGGTATTGGAAATTTTATTATTTAATTTTATTCATTTATATAAGCGATTTTTGAGAATTTTTTAATTTTAAGAACTTTTGTTGTAGGTGAGATTTATTGAGCATACCATAATGATAAATCAAGTATTAGGGAGAAAAAATGATTTAGTGGAAGAGAAATTAAAGTTAGCGGGTTTTGGAGCGATGTCGCGTTTACCGAGGCCCCAACTTGATCATGCACTTATGTATGCTATGGTTGAGCACTGGCATACAGAAACTCACACTTTTCATCTATCGGAAGGGGAGGCTATCGTGACATTACAAGATGTCGCGATTTTAACGGGTCTTCGTGTGCATGGCCCACTTGTGATGCATATACCATCTCGATTGACAATTTCAGAGAAATACATTAAAAACCAAGCCCAACTGCTGTTATTCTTCCCTCTTTTCACAGCTGTAAAATCTAATGGAAATAATTGACCATTTGGATCGATTCTAGTTGCAATTAATAAATGTCCAAGATGAGAACCACATAAATGTGTACTATCGATTGAAAGTATTCAACGACAATACTAAAATCCCTTAATTGATGGACTGAAAATCCAAAATAAACGGCGAAATTCCATTTTTTTTATTAAAGTTGATGATGGTACATCCATAATATGGTAAATAGTATCTAGATTTTGTCAAGCCATTTCTCTCATAAATCATTTCAAATCTAAGAACGATTCTTTTACGTTGCCATATACAAGTTGTAAGTCTCTTTTCGAGCATACCAAGCCTTTACATAACTTATATTTACCTTATCTTTCTTGTCAATTAAAATTTGGATTTGTTCCAGAGATAAGGTAAGATTTTCCATAAAATGTGGCACTATGCGGTGTAGTATGAACTTTGTGTTACATTGTTTATGATCTCTTAAGGTGTTTGCTGTGTAACTATGCTTCTAATCATATCTAGTAACTGTCCAATCATTAAAAGACTTGTCTATTGATGCATGAAATCGCCAGTTGCAACTATTAACGATACACACAACAGTTAAGAGTTTTTTCTTTGATGCAATTTTCTTGTATTGCACACCTTTCTGTACACTCCACCTCCTTAAGTCTTGTAAATCTTCTTTTGTTTTCTATCTTCTCATCATCCAATTCATTCTTTCTCCTCCTTGTTATTGAGGATAGAAGGATATCTCATCTTGATCTATCATTAGATTTATCCAATCATTATTATTAGGTAAATAAGGTATTTCATCCATTGGCTCCCCTTCTAAGTCATCATCTTCTAATTCATTATCTTCTAAGTTATCATTATCACCATCGTCATCGTCACCCTTATCGTTATCAACATCTTCGTTGTTTTCCACAAAAATTTGATGATGCTCCTAGCAAGCTACGACATTTTGATATACCATGATCATCAGGCCCATTATTTTCATTTTCATCACTTTCTTCATGTAAATTACTTTGTTGAGCCTCAATATTAAGATCAAAATTTATGTGTCCTAAAGCAATTGCTTCTTCTACTAGGTGTAACTGTTCTTCTTATATATGTCTCGCTTTATCCGTTGGAATATGTTGTGAGGAACTTAATATCCCATAATATAATGAACACGGGTCACTGCTAAAGTCATAATTTGAAATGACCCGATGCCATTTGGGTTGGTTAAGACGTCTGGATTAGCCATCGACGTCTGTCCAGGCGTATAGATAGAGGGTCGGATGTCTGAAAGTAGAAGAACCGTACCCTTTTTCCCTTTTTCCGTGCGCGCACACACACGCACACCACTCTCCTCACTCTAAACCCTAACCCTTTCCTATTTAAACCCCACACCCACGCCACTCTCCATCACCACTAGCCACCACCTCCTTTTCTCCCTCCTGTCGGCCGCTACCTTCCTCCCAGCCTCCAGCACGGTGAGTGGAGGGGAAGAAGAGAGAGACGGGATGCAAAGGAGGAGGAGACGGGGAGTGAGAGAATGCGAGGAGCTCGAGGGGAGGAGCTCGTGAGGGAGCCATGGGAGCTCAAAGGAGCTCGTGTGGGAGGAGTTGAGGACGCATGCGAGGAGGAGGAGCTCGCAAAGGTGAGCTTCACGACCTCCTAAAGCTACTGGCGTAGCGGCTACGGGTAGCACGGGGGGATCTGCGCAAAGAAGAAGGCTCGCGTGAGTTCTATGTACTGGATATTTTCCAGTATCAGACGTCTGGAACACATCCCAGACATTTGGAGTAGCAGGGGGACGTCTGGAGTTGAAGCCAGATGTCTAAAAGCACGCTAGTGCCAAGGTATGTGCCTCTACACAGTTTCCGACCATGCAAGCCTTACCGCAGGAGTTGTGTTTCATCCCTTTTAGCTCTGCACATGCGTACGTAGGGGCAGAGCATTGGAAAGGCATGGGGTGCGTCCTTCGAGGTGTTTTTGGACGTCTGGACACATCGCCAGACATCTGATCGCACCTTCAGACGACCGGAAGGGGAGTCCAATGTCTGGAACTCTCCTCAGACGATTACGGAAAGATCCGGATGTCCGAGGAAGCCATAGGAAACTTAGGATGAGTACTGACATCTTTTAAGAAGTCTGGGACTCTGATTTTGGACAGTATGATGTTTTTGGCCCGTTTAGAACCCAAACGGAATCGGATTTCCACAAACAAAGTATCGTTGCTTTTCACTTGAGTTTCTCTACGAGTTAGTGTCACTTGTATATGGTTTTAAACTCGTTTGATGTGGTTGGTCTATTGTATAGGCCTCTAGCCAATTGAGTACGCGGGACCTGCGGAGGCGACGGGATCTGTGATCTGAGCCCCCATTCCTCCCGTGTTTCCCGATAGAGTGGTTTACATCAATATTATGATTTAAACAAATAAACTGCATGTTTAGAATAACTTGAATGAACCCTAGGATGAGAATGAATCCTAGGGTAAGAACAAATGAGTATGGTTTGAGCTACACCGTATACTTGAGATGCATGTAAAACCCTAGGATGAGAATGAACCCTAGGGCAGGAACAAATGAGTATGGTTGAACTGCACCGTTTACTTGAGATGCATGTAAAACTCCAAATGCTAACAAATGTATCAGTTTATTGATGTGATGCTTTCTACGTTAGTAGATCACGAGCTGCCTATGTTAAAAATGAAACCGGTAATGTGAATAGAGAGATCGGAATGTTATCAAATGAAACGAAAGAAATACCAGCATGAACCCTACGGGGAATTAGGATAACTCTTGTAAACAGGAAGTGAGCTGGTCCTTGTGTACGTGGTAATAAGGAGAGCTGCTATCTTTTAGTGTATAAGGGAGCTAGCCGCCCCTTGGGTTGAGACCCGGGGTTAGGACTAGTCACTCTACACTGACTCCTGTTCGACCCTCGCGTACGTGGTACTGGGGTGTGCTACTTAATGTAGGGAGGGAGCTAGCCACCCCACAGGGCCCCAGGTTAGGACTAGCCACCCTACACCGACTGTTGTTAGGCCCACTAGGCAAACTAGGATAGTCGGATGAGAGTACGCGAACTGTGGAGGGGCGAGATCCCTGTTCTGTTCTGAGGGGCGAGACCCCTGTTTTGATAAGGCAAGGCCCTGTGATGTACTTTGGGCGTACCCACTAGCAGAAATTACCGACCACGTGCTAATGCAGGATAGCTACCCGCACGCTTATCACGCATGCCGTAGTCACCGCTACGTCACGACCGTGACCTCAGGGTGGTTGACTGGGTGTAGGATTACCGTGGGAGACTCTCCCGGCCAGGAGAGTACCACGTGCACATCCTACATCATGGAAAAGACTTCAATCAAGATCGTTCCCGTGAGGAACAGGCCAAATCAAGAAATGATTTGGTGAATAAAGGAGCAACAAATTAGAACTACTTGGTTAAGCTAAATGAAAATGGAGAGTTACTTAATTGCATTAATTAATTGGTTGTCTTAATTACATGTAAATGGCCGAATTACCACTCTACTCAGCATTTGCTGACTCCGAAAATTATTATAATCTTGTCCAAGTCAGGGAGTCGAGCAGCCAGCACCACTGGCTGTAGAGAGAGTTAGGCCTAGTCGAGCCTAGCCTTAGCTGTGTTTTCTTACTGTTTCCCTAGCTTTTGTTGTAGTAGTGAGTATTTTTATTCTATGTAATACCGTTTCAGTTAGTTTTCTGTTGTACTTTCCTCTGTCGTAGTTGTGATGGCCTGTAATATTGTGAGACTGTTATCTCTATTTCTTTTACTTTCTCTTGATTTTCTTCTGCTTAGTTACATTGCATGTGTGGTTGTGAAATATTTCCTACTTTTGGTTATTTCTCGTTTAACGACTTGGGCTTGGGATTACTTGAGGTGGGTCAGTCTCAGGTCTTGTAGGGATCTAGGATCAGGTCATAACAAGATGGTATCAGTGCAAAGTCAACCCGGGAAATAAACCAAATGGTCTGGAAGTAACCGCTCACATGCATGTAACTAAGATAGCCATCACAACGTTAACTTTGATCTTCGCTCCCAAGTAGTAATTCTTCTTGTAACCTGGTGTTATTGACAGTCCTTGTTCTTTCTCTTTTATCTCCTTGTAGGAGATGTCTCGTTGTAGGCGTAGGGGCAGACGTGTCGGGCTTGGGACCAGTGCTGCCTCACCTCTCCTCCTGAGTGTCCAAGCCCATGACCTCGTTCAGCTGATTTGAGAGGTCGTACGAGAAGAATTTTAGATTCCGCCAGCTCTGCCGCCCCCTCATGTCCCTTCTGAGGATGCAGAGGGGGAGCCTTCCATGGGACGGCAGAGTCATCGTAGCGCCAGGCGAGTCAGGGGAGATCAGAGGAGGCCCTACCAGCTGGAATACTGATAAACGCCAGTTTATCATCATTCTTATGCATTAAAACAAACCTAGCTCTTAGGATTTTACTCCGCAAACAGGTTTTTGGGCTGCATTTAGGCATAAAATAGGTTAGGCATGCATTGCATTTTTTATTATCTTTTTAATATGTTTTTGTGAGTGTTAGGGATGTACAGATATATAGATCCCTAAAACCCTAGCACTTAAGAAGGCAAATGGTGAAGGAGAAGCCCAGACTAGCTGGAACTCAGCCTGATCCAGCTCACCTCAGCTTGATCCAGCTCACCGCAGCTGGAACCTAGCTCACTTGAACTAGGGTTAGCTCATCCCAGCTCCATTCAGCTAATCTCAGCTGAATGGCAGCTCAAGAGAGTTCATCTTAGCTCACCCTAGCTCAAGTTAGCTCAGATCCAGCTCAACTTAACTGAGTCTAGCTCATCTCAGCTCCTACTAGTCCACAGGGAGCTCTAGCTAGCTCAGCTGAGGTGACAGGAGTTCACCCCAGCTCAGATCCAGCTCCATCCAGCTCCACTCAACTCCAGCCAGCTGAAGAAGAACTCATCCCAGCTCAGGAAGCTCAAGTCCAGCTCCCAGGAACTCAGCTTAGCTCAACTCAGTTGAGCTAAGCTACCTTAGCTACCCCAACCAGCTTGACCCTCCCCGGGAGCACCAGACCCAGCTCACCTTAGCTCATTGTGGTAGAAGCCAGCTCACTTTAGCTTGTCTTAGCAGCTAGCAAAGAACTAGCAAGCTAAGCCAGCTAGAGTAGCTCCATGCCAGCCTCTTCAACAGCAGCCAGCTCTAGTTTCAGCTCTTGACTTCTCCTCCTCAGCTCCTCCCTCCAAACCCTAGCTCCAACACCTTCTCCTCTACTCCTCCATTAGCTAAGCTAGCTTAGCTTAGCTTAGCTAGCAACCAGCTCCTTGGCCATCCACCACCTTCAAAGTCAACCCTAGCTAGCTCCACCAACTTAAGCCTACCTAAGCTAGCTACCCTACTCAAGTTGGCGCCACCTCCTAGCCATCCCTTCACCCCATTATCACCACCAAAAGACACCTTAAGTTGGCACCAAAAACTACCCCTAACCACCTCTATATTGGCGCCAACTTTCAGCCCTTAATCCACCCTACACCTACACACATAAGCCATCCTAGCCATCCACCTACCCCTCCTCCTAGAATCCCTCTTGGCGCCAACTTAGACCACCTTCTAGAACCCTTTTTGGTGCCAACATCAAGGGGTGTCAACACCCATAACTACCCCCTTGGTGTCCCTTAAGGTGGCGCCAACTCACCTTGGCCATAGGATCTTTAACCACCTCCATCTCTTCATCTTGGCCCTTCATTTCAAGGGACACCTTAGCCCCCTTCCTATTCTATAAAAACCCACCACCTACCACCATTTTGGAGCATCCACCATTAGTGTAATTTTCTACCTAAACCACCTATACCTACGGCCAAGAAGAAGGAGTAGAGAAGGAGATTAAAGGGGCACATCACCAGCGCTTTTGGTGCCTTCTTCTCCCCACTCTCTTCAACTTGGGCCATGCCAAGGAGGAGGACTCTTCCACTTCAAGGAGGATGGCCAGGAAAGGGAGAAGGACCTAGGGTGGACGTTCACCCTTGGAGAGAAGCTTAGGGCACGCCCCCTTAGGGCTTGCCTTGGAGGACATCACCTTGGAGGAGCATTGCAAGGAAGGAGTTGAAGGAGTCTTTTCAAGATTGGGAGCCACCAACCTTGGAGCAAGAAGCCCTCTTCTTCACCATCTATCTAGAGGATTTGTGTTTTCTTTTCTTTATTTTAATTTTTCTAGTAGTAGAAGCATTCCTCTACTAGGTTTTGTCTTTGTAAAATACTTTTCGTCAATCTAAGTTGCCTTCTTTGCAATTTTCTATTTTGCATTTCTACTTGCTTTGTTTTTTTTAGCATTGTTCACTCCCTCTCCCTAATTATTCTAGGCCTCCACTTGCCTAGAGTGAGCCTAGGGAGAGGCTCTACTTGCCACTTAGAAGTAGTAGTTAAATTTGAAGTGCAAATCACCTTCCCGCCACCATTTCGCATGTTGTCTTAATCCAAAAACAAAAAAAAATGATATATTGAAAAATACCAAAAAGAAAGTTGAGATTTGTATTCCAAGCAAGAGAATCACTTTTGCAAACATTTGGCCTCCTTAGACGACCCTAGATACTCCCCTATCTAGGAATATAAATTTAAGAGTTGATCGTCTTGCACGTTACAACAACGTATTTAACAAACCGCGTGAAATCGCTATCACTTTTTGGTGCCGTTGCCGAGGAGGCACGGCTTTGCATTAATTAATTTTCTCTTGCTTGAAGTGAATCTCATCCCCTTCTCTTTCTTTCTTTTGTTTGTGCAAGAATTACAGCGGGAAGGCGGGAATCTAGAAGCGAGAGCTCAAAGTTCCTTTTCTTCCCACGAAATTCAGGTTGGTTCCTCTTTCTAGTCACATAATTAATTAAAACTACCAAAAACATATTAAAATTATCTTTCAGGATCCCAAACAATTTAATTAAGTGGATTGGTGCCCATATAAAATCAATTGTTTGCTTGAATGCTTCTTTAGCACCACTCCATTGCAAGTATTGGTGTTCTACTTTTCGGGTCCAGATTTCTGTCCGGACTTGAAAAATTGATTCCTAACACCACAGGCCTCCAAAAATCATAAAATTTCATACAATGATTCCCAATTAAGTTTGGAACATCTGTTCCAAATTTCAGATCAATTGGATTTGTATTTAATTTTTAACAATTCGGGGATTGCAGAGGTGTCACACCCTCTAATCTTCCTGATTTGCTACTATCCGCGAATTTTTAAAATTTTTATACTCATCCAATTTTTGTGAAATTTAGCTTGCTAGAATCCTTGTGAAATTTTCCACATCACATAAAATCACAAGAATTTTCTGAGGTCGGTGGTAATACTGAAAAGTCCATAATACCCACGGGTATCATTTCTGGACTTTGACACCAGTACAATTAAAAATTCAAAACAATTATCAAACAAATTCCTAAAATCTTAAAAAAATCTTTTTCGGAATCCTTGTTTGATTTTATTCAAAGTAGTGGTGTTGTTTGACTTGTTTGGAGCACTACTTAATTCAGAAAGCCAAAAATTAATTAATAGTAACTTTCTGTCTTAGGGATAATTGGCTTAGGGTTTCTTTCTTTCTTTTTAGAGACTCCCATTAAAGGAAATTAACTATCACCAATACAACTTGCCTTTCCTTTGATTGTGAAATTTCAAACTTGTTTGAAAATTTAAAGAGAAAAACCCTAAAACACATTTAATTAAATCAAATCCTAAAAGTCAAAAATACAAAAAAAATTATGTGACAACTTGATTTTCATTGGTGCCACTCTCCAATTCCTACATACACACAAAAAAATCAAAATAACAGGGCAACATCCCAATAAACGCCCTCCACATTCCGTGTGCACTATAGCATCCTAGACCTAATTAAAACTTGTAGCAACTTGACCCCTAAGGCTTTATCAACTTAGGCTTGCTATTTAGGTCTTAAGTTTTCCTTAGTTAGTACAAATTCTGTCATCTATATCTGGTGTTCAGGCTGAGGGGCCGTGTCAAACGACCAGGCGCGGGTTTGTACAAGCACCTAGGGTTTTCCCTAGGAAACGTTTGGGCCCAAACCTCCTCTTAAGCAACTTGGCTAGATTTGTTGATAGAACAGGTATTCACTATTGACTACTTATTTCCTATATAGACGAAGTCTTAGGTTATTATTAAGGAGTCACATTTAAGTTAGGTTTAGTTTTGTTTGTTTGAATTGCACACTTTTCTCTCATCTCTTTCTCTTCTCCTCCCCTCCCGTTCTTCCATTTTATGCACGGGCGACGGTCTCAAAATCCGCACTTGGAAGGTCCATTTGATTTCGCCCCCGACGCAAAAAGACCACTTTTTCGGTCTTCTTCTCCTAACAAAATGGAAACACAACAAAATAGGTCCACTGACCCTTCCACTTCCACCTCTAACCTTACCTCTAACCCCATCACTAACCCTAATTCTAACCCTTCCACCCAAAACCCACCCACCATTAACTTCCCACACTTGGAGCTCCCTAATCTTGAGTTGCCCCACACACAACATCAAGACCCCCTACCTGATCTTTTAAAATTAATGGCGGATAAGATCAATAAATTAAATTCCAATCAACAAACATTGACTAGGAACATCCAAAACCTAGCCAATCCAAGGCCAAACCCACCACCCCGTCAGCAGCCTGTTGTTCCTCTAAAAGATTTCTATGATCCGTCTTATTATGAGGAACGACCAGGGGTGGTCATACCAGAGGGGGACTTTGAGATCAAGCCTGCCATCCTAAACCTAACTAAACACTTTCATAGCCTTCCTAGGGAAGACCCTTTCAGCCACCTTGAAGAGCTAACTCTTCTTACACAGACAACCCATTCCCGAAATGTGCAAGAAGACATATGGCTGATGCAGCTTTTTCCATTATCTCTTAAAGATAAGGCCGCTTATTGGTTCAAGACCATTGGCCGTCCCATCACAACATGGCCTCAACTCAAGAGTGCCTTCCTCAAGAAATTCTTTCCCATAGGTCGTACCAATTCCTTACGAAGATCTATTACGACCTTTCACCAAAAATCTGGTGAAACTTTCCATGATTCTTGGGAAAGATTTCAAGACCTTTTAAAAAGTTGCCCGCATCACGAGATTCCTTTATGGCAGCTCGTGCAAATCTTCTATCATGGATTAGAAGATCAAATTCGACATTTTGTCGATGCCTCGTGTGGTGGCAACTTCTTAAATAAAGATGCTGAAAGTACCTATGACCTGTTTGAAGAAATGAGTGAAAACTCATTTAATCAAGCTTCCATGAACACATTTTGCAGAACCCAAAACCCGCAATTTGGTGTTCATGAAATAGGCACTCAATCTATCCTTGTCACCCAAGACGATCTTCAATTGATCGCTCAAAAACTTGACCAAATGCATATTAATCAAAAGAAAATTGAGGAAAGACTGGCCACATCAACTCAAGCTCCACAACCACATCTAACCCACCCTAACTTTCCGCGAAGAGAAAATTTGCACAATCTCAACACTACTACTGATTATTCTGAGGTTGCCCATGATTCACTGGGGAATTACAACTATCTAGATCTTAACCCCACTCAAAATATTTCTACCATCCAGGAGCCCTTTAAAAATTCTTCCAATTGGAAAAATTACTCGAACTACTCCTGGAATAATCAAGTTTCTTCCCAACCATATCATTTTAACGGGTATGGGTCGAATCCAAACTTCCATCCTGGGCCATCCCAACAAGACATCAATGCCCAGATGATGCGAACCCTGCAGGATATGCAAACAAAAATGACGGAAGTAACTCGCACCATCACAAATCTGAACAATCAGATTGGGGTTACTCCCACGCAAAGACCTGCAGGACATCTCCTGTCCCAACCCATACCCAACCCTAATCACCAAGGGAACCATTATATGGGCAGAAATCCACACTATCCAAATCAGCCTCCTCCTAATCCACCACCTCAGCAGCCGCCCAGGTTTCTGCAATCACAAGCCCCCCCACCTCCTCCAAATAATAATCCGACTGCACATGCAGTTACTTTGAGGAGTGGGAAAACCACCACTGACCCCGGGCCTTCACACAAACCTGGTGAAATACCTGTGCAAATTGACTCCCCATCTCCCCATCAGGAAGAAAAAGAAAAACAAAAATCTCAAGACAAGATTCCTGTCCCTTTCCCACAAGCTCTCCTCCCCACCACCAACAAAAAAAAGAAATCTGAGCCCACTACAGAAGAACTCATGGATCTATTTGGGCAAGTTCATATCAATATTCCTCTCCTAGATGCCATCAAATATATACCTGCCTATGCTAAATTTTTGAAGGAGATTTGTACTCCTAAAAGGCAGGCCAAAAATCTAGGACAGGCGCATCTTTCGGAGACAGTAAGCTCTGTCATACAGAGTAAGCTGCCTCTTAAGATGAAAGATCCGGGGGTACCTCTAATTTCTGTAATTATTGATGACAATACATTTAATCGCACCCTCCTTGATCTTGGTGCCTCAGTTAATATTATTCCCACGAGTTTATTCGAAGAATTTCAGATCGGTGAATTAAAACCCGTCGAGGTTACCTTGCAATTAACCGACCGATCTACAATCAAACCTCATGGGATTGTCGAGGATGTTTTAGTCAAGGTCCAGAATTGTGTCTTCCCTACAGACTTTCTGGTTCTTGACATTGAGGCACCTGAATCATTACTGGACTCCCCGATAATCCTTGGATGCCCCTTTTTGGCCACTGCAAAGGCAAATATCAATTGCCACACAGGCAAAATGGATATTAACTGTGCAGGCCAAACTATCACTTTAGATATTTTTAAATCCTCTAGGAGATTCCATGATGATAACTTCTTTGAGGACTCAGATACTGAAATTTCCAATATGGTGGAGGAGACAATGTTAATAGATACCCTTACCGACCACAATTTTTTTGAGGACTCTAATTCAGAATCAGCGGTCGGCGAAATCTGTGATCCGGAAACTTGTCTTGACCCTAAATTTATTCCTGATACCCCCCCTAAGTACCCTATCCCACCCACTATTCACGCACCTAACTTTTCCACACTAACTTCACCCAATCCTCACCATTCCTTCTCTGACTCCTTTATTACGGACCTGCCACCAACCCCGCCTGAGTTTGGCATCCAACCTGATTTAAAACCATAGCCAGACTCGAGCTACACTTATCATTTTCCATCCAACTTTGATCCCAATATTGCTCCTAATCAATTTTCTAGGGATCTAGAAGAAGACACCTTTTTTGCAGGCATCCAAGTGTCGAATTATTTACATGATCTTACATCTTCCGTGCATACCTTCACGCTCAGCTGAATGGCGTAAAAGATAGCACTGGATGGGAGGTAACCCATCATTTTTTCTTACTTTCCTTTTTTCTTCTTTTTCCAGGTTTTGTTCATCTTAAACCCGACCGTTCTTCACTAAGGTGATCCCTTTTCCCTCCTAATGCATGAGGACATGGAATATCTTAAGCATGGGGGGTGTTTTTAAATTTTACGATCAATTTAGGATTTTCAAAACCTAAAAACATGCATTTTTGTTTAATTTATTTCCTGCTTGCATACCCAAAAAAAATAATAAATATATATATATATATATAAATGTTGAAAACTTTTTGAGGAAAAATTTTGAAATCAGGACTAAGGTTGAAAACTTCACTTGTGGTACAATGGGATTTAACCTTTAACAAACTAAGGATGAGGATATGGATCTGATCATTAGAATTCCAGGGTCTATTTTAGATTAGATCAGATATCCTTCTCTAAAACTCCACCTGAACTCATGATAATTCAAGTGACTTGATCCTATTTTGTAATGTGAAAAGTATTTGACTTAGCTTCTGATTCAAAAACTTGCATGTTTTGGGAAACTTCTTGTGTCACTCTTCACACACAAGCCAATACTTAAAAATAACTAAAAATTTGAAAAACTTCGTTGTTTGGACTTAGTAAAAGTCTGAAACAGATCATTGGTTTGAGTTCCCACCGCCGAGAAGAAGGAAAATGCCTCCTTTGAGGATGCGATGTCAACATGTTACCGCCTCGGCGTTGCTCCATATCTATATTTCATATCTTTAGACGGAGCATTAAAGCGCATTTTAGTAGCTCAAGTGTCTTGGACGGTGCTCTACCTATAGTGTCGAAGCAAGAGCTTGAGTTTGCTTGGAGCGCCCCTTTTCACTGCATCGTGTTTTGGGGTTGTGAGCTCCTGGGTGGTGTCATGGACAGTGCTATCCCGAAGTACTGGCGCCAGAGCCCCCTCAAGGAATGGTAACGGGAATGATGATCCCGACACATCTGTTGTAAGACTAAGCTAAAAATAAGCATGGGGGAGAAAAAAAAGTAATAATAAATAAATTAACACACCCTTATAAATGTTGGCTTTTCACAAGCACAGACACAAGGTTTTAAAGGATTTTGCAAGTTAAGAATCAGATTCATGAGCCAAAAAATCCTAAAAACAAACATTTCAAGTCATCTGAATCAACAAGGGATTAATTTGAGAATTTTCTGGAGGATATATTGATCCCGTTCTGTCTAATGGTTGAATCCAAAAATAAATCCCGATGTTTATCTTTAACAAATCCCGTACCTCTAGTGTTTTAATCTACCAAGGTCCCTTAATCTCTTTTTCTCCTCAAAAGTCGAAAAAATTAGATTTTCCAAAAATTCCGTTTTAAGTTTTGCTAAGAAACTAGCAAAAGATAAGCATGGGGGTGTGATAAACGCCAATTTATCATCATTCTTATGCATTAAAACAAACCTAGCACTTAGGATTTTACTCCGCAAACGAGTTTTTGGGCTGCATCTAGGCATAAAACAGGTTAGGCATGCATTGCATTTTTTATTATCTTTTTAATATGTTTTTGTGAGTGTTAGGGATGTACAAATATATAGATCCCTAAAACCCTAGCACTCAAGAAGGCAAATGGTGAAGGAGAAGCCCAGACTAGCTGGAACTTAGCCTGATCCAACTCACCTCAGCTTGATCCAGCTCACCGCAGCTGGAACCTAGCTCACTTGAAGTAGGGTTAGCTCATCCCAGCTCCATTCAGCTAATCTCAGCTGAATGGTAGCTCAAGAGAATTCATCTTAGCTCACCCTAGCTCAAGTCAGCACAGATCCAGCTCAACTTAGCTGAGTCTAGCTCATCTCAGCTCCCACTAGTCCACAGGGAGCTCTAGCTAGCTCAGCTGAGTTGACAGAAGTTCACCCCAGCTCAGATCCAACTACATCCAGCTCCACTAAACTCCAGCCAGCTGAAGAAGAACTCATCCTAGCTCAGGAAGCTCAAGTCCAGCTCCCAGGGACTCAGCTTAGCTCAACTCAGTTGAGCTAAGCTACCTTAGCTACCCCAACCAGCTTGACCCTCCCCAGGAGCACCAGACCCAGCTCACCTTAGCTCATTGTGGTAGAAGCCAGCTCACTTTAGCTTGTCTTAGCAACTAGCAAAGAACTAGCAAGCTAAGCCAGCTAGAGTAGCTCCATGCCAGCCTCTTCAACAGCAGCCAGCTCTAGTTTCAGCTCTTGACTTCTCCTCCTCAGCTCCTCCCTCCAAACCCTAGCTCCAACACCTTCTCCTCTACTCCTCCATTAGCTAAGCTAGCTTAGCTTAGCTTAGCTAGCAACCAGCTCCTTGGCCATCCACCACCTTCAAAGTCAACCCTAGCTAGCTCCACCAACTTAAGCCTACCTAAGCTAGCTACCCTACTCAAGTTGGCGCCACCTCCTAGCCATCCCTTCACCCCATTATCACCACCAAAAGACACCTTAAGTTGGCACAAAAAACTACCCCTAACCACCTCTATATTGGCGCCAACTTTCAGCCCTTAATCCACCCTACACCTACACACATAAGCCATCCTAGCCATCCACCTACCCCTCCTTCTAGAATCCCTCTTGGCGCCAACTTAGACCACCTTCTAGAACCCTTTTTGGCTCCAACATCAAGGGGTGTCAACACCCATAACTACCCCCTTGGTGTCCCTTAAGGTGGCGCCAACTCACCTTGAGCATTTTGGATATTTTAATTTCAAAAGCATTAATATGGGACCTTTAGTGACGAACTTAAACATCACTAAAGGTCCATCATGGGTGATCTGTGTGCACGCTACGCACGCCCACTCTTCTTCTTCGCTATAAATGCTCGCCAACGATCGCGCGCGCTCAGCCATCCGATCTCAAAATCGAATGGCTTAAAACGTGCCTCGCCAGCGCCTTGCAAATCTTCATTGTCGTGTGCCCGCGTGGGATGAGGCATGCAAGCACGCGCAATCGCATGCGTACGTGATCAACGAACCTCCACGCACCACACCTCCACCCCTCGGCCGCCCGATCTCCATTTGACTACCCGATTGTGCTTACGCCTGTACCCCCTCTGAATTTGAAGCACGGCTCAAATGCGCGCCTTTCGCTCGCGAAGGGGCGCTCGACTGCTACGTTGAGTTACTTCTTGCGTCGTGCGAAGAATTTGTGCATGTGCGATCTGCGACCATTGGATGGGCATCTAACGGCGAATATTCGTCGAGTAGGTGAAGAGAAGTGGAGGCGGGTCCTTGGGGCCGGTTGGGCGGCTGGGATGGAGTCACGTGGCACCATCTTGGCCATCCATCTTCTAAGTGTTGTAGATGGTGCCACTGGTGTCAGATTGGACCAATTTTCATGCTGTTAGGCTACGATCGTCGATCCGAACCCATCTATGCGGTCAGATTTGTCGTCTGAGGTGCAGATTAACACCATCTTAGCCCTTGATCTTTAGGGTTCCTCGATCTCTATCTGGTGCTACGGATGTCTAATTAGGGTGATCTTAGAGTCGTTGAACTCCAATCATCGCACTAATCAGATCCGTATCATTGGATCTTCGATCCAAGGCCCCAATTAAAAGTCACCTTGTCCCTGACCATAAAAGGAGACAATTAACATACATTTTATACAGACCAACCTAAATGCAAGATGATGCATGTTATGCAATATTTATAGTATGAGATGCAATTCCATGACTAAGAACAAACATAAATAGACAGTTGATATGATACAAACGTGTTTACATCAAGTATCAAGCCTCAAATAAGTCATCGGGTCTGATGACCAGACGACTTAACCATCAAACTTAGGTCTTATTCTCTTCTTCTATAGCTTTCCTTCTTTCTCTTCACGCACGAGCCTCCTTCCTTTCTTCCTCTTCTACCTTCTTTCTCAAGCCCTCTTCTTTTCTCTTCTACGGCTTTTCTCTTCTTCTTTCTTTCTTCACACATAGAGGGCAGCCATCTCAAATTTTGGCTAAGTGTAGCATGGGGCAAAACCCTCCACTACCCCACACACTCTCTCTCTCACTCTCTTAGGTTTTGCCCTCCCAGGGCCAGTCAGGGTAGTCGGGTTATCGGGTAGGCACGCACCCAGGTCCAGGCTCACCGACAGTGAGTGGTGAGTGAGGAGTGAAGGTGTTGAATGCTCCAAGTTGCTATGCTAACGTGTTTGGTTTTGAAAAACCTGTTATCGTAGTATGAAAGCGAAGAACTAGTGTTCAACAAATAAAATTTATATCAGAATAGAAATCCCAACTCGAACATAGGGAGGCGGATGTTTGATTTAAAAAATACGCGTTTGTTTTATTTATCACGAAGCAGAATAATTGATTAGAAATTATCTAACTATTTACAATAAATAGAAGAGAAAGAGAGAAAATGAGAGAGAGAGAATATTACAAACAAAAATCAAAAAAGAGATGTAGAATGAACATGAAATTCATTACCAGAAGGATTATTCGTTACACTAAACATTATGACTAGAAAGCAGGAAATGATTACACTAGAAAGCAATAAATCTACTCTAGAAAGTAGTAAATCTATTCTAGAAAGCAATAAAAAGAATGGGGAAAGAGATATCCTCCTCGACGGTCGCATGGAGGACGAGCTGGATGGGACGATGCCTAGACAACGGGGAACGAAGCAGGACGAAGGAGGATGAAGCGAGAAGAATGGGAACGGGGCAGCACGTCGTCGTCGTTGTGAGATCCACTTCCGAAAGGGGGACGAAAATTTGACTTTATCTCGCGAAAAGCATCCCGAGTGTGGGACAAGCTTATCTTGAGCTTTAGAGAGGGAGAGAAAAGAAGGAAGGGATGAAAATTTCGTATGGAGGAGGCCTCCTTGTATAGTTACAAGGAATGAGGGCAAATTGGTCTTTTAAATCTCAAAACATTAAATAAGGGGTCTTTAGTGACGGATAAAATCGTCGCTAAAGGCCCATCATGGGCATAGTGGGGTGCCCGCTCATCCTCCGCGCCGCCCATGTCCTCTGAATCTCGACCCTTCGATCGTGAGATCGAACAACTAAGAGCACTTCTCGCCCGCCTCTTCTGCTCGCAACGCCCGCGTGTGATCTCGCGTCACGTGCAGGCGTGCGATGCGGCATGAAATGGATTGAGCGCCCGCAGCCGCTCGATCACGATCGAACTGTCGCGGAGGCCGCTCACCCATGCCCCAGTAGCTGCTCGCGTAGGCTCGAACGAACGCCTCACCTTCTTGCGAGCACATTCTCCCGCTGCGCTACAGCGGCGCTTGTGTCGCAGAGAAGAATTCAGGCGGCGCATCCACAGCCGTTGGATGCACATCCAACGACAAAGAATCATCGAATAAGAGAGGGCGCAGTGAGTGTAGCAGCCAGTTGGGCGACTGAGATGGCGCCACATGACGCCATCTTGGCCGTCCATCTTCTGGATGATGTAGATGGTGCCACGGTTGTCGGATTGAGTCGATTTTCACGCCGTTAGGCTGCGATCGTCAATCCAAATCCATCCATATGATTGAATTTGTCGTTTGAAGTGTAGATTCACACCATCTTGGCCCTTAATCTTCTAGGATTCCCCAGCCTCTATCTGATGCTACAGATGTCTGACTAGGGCGATCTTAGAGTCGTTGAACTCCAATTGCCGCCCTGATCACATCTGTACAGTTGGATCTTCAATCCGAGGTCCCGATAAAAATTTTGTCCTGTCCATGAACATAAAAGGAGACAATTAACCTCCATTTTATTCAAACTAATCTAAATGTAAGATGATACATGTTATGCAATATTTATAGTATGCAATGCAATTCTATACTTAAGAACATGCATAAATAGACATCTTATGCAATGTAAACATGTTTACATCACACCCCCATGCCTATCTTTTGCTAGTCCCTAGCAAAAACTATATGCTATTTATAAAAGAATCAGGTTGGATTATTTGGGCTTGAGTTATTTTCAATCATTAAGAAAATGTCTACTTAGGATTTGAACTTTCAAAGACACAACAGTGCCCGGGTATTTGCCAGAATGCAGATCACCTCAAGCCCTCGCCTTATTCAAAGAAAATTTTCTTTTTCTCTTTTTCCTCTTTTCTAATTTTTTTGGATTTTCAAATTTTAGGGTTTAAAAGTGGCTTTCTACGGCCATTCAACTCACCTAAGATTTGATGAGAACCCTAAGTTCTAAGCATCTTATTGTGAATGTGAAAGATTCATTGATCGGCAGTTAAAACGGACTTTGGATTTCTACCCCTCTAGGTGACCTTAAAAAGAAAATTCTGCCTAAAGGTGTATCTTTACAACTGGTATCTTTCTCCCTAGTTTTATTTTTACGGGGTCAACACAAGGGTGAATCTAGTGTATATCTCCCCAATTTATTCTACTTCTCCGCTTCTTCCTAATCGTTTTGGGAATTTTCAGTGCATTTATTGAGCTAGGTTCTGGACAATCGGTCGATGAGCTGTTACCACCGACAACTTCCCAGTCATACTCATGCGGCGAAGTGTGGCTTTTTTTTCTCCTTTTTTTTTGACTTTCTTTTCTCTTTTTTTTTAAGTAGGTGGCTTCCCTGGTCTAAGATTTACCTAAAGGCAATAAAAAGAGAAAGGTCCAGTGACTGGGTTCTAGACAACCTACCTATGAGCTATTACCCACGATAACTTGCCAGCCATATCACCCTAGAAGGTTCATTAGCTACCTAATTTTCATTAGAATCGCCATACAATGAGTCAGTGACAAGATAGTGTGTAGATGCTTAAAACTCAAAATTCCCTCAAATCAGAGGGCGGGTTGATAAGTCGTGTACTTATCACCCAAACTTATTTACTTCAATTAAAATAGAATTCTGGTTGGCGAGGACTCGAAAAACAAATCTACATTTTAGTGGATACACGGGCAGATTAAGTCCAAAGACCTGAAGGGTCTTTGTGTTCATATCATAATGTAGTATTTCCTAAGATTGAAAATTTTCTTAAACCCAAGTTATCTTTCCTAATTCCACAATTTTTTTTTCAATAAAAGAAAATAAAACAAATCTATGGAGCTGAAGAATAAATTCAGATATGAATATCCACCCCCCATGCCTATCTAATGCAATGTCCTCATTATATTAAAAAAATAAAATAGAGTGGAATAGAGTAGAAAGCACCTGAATTGCGTGAATGTCAGGTCCACTCTGAGATAGAAACTAAAAAGAACTATATACATAATGAATTTAGTGCCTTCAGCTAGTCACACTATACAAAGAAGAGAAATAAAGAATTCACAGGTGTAGGTCAAAATCAAAATAAATAGATGAATCCTTTGACCTGCCAACAGAGGTCCACAAATGTGGACCAGATTGTGGTGCAGACCCATACCCCATAATTGAGAATATCTCAGGTTCTGGATAAAAATTACCCAAAACCTAAAATCAATATTCAAGTAGGGTCGGGCCTGCGATTTATGAGGATGCAACCCAAGACCAAAGAGTCGGGTTACAGAGAATTTGAAAGGATAATTAATGAATGTGTACTTGGTTTGGTCATCCTCAGAATAGATGTCGTAAGGGTCCTGGTTTGATGGTTTCAGCTTAATTGGAACCCTTCAACTCAGTCTTCTACTTCCTCTAGAACTTGCTTCCCAAATCAAAATTTTCCAGCTCCTATCCTCATTCAGAATGTTAAATTTCGGGACCTCTTGCATATTAATCACCCCATCTAAAATTTTCAAGTTTAAAAGATGTGACTGAATCATAATTGACTTGGGTCTAGTTATCTCAAAAACAAAATCATCGATAAGCTCAATTGGGTGTAACTGACAATCATGGCATTTGATTGAATCCTCCAGAAAATGCGATTCTGGATTCGTAGTGTGAGCCCTAATAAGATCAGTTTCCTTAGTTATTATGCTATCAAATGATCTATTAGATTCCTCAGGACTAATTGTCTCATTGAAATCATATTCTGTAAACTCGCATGAGACTTCGCAAATCGAATCTTCACCATCAGAATCGAACAAATCAAGATCCGTATTAATGTATGCCGCAAAATCATCTGTCACTTTCTAATCCATGGAGACATGTTTCCTCGTTCCCTGGCTCAAGGATTTCAGGTGAAGAAATCAGATCATCCTTAATTGGTTGCTCTAATTCGCTCTGGTCAGCCTCGTAACTCGTGTCCCCCCCAACAGGTGCCTGAGTGGATTCTGACATTGGCTTTCCTGCAGGGAGTTCATCCTGGGAATCATCCCACAATTGAACTAAAGCGACCATAAATCTCATCCTCAATTTCGCTAACTTCTCAAGTAGAAACTCACTTGGGTTCTTATCCTTAATGATGAGAACCTCATCATGAGCCATAACTAGCTCATTTTGACCTAATACAAATGATAAAAGCTCCTACATAACTCAAGGAAAGGCTTAACTCAGAGAATTCTGAGTTTAAGGAGAAAATAAGTCAAAAGGGGTAAAAATGCGATTTTACCAGTATAATCTGCATACAGGTCCAAACATAGGTCAAACAAACCAAATAAGAAGGAAAGTGGGATGATCTGATAAGGGCTACAGCAATTCCAAGGAACTAAATGATAATATGTAACCCTAAAACAAACCCACTTCAATTCACGAGGTTCAAGGCAAAGCAAAAATGGAATAAACCCTCTAAAATTCATAGAAAAATAATCTCTAGGGTTTAGAACCTTCAATTTGACCTTAGGAACCCATCTTGACCTACATTGAGAACCATACCCAATTAATAACTTAATTTGGGTTTTTGCGTAAATTGACCAGTCAAACAAGGTTTAATCTAGAAATAAAATTCACCATCAGATTCCTTAGGTCCTAATTAGTCATGTATAAAAACTTGAGCCTAAGAAGAAACCTTATTGACCAACTTTACACTTTGGTCCTCATATATTTACTTTTTGGCCCTCAACTTTTGAACCCTCGCATTTTGGCCCCTAACTCTCCTTCGTTCTTTGCGTTCAGGTCCCCCTGCAAAACCTGCCAGCACCATGCTCCGGCGACCTTGCGCGGAGCATGGCGCCGCGCAGGGTGAGGGGGAGAGCCTGGCAAGTAAACCGGGGGTGCCCTGCGTCGTCAGCCGTCGCAGGGACACCCCCTGGTCGCTGTAACCCACCATACCGGCCGTGCGAACGCACAGACGGTATGGGTTTCCATCTCCGGCGTCCTCCGGCGAGGGAGACACATCGTCTCCCTCCGCCTTCCTCCCTGATTCGGTCCCTATAAATACCCCCGTCGCTCCACCGTTCTTCCGAGCTCGGATCTGACGGAGATACCCCCTCAATTCCTCTCTTCCCACTCCGACAGACGCCCTCCTTGCTCCGGCGGCCTCTCCTCCTCCTCCTCCTCGTCGCCCTGCCGCACTACCAGCTGCAGGGTTGCCCTCCCTCGCTCTTCCCGCGCCACGCCGCACCCAGCTGACGCCTCTCCAGCCCTTTCCTCGCCGTCGCCCCTTCCCCCGGGCACCTTCTTCTCCGGCGACAGTCGATACGACTGTCGCCCGCTCCGGCCCCTCCTCCTCCTGCTAAGTAGGTAGAACTCCTCCTCTTCCTCCCCTCTTCCTTTTCCTCACTTTAAACATCTACTGTCGCCCTCGATTACGACCCCTCACCCTCACCTTCTCCGCCTCCGGCCATCCTCCGGCGAGCCACTCCCATCACCCCAGCAACCCACACGGCTCGCCGACCACCGCAGAACCTCCGCCTCCTCACCCTGATCAACCCCTGCCCTTCCACTTCCCCCACATCACCCTCTGCAACCCCACCGAACAAACCCATCTTCCGACCCACAGTCCGACCTAGGGCAGCCCTTGCACGCCGCCCCACGCCTCGCCACCACCCACACGAGCTTCGCCGCACTCTGGTGAAGCTCCCGGCACCTTCTGATTAGGCCGAGAGGCCGTTTTGCTATGAACAGGTCACCCGACCTCCGTCGCCATTGCCATGCAGAAGGAGCTGCTTCCGCCTGCAGCTGCAGGCGCGCCACGCCCAGATTCGACTCCCTGGCCGTGCGAGGCATTTCGACAAAGCGTCAGGCTGCAGCTGAAGCGAAGCCCTTGCGCGAAGGCCTCGCGTAACGCCGCGATTACCAGCTGTTTCCTCCGCGCAGGCGCCAACTCGGGGTGGGACATTTAGTCCCACCTCGGAAAACTCTGAAGAGGCGCAGCGGTATAAAGTGAAAAAGTGCTGGAGGCTTGTTGCCTCAACACACGGGGTGAGGTCCCCTTCACCCGCCCGGTTACCCGGTCTCGTCCGCGCTCATGCCCCGCGGACCTGACTCGACCCGACTTAGACTGACCTGCACTCCTCGCCCACCACGCACGGCGGTGGGCCTGGACCCGGGCGCGACCCGCGTACCCGATTACCCAGATGCTCTGGGAGAGCCTTCCGAAGAGCGAATTCAGAGAAAGAGAGACGCGGGGGTGGGGTAGGGTAGAGTAGGTTTTGCCCTCTGACGTTTATGAGAACCTCATCGTGAGCCATAACTAGCTCATTTTGACCTAATACAAAGGATAAAAGCTCCTACATAACTCAAGGAAAGGCTTAACTCAGAGAATTCTGAGTTTAAGGAGAAAACAAGTCAAAAGGGGTAAAAATGCAATTTTACCAGTATAATCTGCATACAGGGTAATTCAGGGCCCAAACATAGGTCAAAGCAACTTAATAAGAATAAAAGTGGGATGAGATGATCTAGCAAGGGCTACAGCAATTCCAAGAAACTAAATGATAATCTGTAACCCTAAAACAACCCACTTCAATTCACGAGGTTCGAGGCAAAGTAAAAATAGGATAAACCCTCTAAAATTCATAAAAAAATAATCTCTAGGGTTTAGAACCTTCAATTTGGCCTTCAGAACCCATTTTGACCTACATTGAGAACCATGCCCAATTAATAACTTAATTTGGGTTTTCGCATAAATTGACCGGTCAAACAAGGTTTAATATAGAAATGAAATTCACCATCAGATTCCTTAGGTCCTAATTAGTCATGTATAAAAACTTGAGCCTAAGAAGAAACCTCCTTGACCAACTTTACACTTTGGTCCTCATATATTTACTTTTTGGCCCTCAACTTTTGAACCCTCGCATTTTGGCCCCTAACTCTCCTTCATTCTTTGCGTTCAGGTCCCCCCTGCAAAACCTGCCAGCACCATGCTCCGGCGACCTTGCGCGGAGCATGGCGCCGCGCAGGGTGAGGGGGAGAGCCTGGCAAGTAAACCGGGGGTGCCCTGCATCGTCAGCCGTTGCAGGGACACCCCCCTGGTCGCTGTAACCCACCATACCGGCCGTGCGAACGCACGGACGGTATGGGTTTCCATCTCCGGCGTCCTCCGGCGAGGGAGACACGTCGTCTCCCTCCGCCTTCCTCCCTGATTCGGTCCCTATAAATACCCCCGTCGCTCCACCATTCTTCCCATCTCGGATCTGACGGAGAAAACCCCCAACTTTCCTCTCTTCTCACTCCGGCAGACGCCCACCAGCTCCGGCGGTTCTTCCTCCTCCTCCTCTTCGCTCTGCCGCAATACCAGCAGCAGAGACTTCCTCCCCTGCTCTTCCCGCGCCACGCCGTACCCAGCTGGCGCCTCTCCGGCTCTCTGCTCGCCGCCGCCCCTTCCCCTGGGCATCTTCTTCTCCGGCGACAGTCGATACGACTGTCGCCCTGCTGCTCCCCCTTCGTCCCTACAAGTAAGTTAGAACTACTTCCCTTCCTCTCCTCTTTCTTTCCCCGGTTTCAATTTGTTCAATTAAGCCCTCGACCGACCCTGACCATCGTCACCCCCTTCGTCTCCGGCCACCCTCCGGCGAGATGCCCCCATCGCTCCACAGCCTCACACGCCTCGCCGACCCTCACCAAACCTCCGCCTCATCACACTGAGCACCCCCCACCCCTCCACTGCCACTCCACACCTCCGTAACGCTCCCCCAAACAAACCCATTTCTCCGGTTGCAGTCCAACCTAGGCTGCCGCCAGAGACCACCTTGCGGCTTGCCGCACAGCTCCACACCTTCGCCGTGCCACGGCGAAGGTTCCCTAGTAGTTTGATCAGGCCGAGAGGCCATATTCGTGTCCGACAGGTTCTGAGGCTCGACTGCCATTAACGCCACATTGAAGCAGCTTCTCCCGCGCTCCAGGCTTGAGGACTCCAGGTCTCCAGCTGCTGCGGATTACGGAGACTCCTGCGAAGGCAGCCAGCCAGCAACCGACGCAAATCGAAGCTGCTGCTGCAGAAGCAAGGCCGCGGTCTTCCAGCAGGCGCACGCGAGGAGAGGCCTCCGTTTAGTCCCACATCGGTAAGCCTCACAACTCTTTCACCGTTTAAATTGTTTTTGTGAATAAGCCTTACTGCCTCAGCACACGGGGTGAGGTCCCCTTCACCCGCCCGGTTACCCGGTCTCGTCCGCGCTCACGCCCCGCGGACCTGACCCGACCCGACTTAGACTGACCTGCACTCCTCGCCCACCACGCACGCCGGTGGGCCTGGACCCCGGCGCGACCCGTACCCGACTACCCGGTAGCTCTGGGAGAGCTTTCCCAAGAGTGGCTTCTGTGAGAGAGAGAGACGCGAGGGGGAGGGTAGAGTAGGTTTTGCCCTCTGACGTAAACTCTGAAGTGTGCAGGCACAGGTGAAGAAGAAGGACCGCGGAAGAAGAAGGAAGCTGAGGGAGACACTGTAGCAACAAGCGGTTTAAGTCGTCTGATTGGAAAATCAGACGACGTCCTGAAGGGAAAAGAAGAAAGAAGGAGAGACGATGTCCTGACAGGAAAAAGAAAAGAAGAAAGAAGGAGATCTGAAGAACAACAGAAGAAGGCGAGGCAGAGGAGAACACAAAAGAACAAGGGAAGAACTGAAAGAAGAAGAGCACGAGAAGAAGATCTGAAGAAAGGAAAAGAAGAAAGAAAGGAAAAGAAGAAGAACAGGACCGCTCTGCAGAAGAAAAAGGAAGAGCAGGAACAATTGAAAGAAGAAGAAGAACATCACCACTGCAGATAAAGAAGAAGAAGATAACAGAAGATCTGAAGCAAAGAGAAAAGACAACAAATTCTTTCTCTCTCTTTCTTTATTTTTGTAAAAGAAACTTGTACCCCTAGAATACAACTTGCTCCCTGAGTTCGACCTCCGGAACTCTTTTATTTTCCGAGTAAAAAATTTTATACATTTGAAATGATGGCAATAACTGGCTATACTACAACGCTATAACAATAAAACCCGGTTATCTCTCGAAGCCAGCGTTTCAGACGTAAACTCTGAAGTGTGCAGGCACAGGTGAAGAAGAAGGACCGCGAAAGAAGAAGAAAGCTAAGGGAGACACTGTAGCAACAAGCGGTTTAAGTCGTCTGATTGGAAAATCAGACGACGTCCTGAAGGGAAAAGAAGAAAGAAGGAGAGACGACGTCCTGACAGGAAAAAGAAAAGAAGAAAGAAGAAGATCTGAAGAACAAAAGAACAAGGAAGAACAACAGAAGAAGAAGAGGACCACAAGGAGATAAACACAGAAGAAGAACAGGAAGAACAAAAGCTAAAGAGAGAGAGACAAAGAGAAAGAAAGAAGAAAAGAAGAAGAACTCAAACTTTCATCTCTCTCCCTCTCTCTCTCTCTCTTTATTTTTTTGTAATAGAACATGTATATCTCTAGAATACAACTTGCTCCCTGAGTTCGACCTCGGGAACTCTTTTATTTTCCGAGTAAAAAAAATTATATATTTGAAATGATGGCAATAACCGGCTATACTACAACGACATAATAATAAAACCCGGTTATCTCTCGAAGCCAACGTTATCAATTGGCGCCGTTGCCGGGGAGCAACGGCTATTCTAGAGGTAAACATTCCTGTTTCTTTTTAGTTTCTGATAATCTCCTCTCTTTTGTGCAGCTACAGGAAATCAAGAAGACAAGCAACCGCACGACAACCACTCCGAGGACAGGTAAATTTTTCCTCTCGCTATTAACCCCTAAACTCTAAAGAGGAAGAAAAGAAAAGAATAAGCAATATAGGGCTAACCTGTCTTCCATACTTAGTAACCATAAAGAGTTGCATGTTTTCAACTCATTAGTCCTGCACACTATTAAGGGTATTTAAGGGCTAACACATTCTTGCTTGAGCCCTAATTACCCAACAAAGAACTAACTGGACCAAGTAGAGCCAACATAAGATTCAACATTAGGATTTTAGAAACACACTACTTAAATCAAGAATGGAGAAAATCCAAAAGAAGTGTGCCTAAACCATTGATTGAAAATACCTATTCAAAGAAAACCTAAAACAATTGGCTCTCTAAACACTTGAACCCTAAAAGACAAGACCTAAAAGCTCTCAAAGGAACAAGAGGTAAAGTTGACCCCTTGGGTCAACCAACCTTAAAATTAGGTCACTCTTTGCACTTAAAAGACTAAAGTTCAAGTGAAACCTTAAGCACCCTGATCTTAAAATTGGTAGACTTAAGAGGTCAAGATCCCCATTCTGGTCTACCTGGAATCTCAGTGACAAGAGAGGTCGGGTGGGGGAAACCCTGTAACCCGTGGGGACGCTCTACCGTGTAGGGGTCTTCGCGGGACTCTCCCTCTCTGGCTGCCCAGGTAATTCTCAGGTGGACGATCTTTCTGATCAAGGGGTCCATCTGCCCCGCACCTCTATAGTCACCCAACATTTTGGGTGCCTTGATTGGGTCCAGCACCTTTTAATCTCATCACATCCTTCAGTATATGCTTGGAAGGAGGTCCTTGAAACCTCCTTTAGGAATTCACTTGCCCTGAGGTTAGGCCTCAGTTCCCTTGTTTATGCAGCACCACCACATTAATCTTTCCTCTGATACTCCCTTCTTCCATCTTGGCACAACATGAGTCTACATCGAAGCCTTTGATTCCACATCTTGATTCCACCACCTAATCCAAATATGCAGCCAAACCACCTAAGACTACCATTCAAGAAACCTGAATATCGGAGATCTATGAAAGATAAAATGATCGAGGATGCCATAAAATTCTATGAAAAAGAAGAAAAAACCACAACACCAATAGGAGATATTCAGGTTGATGTCCCAACAACCACAGCCTTCATCATAAACGGTGCCCAAACTCTATTGACAGGAGCCATAAAAGGATCAACCCAAGAAGTTCTCCTAACAGGATACATTGAGATAGACAAATTACACAAATCTGAATACCTTCAATGCTTGAAAAATCCTGTACTTTGGGAACAAAACCAAGATGCTCTTGAAAAATGGGTAGAGATGATGAGACTTTTAGAAAAAACTATCAACCAAAAATACCCGTATACACCAGAAACAGAGGATGAGTCATCTTGGAACAGTACTAAGAATCAATCCAGTTTCCCAGACCTCGGGACTGAGGCACAAGGTGGTTGTCGACTCCCAACCCAAATAGAAGATAGCATTAAAATAGGTTGGGAAGTTGCAGGAGAACACAATGCTGAGCCAACCCTAGGCCATAAATCACCAAGCTTAGAACTCCAAGACTCCTGCAATAACAAGATTAGAACTGAACCTCTGGAGGGTATAAATTCCGCCCCTTGTTTTGATAAGGTAACCCTCGAAGGTTATTCGGACTTAGGTTCTAATAATTCTACCCACATCCTAAGCCTAGAACCTAGATCTGAAACTTATTGGGAAGATTATGAGGCCCCTTATGAGAAAGATCATTTTTTTACAAAATATGATGCCGGGCCTCTATTTGATGAATATCCCTCTCCAACATCTTCAGAAAATCTGATCGATTTTCCAGAGAACATGCCAATTTATGATACAGAGACTGAGGAGTTGGACGAGTTGGATTTTAATTGGGTCTATCCTACCAGCTTGGAGCTTGAGCCTAGACAGAATACCTTTTCGGGCCCAGAATTGACACATAGGCTAGAACCCAGTCAGGCTGCTGATTCCACATCTGATGATTTTTGCTGTGGTGGAATTCATGATCATGAATCTCATTTTCGCCAACTCTCCGACAATTTCAGATCTGACTATAATTGCGGAGAGACTTTCCTTCCTGAACACGCCAGGCCCATCTACGACCTCAGTTCACATGACTCGGACTCCGACTCTGAGGTCCTGATTCCCGAGATCACTGATAACACAGAATCATTCCTTTTTGATCCTCAGGAACCAAAAATAGAAAATGCCGAGAGTGATTGCAACCCAGAATCCAAATTTTTTCTCGAATCCGATTTCTTTCATCCTACAGACACTCTTCCGGCATTTGATAGTTACCCAGAGGACTCTCTACAGAAAACCACCTATCATCTGTTTCTAGAAGAGCCCTCGTACACAATGGCCACCTCGTCCGCACACACAGAACGGATCAAAACCTCTCCCAAACCCCGACCCGCAACCGGACTCAATTTCTATTCAGATTCACCTCTCACCGAGCCGATTGCATTTCCACATCGGGTTTCGAACATTGATCAGACTACATACCATGCTCTATCATTCTCTGGTCACCCCTGTAGGGTTCCTGCATCAACCACTGATTATTCTACGAGTCCCTACTTTGACCAGGCTGATTCGACTCAGCCAAACCCTGCGTTTACACTTCCGCATCCATCTGAGCTTCATAGTTTATGGTGGGCTCCACACCTTTTTATCCACATCTATCAACCCACCAGATTGATTGGGTTTTGGCTGCATCATCAGCCTGTTGATCTGAACAAGCACCTGGTTGGACCAACCAGGCTCTTAATCAAGGTGCTTGTCTTACAAAACTCTGTTGATTTGACCATCCCCTCTCCATCGCATTTCCCGCTTGGCTGAAGGCATCAAATTTAGCGCTCAACGGGAGGCAGCCCGTCATTCTCTTTGAAAACCTAAAACTTGTTCTGACACCTTTTTGCACTTGAAGTTCACACTTTAGGACAGCCGACTCCACCTCAGGTGCTTGCATCTGAGATTAGAAATCGTCCGCAACAGTCACCCCAACCCATTCACTCATCAAAACATCTGTCCTAATGTATGAACTAAGTTGAATAAAAACCCCTAGGTTACAATGAGGACATTGCAAATCTTAGGCATGGGGGGGGTATGAAAGTGCAAAAACTTGTAAGAAAAGGTTTCAAACAAAAAAATTCACATATGCCAAAAACACCATAAAAATTAAAAATTTTTTTCGAAAAAGAATAAAAGGAGAAGGAAATTTTGTGAAGAAGAAGGAGAAGAGAAACAAAATGAAAAAGGAGCACAAAATTATAAGAAAAGGTGATAGTCATTAGCAAGGAACTAAGGAATTAACCTAAGTTCTAGACCTCATTCAAGAAAATAACTGAAAAGTGCATAATGAGATTAGTAAGAACGCAAACCTTAGGCATTCTTGAATAGACTCTTAGTACCCATTAAGATCTGGACACTCCTCAAGAGGTTGAGGAAAATGAAAAGCTGAAGTATTAGGTCTAAGGCTTAGGGAGTATTTGGCCTCGTTAACTAATTTTTGATTTACGGGACTCAGTAACCTAAGCACCCTAACCTCACACACAGCCTAGTTCAGTAAGCGTAAAAATCAAAATCACGCAGAAGCGTCGCAAAATTCTGAAAAGAACACCTAGAGTAGGAGCGGCCGATCAGCACAAGTTGATTTGGACGAGTTCCTAGTGCGGAGAGGCGGGAAATCCCCTCGAAGATGCGTAACAAAATATCATCTCCTCGGTGCCTGTCTCTTAGGATATTTACATATCCTACTGGGGGCATGTAAGCACTCTGCTGATTCAGATTCCATGGATGGCATTTGAAATGTCGCGGCAACCGGGTTTGAGGGTTTTGGTTTTGTTATAACGTTGTAGTAAAGCCGGTTATTACCAACATTTCAAATATAAATTTTTTTACTCGGAAAATAAAAGAGTTCCCGAGGCCGAACTCAGGGAGCAAGTCGTATTCTAGAGATATACATGTTTCTTTTACAAAATAAAGAAAGAGAGAGGGAAAGAATTTGTTGTTCTTTTCGTTTTCTCCTCGTGATGTTCTTCTTTCTTTCTTTTCTTCAGATCTCCTTCTTCTTCTTTGTTCTGCAGAGGTGATGTTCCTCTTCAGATCTCCTTCTTCTTCTTCCTTGGTTTCTGTCTTGGCCTCTCTTCTTCTTTTTCTGCAGTCTCTTCTGTGAATGTTTCTTCTTCCTTTCTTTCTTCAGATCTCCTTCTTCTTCTTCCTTATGGCTGCAGAGCTTCTACCTTCAGCTACTAAGTCTTCCTTTCTTCTTCTTCTGCTTTGGCCGTTGCTCTTCTTTTCTTTCTTTCTTCAGCCTGCCTTCTTTCCTGCTCTGGCTGCTGACCTTCCGTCGTCTGACCCGGTGCTTCGACGACTTAACTATGCATTTGCTACAGTGCAGCTCCTTCTTCTTCCGCGGGTCTTCTTCTTCGCCTGCACACTTCAGAGTTTCTCGTCAGAAGCAAAACCTACTCTACCCTCCACCCCCGCGTCTCTCTTTCTCTCTGAAACCACTCTTGGGAAAGCTCTCCCAGAGCTACCGGGTAACCGGGTTCGGATCAGGCCCGGGTCCAGGCCCACCGGCGTGCGTGGTGGGCGAGGAGTGCAGGTCAGTCGAGTCGGGTCGGGTCGGTTCGGGTCAGGTCCGCGGGGCGTGAGCGCGGACGAGACCGGGTAACCGGGCGGGTGAAGGGGACCTCACCCCGTGTACTGAGGCAGTAAGGCTACTGCACTTTTGCATCTTATGTCGCTGCGGCTCTTCAGGCGTTTCCGAGGTGGGACTAAACGGCCCACCTCAATTGCGCGCCCGCAGCGGGGAATTCAGCAGGAGATGGCAGCGTCACGCGAAGTTTTCTTCCTCGGCTGCGAACCTGGTGTTTTGCCAAAACTCCTCGCAAGTCCTGGGAGTGAATCTGGGCTTGGCGCTGAGCGTGGCGCGCCTGTAGCTGCAGGCGGAAGCAGGTCCTCCTGCGCGTCAATGGCGGCGGAGGTCGGGTGGCCTGTCCACAAGAAAACGGCCTCTCGGCCTAATCAGAGAGTGCCAGGAGCTTCGCCAGGGTGCGGCGAAGCTCGTGTGGGTGGTGGCGAGGCGCGGGGGCGGCGTGCGAGGGCTGCCCTAGGTCGGACTGTGGGTCGGAGGATGGGTCTGTTCGGTGGAGTTGCAGAGGGTGATGTGGGGGAAGTGGTAGGGCGGAGATTGATCAGGGTGAGGAGGCGGAGGTCCTGCGGTGGTTGGCGAGCCGTGTGGGTCGCTGAGGTGATGGGAGCGGCTCGCCGGAGGGTGGTCGGAGACGAAGGGGGTGAAGGTGGTCAGGGTCGGTCGAGGGCTTAATTGACTAAATTGAAAGCGGGGAAAGAAAGAGGAGAAGAAGGGGAGTAGCTCTAGCTTACTTGCAGGGACGAAAGGGGAGGAACAGGGCGACAGTCGTATCGACTGTCGCCGGAGAAGACGATGCTCAGGGAAAGGGGCGGCGGCGAGCAGAGAGCCGAGAGGCGCCAGCTGGGTGCGGCGTGGCGCGGGAAGAGCAGGGGAGGAAGTCTCTGCTGCTGGTATTGCGGCAGAGCGAAGAGGTGGAGGGGGAGGAAACCGCCGGAGCTGGTGAGCGTCTGCCGGAGGAAGAAGAGAAGAAAGTTGGGGATTTTCTCCGTCAGATCCAGGCTGCCCTGGTCGGTGGAGCAGCGGGGGGTATTTATAGGGATCAAACAGGGAGGAAGGCGGAGGGAGACGACGTGTCTCCCTCGCCGGAGGATGGCCGGAAACGAGAACCCATACCGTCCGTGCGTTCGCACGGCCGGTATGGTGGGTTATAACGACCAGGGGGGTGTCCCTGCGACGGCTGACGACGCAGGGCACCCCCGGTTCACTTGCCAGGTCCCCCACCTCACCCTGCGCGGCGCCATGCTCCGCGCAAGGTCGCCGGAGCATGGTGCTGGCAGGTTTTGCAGGAGGGACCTGATTGCAAAGAACGAAGGAGAGTTAGGGGCCAAAATGCGAGGGTTCAAAAGTTGAGGGCCAAAGAGTAAATATATGAGGACCAAAGTGTAAAGTCGGTCAAGGAGGTTTCTTCTTAGGCTCAAGTTTTTATACATGACTAATTAGGACCTAAGGAATCTGATGGTGAATTTCATTTTCATATTAAACCTTGTTTGACCGGTCAATTTGCGCAAAAACCCAAATCAAGTTATTAATTGGGCATGGTTCTCAATGTAGGTCAAAATGGGTTCTAAAGGCCAAATTGAAGGTTCTAAACCCTAGAAATTATTTTTCTATGAATTTTAGAGGGTTTATTCTATTTTTACTTTGCCTCGAACCTCGTGAATTGAAGTGGGTTGTTTTAGGGTTACAGATTATCATCTCATCCCACTTTTATTCTTATTAAGCTGCTTTGACCTATGTTTGGGCCCTGAATTACCCTGTATGCAGATTATACTGGTAAAATTGCACTTTTACCCCTTATGACTTGTTTCCTTCTCAAACTCAGAATTCTCTGAGTTAAGCCTTTCCTTGAGATATGTAGGAGCTTTTATCCTTTGTATTAGGTCAAAATGAGCTAGTTATGGCTCATGATGAGGTTCTCATCAGCATTATCTCGAAGTGTCAATTGCCAGGGTCTGGATTCGGCCACGGAACACCATGGATGGGATTATCTCGAAATCTCAATAGCCAGGGTTCCGGAGGTTGCCATGGGCGGTGCTACCTCGAAGCATCGATCGCCAGGAACCCTTGAGGATTGATGATGGGAGCAAGGAATCTGATACAGACCGTGTTGAAAAGCCAATCCTAGGCTAGAACTAAAAAGAAAAAGAGAGAGAAAACTCTCCAAACAGAAAAACTTTCTATCTCTCTTATAAAACGCACTGCGAACTGAGCCAGGGCAAAAATCATTTCAAGCACGGGTGCTTTAACCACAAAGTCCAATAAATCTTAAGTTAGTTCTCGTGGGCCTTAAAAACCTTCGCTAAGGACTGAGGCTAAGGCTAGACAGATTTGGATCTTGATTGGTACTAGAGTACCTTTTAGGCCTATGGTCAGCATTCTAACCTAATCTAAGCTCAAATGAAAAAGCACTTATCTGAAGCTATTAAGAACTTCATGGTCTAGAACAAGGGTTGAAACCTTAAGTTTTTGCTAAGGGACTAGCAAAAGCTAGGCATGGGGGGTATGATGAGAACCTCATCATGAGCCATAACTAGCTCATTTTGACCTAATACAAATGATAAAAGCTCCTACATAACTCAAGGAAAGGCTTAACTCAGAGAATTCTGAGTTTAAGGAGAAAATAAGTCAAAAGGGGTAAAAATGCGATTTTACCAGTATAATCTGCATACAGGTCCAAATATAGGTCAAACAAACCAAATAAGAAGGAAAGTGGGATGATCTGATAAGGGCTACAGCAATTCCAAGGAACTAAATGATAATATGTAACCCTAAAACAAACCTACTTCAATTCACGAGGTTCAAGGCAAAGCAAAAATGGAATAAACCCTCTAAAATTCATAGAAAAATAATCTCTAGGGTTTAGAACCTTCAATTTGACCTTAGGAACCCATCTTGACCGACATTGAGAACCATACCCAATTAATAACTTAATTTGGGTTTTTGCGTAAATTGACCAGTCAAACAAGGTTTAATCTAGAAATAAAATTCACCATCAGATTCCTTAGGTCCTAATTAGTCATGTATAAAATCTTGGGCCTAAGAAGAAACCTTATTGACCAACTTTACACTTTGGTCCTCATATATTTACTTTTTGGCCCTCAACTTTTGAACCCTCGCATTTTGGCCCCTAACTCTCCTTCGTTCTTTGCGTTCAGGTCCCCCTGCAAAACCTGCCAGCACCATGCTCCGGCGACCTTGCGCGGAGCATGGCGCCGCGCAGGGTGAGGGGGAGAGCCTGGCAAGTAAACCGGGGGTGCCCTGCGTCGTCAGCCGTCGCAGGGACACCCCCCTGGTCGCTGTAACCCACCATACCGGCCGTGCGAACGCACGGACGGTATGGGTTTCCATCTCCGGCGTCCTCCGGCGAGGGAGACACGTCGTCTCCCTCCGCCTTCCTCCCTGATTCGATCCCTATAAATACCCCCGTCGCTCCACCGTTCTTCCGAGCTCGGATCTGACGGAGATACCCCCTCAATTCCTCTCTTCCCACTCCGACAGACGCCCTCCTTGCTCCGGCGGCCTCTCCTCCTCCTCCTCGTCGCCCTGCCGCACTACCAGCTGCAGGGTTGCCCTCCATCGCTCTTCCCGCGCCACACCGCACCCAGCTGGCGCCTCTCCAGCCCTTTCCTCGCCGTCGCCCCTTCCCCCGGGCACCTTCTTCTCCGGCGACAGTCGATACGACTGTCGCCCGCTCCGGCCCCTCCTCCTCCTCCTAAGTAGGTAGAACTCCTCCTCTTCCTCCCCTCTTCCTTTTCCTCACTTTAAACATCTACTGTCGCCCTCGATTCCGACCCCTCACCCTCACCTTCTCCGCCTCCGACCATCCTCCGGCGAGCCACTCCCATCACCCCAGCAACCCACACGGCTCGCCGACCACCGCAGAACCTCCGCCTCCTCACCCTGATCAACCCCCGCTCTTCCACTTCCCCCACATCACCCTCTGCAACCCCACCGAACAAACCCATCTTCCGACCCACAGTCCGACCTAGGGCAGCCCTTGCACGCCGCCCCACGCCTCGCCACCACCCACACGAGCTTCGCCGCACTCTGGCGAAGCTCCCGGCACCTTCTGATTAGGCCGAGAGGCCATTTTGCTGTGAACAGGTCACCCGACCTCCGCCGCCATTGCCGTGCAGAAGGAGCTGCTTCCGCCTGCAGCTGCAGGCGCGCCACGCCCAGATTCGACTCCCAGGCCGTGCGAGGCATTTCGACAAAGCGTCAGGCTGCAGCTGAAGCGAAGCCCTCGCGCGAAGGCCTCGCGTAACACCGCGATTACCAGCTGTTTCCTCCGCGCAGGCGCCAACTCGGGGTGGGACATTTAGTCCCACTTCGGAAAACTCTGAAGAGGCGCAGCGGTATAAAGTGAAAAAGTGCTGGGGCTTGTTGCCTCAGCACACGGGGTGAGGTCCCCTTCACCCGCTCGGTTACCCGGTCTCGTCCGCGCTCACGCCCCGCGGACCTGACCCGACCCGACTTAGACTAACCTGCACTCCTCGCCCACCACACACGCCGGTGGGCCTGGACCCGGGCGCGACCCGCGTACCCGATTACCCGGATGCTCTGGGAGAGCCTTCCGAAGAGCAATTCAGAGAAAGAGAGATGCGGGGGTGGGGGAGGGTAGAGTAGGTTTTGCCCTCTGACGTAAACTATGAAGTGTGCAGGCACAGGTGAAGAAGAAGGACCGCGGAAGAAGAAGAAAGCTAAGGGAGACACTGTAGCAACAAGCGGTTTAAGTCGTCTGATTGGAATATCAAACGACGTCCTGAAGGGAAAAGAAGAAAGAAGGAGAGACGACGTCCTGACAGGAAAAAGAAAAGAAGAAAGAAGAAGATCTGAAGAACAAAAGAACAAGGAAGAACAACAGAAGAAGAAGAGGACCACAAGGAGATAAACACAGAAGAAGAACAGGAAGAACAAAAGCTAAAGAGAGAGAGAGACAAAGAGAAAGAAAGAAGAAAAGAAGAAGAACTCAAACTTTCATCTCTCTCCCTCTCTCTCTCTCTTTATTTTTTTGTAATAGAACATGTATATCTCTAGAATACAACTTGCTCCCTGAGTTCGACCTCGGGAACTCTTTTATCTTCCGAGTAAAAAAAATTATATATTTGAAATGATGGCAATAACCGGCTATACTACAACGACATAACAATAAAACCCGGTTATCTCTCGAAGCCAACGTTATCAAACATCCTGGAGCCAATCCAACAAATACATATTCAAATCATCAATCATCTGAATCAGGGGCTCCAATCTTTCAATGGAAGGTATTGGCTAAACTTCTAAAGATTGTATGATATTCCTCAAGCTAGCCAAAACCTTATCTTGAACCTGGCTACCCTGAACCAAATGAGTTGGTTTAGGGTTGGGCGGGTTTGGGATCAGTGCAGGGAAATTAACGAATTAAGATTCGTTATACCCTTCATGATAATTGGTCATTTCGGATTGTTCAAAAGTTGGTGATGACATAAAGGCAGTGTAATCAAAGGATGGGTAAGGATCAGTGTATCCTTCTTGATTGTAGATCGTATTATGTTGTTCATGAAAGAGTGGCGATCTATAATCGATGTGGCTCTGAGAACGATAAAAATCACAATCATAGGGTTCAGGGTTAAACCCTAAACACGGAGATCCAGAACTGTATCCCCAATCCAAGTTATTCCAACTAACTGATGGTTGATTACAGTACGAGTCGGGATAATCGTCATGTTGAGAATAATTCAAAATAGGAGAGAAAGAGCGAGAATGCGTATAATATGTGAAAGGATTCATGATAAACGGGAGGAAGAAAAGTACCCTGCAATACAAGCAATCAAGCCTGTCCTTAAGTGGGCTAGCCTAAAGACCTACGAACTCCCACAACCCGTCTTGAGATAAGGGAACGATTTGATCTACTTCTGTCTGTTCAATCCAACCAGTTAGAAGGAGGGACTGGGGAGAAGGTTCTTCCTTCGACTTACGCCTCCGGTTCCTAGTGTACCCCGCAGCCGCGATCGTTTGATTCTACTCCCCTAGCTAGACATCAGATTGAATAGTAGAAACATACTAATCGAAAATAATCTTGTTCTGGGCTCTGAAGAGCGAGTCGAATCCTTAAGGCCAACGTCTACTCTATTTTATTTAGGGCTAGGTTTCAATGTGCTTTGGAATGTGATGGGCCCTTTATCTGGGTTGTGCCCTTAATAATTGATTGATTTGTGTGTGCATGCACAACCAGCGATTTTCAAGCAAGATTACTTTTGATGTGGTGAATTTTAGGATTCAAATCTTACTTAGTAGCTTTTAGGATTCAACTTTAGGTGTTTTCAAATAAATTTTGTTGGCACACCAGGTTTTCAAGCACAGGTGAAGATGTTTTCCTTGAAAACTTAAAAGAATGTGGAGTTCCTGGTAAATCCCTAAGAGTTGAACCAATGTGGCAGCTACTTGATGAGTTGATTTTAATTGAAGTGGTGTGGCCTAATCAACTCAAACAATTGGCTTGTTGCACCACTTAATTAGGCACACAAGTGATTACCTAATCTGATTTCTACTCAATAATGTGTTTGGATGTGTGTACAGGTTCCAAAGATTGATTTACCGGTTGAGTTTGAAAATCAGATGAGGTTGTGTACCTCTGTGAGATTTTTTTTTAATTTTTCTTTTTAAATGTGGAGGTTGAGGCGAGTATGGGTGTCAAACAACAAACAATCTAACCTTAAAGTTTATAAGAACACCTAGGTTGATTGATGTTTGTGTTATTATGTAGTGAAATGAAAACTAATGGGTGGGAGGTGGGGGATAACTTACAGAACCTTCAACAACACTTTACTCCAATCTACCGCTTTTGCTTGTCTCAAAAGAGTACCTGTAATGACAATAAGAAAGGAGAGAAGTGAGCTAAATAATTTGTAAGTTATAAAATGCGAAAAAAAATCAAAGATCGTCGCCTCCCCGGCAGCGGCATCAAAATGTTAAACGCTCCGAGTTGCTACGCTAACGTGTTTGGTTTTGAAAAACCTGTCGTCGTAGTATGAAAGCAAAGAACTCGCATTCAACAAATAAATTTATACCGGAATAGAAATCACAGGTCAAACTTAGGGAGGCAAACGTTTGATTTAAAAAATACGCGTTTGTTTTATTTGTTACGAAGTAGAATAATTAATTAGAAACTAACTATTTACAATAAATAGAAGAGAAAGAGAGAAAATGAGAGAGAGAGAGAATATTACAAACAAAAATAAAAAAAGAGATGTAGAATGAACATGAAATTCATTACCAGAAGGATTGTTCGTTACACTAAACATTACGACTAAAAAGTAGGCAAATGATTACACTAGAAAGCAATAAATCTACTCTAGAAAGCAGTAAATCTATTCTAAAAAGCAGTAAAACGAATGAGGAGAGAGATATCCTCCTCGACGGTCGCTTGGAGGGCAAGCCGAACGAGACGACACCTGGACGACGGGGAATGGAATAGGACGAAGGAGGATGAAGCGAGAAGAACGGGAACGGGGCAGCATGTCATCGTTATCGCGGGATCCGCTTCCAAAAGGGGGACGAAAATTTGACTTTATCTCGCGAGAAGCATCCCGAGTGTGGGACAAGCTTCTCTTGAGTTTTGGAGAGGGAGAGAAGAGAAGGAAGGGATGAAGATTTTGTATGGAGGAGGCCTCCTTTTATAGTTACAAGGAATGAGGGCAAATTGGTCTTTTAAATCTCAAAACATTAAATAAGGGTTCTTTAGTGACGAATAAAACCATCGCTAAAGCCCCATCGTGGCCGTAGTGGGGCGCCCGCTCATCTTCCGCGCCTCCCACGTCCTCTGAATCTCGGCCTTTCGATCGTGAGATCGAACGGCTGAGAGCGCTTCTCGCCTGCCTCTTCTGCGCGCAACGCCCGCATGTGATCTCGCGTCACATGCGGGCATGCGATGCGGCGTGAAATGGATTGAGCTCCCGCAGCTGCTCGATCGCGATCGAGTGGTCGCAAAGGCCGCTTACTCATGCCCCAGCAACCGCTCACGCAGGCTCGAACGCGCGCCTCGCCTTCTCGCGAGCGCGTTCTCCCGCTGCGCTACAGCGGCACTTGTGTCGCAGAGATGAATTCAGGCGTGCACATCCACAGCCGTTGGATGCGCATCCAACAGCGGAGAATCATCGAAGAAGAGAGGGTGCGGTGAGTGCAGCGGCCGGTTGGGTGGCTAAGATGGCACCACGTGGCGCTATCTTGGCCGTCCATCTTCTAGATGATGTAGATGGTGCCGCGGTTGTCGGATTGAGTCGATTTTTGTGCCATTAGGCTGCGATCGTCGATCTGAATCCATCCATGCAGTCGAATTTGTCATTTGAAGTGTGGATTGAAACCATCTTGGCCCTTGATCTTCTGGGGTTCCCCGACCTCTATCTGATGCTACATATGTCTGATTAGGGCGATCTTGGAGTCGTTGAATTCCAATCGTCGCCCTGATCACATCTGTATGGTTGGATCTTCGATCCGAGGACACGATAAAAATTTTTCCCTATCCATGAACATAAAAGGAGACAATTAACCTCCATTTTATTCAAACTAATCTAAATGCAAGATGATGAATGTTATGCAATATTTATAGTATGCAATGCAATTCTATGCTTAAGAACATGCATAAATAGGCATCTTATGCAATGTAAACATGTTTACATCAGAAGGCTTAGGAAGGTCGGGTGCACCAGGTCCGCAGGTGAAATATCACGAATGAGGCATGTGAGGACGCAGGGGCCCTCACCCCCCTGTGTGTTAGTTGAGGCAGTAAGCTAGAGGCATAAAATCAATTTATGAGCCTCTTTGTGGCCGCCCGCTTCCTAGGCTATAGGTGGTGGCGTCTGTGATTAGAGTGGCTGCTGAGGATGGAATGCCTAATCGAGGCTTTGGAACAAGACCTGGAGTGCAATCGCGTCTCCTGGAGATATCGCCTAGAGCTGCAGGTGCTGAAGATAGCTTCAATCTTCATTCGAAGCTTTGCGGTAATGGCACAGAGGAGCGAAACCTGAGAAATAGAAATATAGCCTCACGGCCACATTAGAACATCTCATAAGCATCACCAAACCACGGCGAAGGTAGTGGCGGTGGTTTCTTGAAGTTTGAGTGCCTGAGGTGGCCAGACGGAGTCGGGAATGACGGCGGAAAAGTGGGTTGTTTGGTGGATGATGTGGGCAAGTGGCATATAAGGAGGGGTTTTGTAGAGGGTGGTGTGCCGAAGGTCGTGAGGTGGTTGGCGAGGCGTTTGGTGGTCTATGGTAGTGGCGCGGGCTCACTGGAGCCCGACCGGTCGTGGATAAGACGGTGAGGGAGATTGATGTAAACACGTTTACACTACTTTAGATGTCTATTTATGCATATTTTTAAGCATAGGATTGCATTGCATGCTATAAATATTACATAACATGCATCATCTTGCATTTAAAGTAGTTTGAATAAAATGGAGGTTAATTATCTCCTTTTATGTGCTTGGACAGGGCAAACTTTTTATTGGGGCCTCGAATCGAAGATCCAACCGTACAGATGTGATCAGGGCGATGATTGGAGTTCAACGACTCCAAGATCGCCCTAATCAGGCATCTGTAGCATCAGATAGTGACCAGGGAGCCCTAGAAGATCAAGGGCCAAGATGGTGTGAATCCACACTTCAAACGACAAATCCGACAGCACAGATGGATTCGGATCAAAGATTGCAGCCTAACGATGCAAAAATCGAGTCAATCCGACACCCGTGGCACCATCTACATCAGCCAGAAGATGGACGGCCAAGATGGCACCACGGTGCACCATCTCGATCGCCCAATCACCCGCACACACCCGCTGAAGCCCCCACATCCGCCCTTCCCCGCCACTAGATCAAGATCCAACGGCTACAACGTGCCGCGCTGAAGTTAGGCGCTCGACACAAATGCGCCCCCAATGCGTTGGTCGAGCTTCGCGTTAGACCGCCGTTCAAGCTGCGCCATGCTGAAATTGAAGCAGGGGCGCGCCTTCGATCGAGCGTCGGATCGCAATCCAACGGCTGCGCACGCTCAATCAAGATGACGCACTATTACACATGCGGTGGTAACGTGGCAGATCCCGCGACGACGACAACGTGCTGCCCCGTTCCCATTCTTCCACTTTGTCCTCCTTCGTCTTGTTCTGTCCTCCTTCGTCCAGGCGTCGTCCCATCCGACTCGTCCTCCAAGCGACCGTCGAGGAGGATATTTCTCTCTCTTCTTTGTAATGCTTTCTAGAGTAGATTTACTGCTTTCTAGTTTTATCATTTTTCCCGCTTTCTAATGTAATGAACAATTGTTCTGATGATGAAATTCCATGTTTATTCTATATCTCATTTTGGTTTTTGTTTGTAATATTCTCTCTCTTATTCTCTCTCTCTTCTATTTATTGTAGATAGTTAGATAGTTCTAATCAATTGAATTACTTCGTGACAAATAAAACAAACGCGAGTTTTTAAATCAAACGTCTGCCTCCCTGAGTTCGACCTGGGATTTTCAATTCCAAAATAAATTTTATTTGTTGAACACGAGTTTTTGCGCTTTCAAACTACAACGATAGGTTTTCAAAACCAAACATGTTAGCATAGCAACTAGACGTTCAACATTTTGGCACCGTTGCTGGGGAAGCGACAATCTTTGATTTTTTATTCGCGTTTTCTAACTTACAAATCATTTACCTCACTTCTCTCCTTTCTTATTGTGATTGCAGGTACTCTTTTGAGACGAGCAAATGCAGTAGATCGGAGAAAAGTGCTGTTAAAGGTTCTGTGAATTATCCCCCACCTCCCACCCATTAGATTTCATTCCACAACATAATAACACAAACATCAATCAACCTAGGTGTTCTTATAAACTCTAAGGTTAGATTGTTTGTTGTTTGACACCCATACTCACCCCAACCTCCACATTAAAAGAAGAAAATTAAAAAAAAAATCTCACAGAGGTACACAACCTCATCTGATTTTCAAACTCAATCGGTAAACCAATCTTTGGAGCTGGTACACACATCCAAACACATAATTGAGTAGAAATCAAATTAGGTAATCATTGGTGTGCCTAATTAAGTGGTGCAACAGGCCAATTGTTTGAGTTGATTGGGCCGCGCCACTTCAATTAAAATCAACTCATCAAGTAGCTGCCACTTAGGTTCAACTATTAAGGATTTACCAGGCACTCCACATTCTTTTAAGTTTTAAAGAAAAACATCTTCACCTGTGATTTCAAAACCCGGTGTGCCAACAAAACTTGTTTGAAAACACCTAAAGTTGAATCCTAAAAGCTACTAAGCAAGATTTGAACTTTAAAATTCACCACATCAAAAATAATCTTGCTTGAAAACCATTGTTTGTGCATGCACATACAAATCAATCAATCATTAAGGGCACAACCCAGATAAAGGGCCCATCACATTCCAAAGCACATTCAAACCTAGGCCAAAATAAAACAGAGTAGACGTTGGCCTTAAGGATTCGACTCACTCTTCAGAGCCCAGAATGAGATTATTTTTTATTAGTTTGTTTCTACTGTTCAATCTAATGTCTAGCTAAGGGAGCAAAATCAAATGATCGCGGCTGGGGGGTACACTAGGAACCAGAGGTGCAAGCCGAAGGAAGAACCTTCTCCCCAGTCCCTCCTTCTAACCGGTTGGATTGAGCAGACAGAAGTAGATCAAATCGTTCCTTTATCTCAAGATGGGTTTTGGGAGTGTATAGGTCTTTAGGCTAGCCCACTTAAGGACATGTTTGATTGTTTGTATTGCAGGGCACCTTTCTTCCTCCCGTCTTTCATGAATCCTTCCACATATTACACGCATTCCCGCTCTTTCCCTCCTGTTTTGAATTATCCTCAACATGACGATTATCCCAACTCGTACTGTAATCAACCATTAGTTAGTTGGGATAACTCGGATTGGCGATACAGTTCTGGACCTCCATGTTTAGGGACTAACCCTGAACACTATGATTGTGATTTCTGTCCTTCTCAGAGCCACATTGATTATAGATCGTCAACCTTTCATGAACAACCTAATACGATCTACAATCAAGAAGCATACACTGATCCTTACCCATCCTCTGATTACACTACCTTTAGGTCCTCACCATCTTTTGAACATTCTGAAATGACCTATTATCAGGAAGGGTATAACGAATCTCAATTCGTTAATTCCCCTGCATTGATCCCAAACCTGCCAAACCCTGAACCAACTCATTTAGCTTAGGGTAACCAGGTTCAAGAAAAGGTTCTACTAACTTGAAGAATATCATACAATCTTTAGAAGTTCATCCAATACCTTGCATCGAGAGATTGGAGCCTCTGATTGAAATGATTGATGATTTGAATAAGTATTTGTTGGATTGGCTCCAGGATGTTAAGGATAAGAATCCGGGTGAGTTTCTACTTGGGAAGTTAGCGAAATTGAGGATGAGATTTGTGGTCACTTTGATTCAATCATGGGATGATTCCCAGGATGAACCCTCTTCAAGAGAGCCAATTTCAGAACCCGCTCAGGCACCTGTTGGGGGGGACACGTGTTACGAGGCTGACCAGATTGAATTAGAGCAACCAATTAGGGATGATCTGATTTCTTCACCTGAGATCCCTGAGCCGAGGTACGAGGAAACGTATGTCTCCATGGATCAGAAAGTGACAGATGATTTTGGGACATGCATTAATACGGATCTTGATTTCCTTGATTCTGATGGTGAAGATTCAAGTTGCGAAGTCTCACGCGAGTTTTCAGAACATGATTTTTGTGAGACGAGTGGGTCTGAGGAATTTGAAAGATAATTTGATAGCCCAAGAACTGAGGAAACTGATCCTATTAGGGCACACATTACGGATCTAGAATCGCATTTTCTGGAGGATTTAATTCAATGCCCTGATTGTCAGTTACACCCCGTTAAGCTTATCGATGATTCTATTTCTGAGATAATTAAACCCAAGTCAATTTTGATTCAGCTACATCATTTAAACTTGGAGATTTCAAATGGGGTGATTAATATGCAAGAGGTCCTGGAATTTGACATGCTGAATGAGGAGAATAGGAGCTGGGAAATTTTGATTTGGGAAGCAAGTTCTAGAGGAAGTACAAGACTAAGTCGAAGGGTTCCTATTAAGATGAAACCATCAAACCAAAACCCTTTCGACATTTGTTCTGAGGATGTCCAACCCAAGCACACATTCAATGATTATCCATTTGAGCTTGAATTCTCTGTGACCAGACTTTTTGGTCTTGGGTTGCATCCTCATAAATCGCAGGGCCGACCCCGCTTGCATATTGATTTTAGGTTTTGGGTAATTTCTATCCAGAACCTAAGATATTCTCAATTGTGAGGTATGGGTCTACACCACAATTTGGTCCACATCTGTGGACCTCTGCTGACAGGTCAGAGGTTTCTTATGTTTATTCTGATTCTGAGCTGCACTTGTGAATTCTTTATTTCTCTTCTTTGTATAGTGTGCCTAGCTGAATGCATTAAATTCAGCACGTATACAGTTCTTTTTAGTTTTCATCTCGGAGCGGACCTGACATTCATGCAATTCAGGTGCTTTCTACGCTATTCCACTCTGTTTTTTTTTTTTTTAATACAATGAGGACATTGCATTAGATAGGCATGGGGGGGTGGATATTCATCTCTGAATTTATTAGTCAGCTCCGTAGATTTGTTTTATTTTCTTTATAAAAAAAAAATTTGTGGAATTAGGAAAGAGAACTTAGGTTTAAGAAAATTTTCAATCTTAGGAAATACTACATTATGATTTGAACACAAAGATCCTTCAGGTCTTTGGACTTAATTAGCCCGTGTATCCACTAAAATGTGGATTTGTCTTTCGAGTCCTCACCATCTTAATTCTATCGTAATTGGAGTAAATAAGTTTGGGTGATAAGTACATGACTTATCAACCCGTCCTCTGATTTAAGGGAACTTCGAGTTTCTAGCATCTACACACTTTCTGTGCATTGACTCATTGTTCGACGATTCTAACGGAAATTGGGTAGCTAATGAACCTTCTAGGGTGATATGGCTGGCAAGTTATCGTGGGTAACTGCCCATAGGTAGGTTGTCCAGAGCCCAGTCACTGGACCTTTCTCTTTTTGCTGCCTTTAGGTAAATCTTAGACCAAGGAAGCCACCTAACTAAAAAGAGAAAAAGAAAATCAAAAAGAAAAGAAAAAGAAAAGGAGAAAAGAAAAAAAAAGAAATAAGCCACACTTCGCTTCACGAGTATGGCTGGCAAGTTGTCGGTGGTAACAGCTCATCGACCGGTTGTCCAGAACCCAACTCAGTAAATGCACTGAAAATTCCCAAAATACTTAAGAAGAAGCGGAGAAGTAGAATAAATCGGGAAGATGTACACTGGATTCACCCTTGTGTTGACCCCATAAAAATAAAAGTAGGGAGAAAGCTACCGGTTGTAAAGATACACTGATGAGAACCTCATCATGAGCCATAACTAGCTCATTTTGACCTAATACAAAGGATAAAAGCTCCTACACATCTCAAGGAAAGGCTTAACTCAGAGAATCCTGAGTTTGAGAAGAAAACAAGTCATAAGGGGTAAAAATGCAATTTTACCAGTATAATCTGCATACAGGGTAATTCAGGGCCCAAACATAGGTCAAAGCAGCTTAATAAGAATAAGAGTGGGATGAAATGATCTAGCAAGGGCTACAGCAATTCCAAGAAACTAAATGATAATCTGTAACCCTAAAACAACCCACTTCAATTCACAAGGTTCGAGGCAAAGTAAAAATAGAATAAACCCTCTAAAATTCATAGAAAAATAATCTCCAGGGTTTAGAACCTTCAATTTGGCCTTCAGAACCCTTTTTGACCTACATTGAGAACCATGCCCAATTAATAACTTAATTTGGGTTTTTGCGTAAATTGACCGGTCAAACAAGGTTTAATATGGAAATGAAATTCACCATCAGATTCCTTAGGTCCTAATTAGTCATGTATAAAAACTTGAGCCTAAGAAGAAACCTCCTTGACCGACTTTACACTTTGGTCCTCATATATTTACTCTTTGGCCCTCAACTTTTGAACCCTCGCATTTTGGCCCCTAACTCTCCTTCGTTCTTTGCAATCAGGTCCCCCCTGCAAAACCTGCCAGCACCATGCTCCGGCGACCTTGCGCGGAGCATGGCGCCGCGCAAGGTGAGGTGGGGGACCTGGCAAGTAAACCGGGGGTGCCCTGCGTCGTCAGCCGTCGCAGGGACACCCCCCTGGTCGTTGTAACCCACCATACCGGCCGTGCGAACTCACGGACGGTATGGGTTCTTGTTTCCGGCCATCCTCCGGCGAGGGAGACACGTCGTCTCCCTCCGCCTTCCTCCCTGTTTGATCCCTATAAATACCCCCCGTTGCTCCACCGACCGGGGCAGCCTGGATCTGACGGAGAAAATCCCCAACTTTCTTCTCTTCTTCCTCCGGCAGACGCTCACCAGCTCCGGCGGTTTCCTCCCCCTCCACCTCTTCGCTCTGCCGCAATACCAGCAGCAGAGACTTCCTCCCCTGCTCTTCCCGCGCCACGCCGCACCCAGCTGGCGCCTCTCCGGCTCTCTGCTCGCCGCCGCCCCTTTCCCTGAGCATCGTCTTCTCCGACGACAGTCGATACGACTGTCGCCCTGTTCCTCCCCCTTCGTCCCTGCAAGTAAGCTAGAGCTACTCCCCTTCTTCTCCTCTTTCTTTCCCAGCTTTCAATTTATTCAATTAAGCCCTCGACCGACCCTGCCCATCGTCACCCCCTTCGTCTCCGACCACCCTCCGGCGAGCCGCTCCCATCACCTCAGCGACCCACACGGCTCGCCGACCACCGCAGGACCTCCGCCTCCTCACCCTGATCAACCCCCACCCTGCCACTTCCCCCACATCACCCTCTGCAACCCCACCGAACAGACCCATCCTCCGCCCCACAGTCCGACCTAGGGCAGCCCTCGCACGCCGCCCCGCGCCTCGCCACCACCCACACGAGCTTCGCCGCACCCTGGCGAAGCTCCTGGCACTTTCTGATTAGGCCGAGAGGCCGTTTTCTTGTGAACAGACCACCCGACCTCCGCCGCCATTGCCGCGTAGGAGGAACTGCTTCCGCTTGCAGCTACAGGCGCGCCACGCTCAGCGCCACGCCCAGATTCAACTCCCAGGCCTTGCGAGGCGTTTTGGCAAAACACCAGGCTCGCAGATAAGGCAGAAAGCTTCGCGTGACGCTGCAATCTCCCGCTGATTTCCCCGCTGCGGGCGCACAATTGAGGTGGGACATTTAGTCCCACCTCGGAAAAGCCTGAAGAGCCGCAGCGACATAAGATGCAAAAGTGCTGGAGGCTTACTGCCTCAGCACACGGGGTGAGGTCCCCTTCACCCGCCCGGTTACCCGGTCTCGTCCGCGCTCACGCCCCGCGGACCTGACCCGACCCGACCCGACTTAAGACTGACCTGCACTCCTCGCCCACCACGCACGCCGGTGGGCCTGGACCTGGGCCTGACCCGAACCCGGTTACCCGGCAGCTCTGGGAGAGCTTTCCCAAGAGTGGTTTCAGAGAGAGAGAGAGACGCGGGGGGGAAGGGTAGAGTAGGTTTTGCCTCTGACGAAAAGCTCTGAAGTGTGCAGGCACAGGCGAAGAAGAAGACCCGCGGAAGAAGAAGGAAGCTGATGTAGCAACAGGTAGTTAAGTCGTCTGATTTGGAAATCAGACGATGGCCTGAAGGGAAAAGAAGAAAGGAGGGGTGACGTCCCTGGCTGAAAAAGAAAAGAAGAAGCTGACACTTAGCCGCAGGGAGGAGAAACAAGAAGAAACTCTAAAGAAGAGGCTGAGCAAGGCAGAAGAAGAGGAAAGGCTGCAGAGAAGAAGTACAGCAGAGCCAAGGAAGAAGAAACCTTCACAGAAGAGACTGCAGAAAAAGAAGAAGAGAGGCCAAGACAGAAACCAAGGAAGAAGAAGAAGGAGATCTGAAGAAAGAAAGAGGAGCATCACCTCTGCAGAACAAAGAAGTAGGAGATCTGAAGAAAGAAAGAAAGAAGAACATCACGAGGAGAAAACAAAGAGAACAACAAATTCTTTCCCTCTCTCTTTCTTTATTTTGTAAAAGAAATATGTATATCTCTAGAATACAACTTGCTCCCTGAGTTCGACCTCGGGAACTCTTTTATTTTCCGAGTAAAAAAATTTATATACTTGAAATGTTGGTAATAACTGGCTATACTACAATGTTATAACAATAAAACCCGGTTGTCCCGAACCAACCAATTCATTTTGGCGCCGCTGCCGGGGAGCAACGGCTATTCTAGAGGTAAACATTCCTGTTTCTTTTAATTTCTGATAATCTCCTCTCTTTTGTGCAGCTACAGGAACTCAAGAAGACAAGCAACCACACGACAACCACTCCGAAGACAGGTAAATTTTTCCTCTCACTATTAACCCCTAAACTCTAAAGAGGAAGAAAAGAAAAGAACAAGTAATATAGGGCTAACCTGTCTTCCATACTTAGTAACCATAAAGAGTTGCATGTTTTCAACTCATCACTCCTGCACACTATTAAGGGTATTTAAGGGCTAACACATTCTTGCTTGAGCCCTGATTGCCCAACAAAGAGTTAAATGGACCAAGTAGAGCCAACATAAGGTTAAACATTAGGATTTCAGTAGAGACACACCCCTTAATCAAGAATTGAGGAAATTCAAAAGAGGTGTGCCCAGGCCATTGATTGAAAATAATTAACAAGAAAAATCCTAAACAATTGGCTCTCTCTTTAAACACTTGAACCCTAAAAGAAAGGACCCAAAAAGCTCTCAAAGAAAACAAGAGGTAAAGTTGACCCCTTTGGGTTAACCAACCTTAAATTAGGTCACTCTTTGCACTTAAAAAGACTAAAGTTCAAGTGAAACCTTAAGCACCCTGATCTTAAAATTGGTAGACTTAAGAGGTCAAGATCCCCATTCTGGTCTACCTGGAACCGCAGTGACAAGAGAGGTCGGGTGGGGGAAACCCTGTAACCCGTGGGGACGCTCTACCGTGTAGGGGTCTTCGCGGGACTCTCCCTCTCTGGCTGCCCAGGTAATTCTCAGGTGGACGATCTTTCTGATCAAGGGGTCCATCTGCCCCGCACCTCTATAGTCACCCAACACATTTTTGGGTGTCTTGATTGGGTCCAGCACCTTCTAAACTTACCTCTTCCAAACAGTGCATGTACGGAAGGAGGTCCCTAAGACCACCCTTAAGACCTCCATTAGAAATTCGCTCTCGTCAAGGCCAAGCCTCGACGCCCGTGTTTGTGCAGCAACACCCTCACATTATTCTCTCCTCTGATTCAGAACCAAGTTCTTCTTCTTCCCCCATCATGGCTCAGCCAGTTGAGGAAGAAAATAATCTGGAACACCAGCTCCAGTGACTCAATGACCTCTTCCAAAACTTCGTGCACCCACCACAGCGTCCTATGATGCGGGACCACTACAATCCTGCTGCGGTGGCCATTGAGCCTCGAGTCAGAATCCCGACTGGAGGACCTGATTCCGAACTAAAGCCCAACATGATTCATGCTATACCTAAATTCCATGGGCTTAATTCTGAAGATCCCTTCCAGCACATCAAACAGCTAAAGCATCTGGCCCACACTTTTGGATCAGATGCGCAAAATCGGGATATTCTTCTCATGAAGATGTTCTCCTTTTCTCTTATGGACAAGGCCGCCCATTGGTATCAAACTCAGACCCGACCGATCAACACTTGGGAAGAACTTCAATCCGAATTTTTGAAAAAGTTTTTTCCCGTTGGTCGGACCAACGCCTTGCGCCATCAGATTACACACTTCACTCAACAATCAGGAGAACCTCTCCATGAGGCATGGGATCGTTTTCAGGATCTCATGAGAAAGTGCCCCCATCACGGAGTTCCTAAATGGGAACAAGTCCAATCTTTTTACCAGGGACTCCGTGAGGACATCCGCCTTTTCGTCAATGCAACTTGCGGAGGAAACATCATGGGTCAACATGAAGACACCGTATGGGAGATTCTCGAAAACATGTGCGAGAACTCCATCAACAATGACTCCATGGGATTATTCGACAGGACGAATACCCACGCAGCGACGAATCTTAAGGGAGCACATGAGACGCAGGGCCTGTCCGCATCAGTCGGCCTGGAATTAATGGCCAGTCGATTGGACAAGGTCTCAATCATTGAAAAGAAGGTGGATGAGCTGACTCAGCACTTGCAGCGAGCCACCTCTGCGCGTAACTCCTTTGCACAACCTCCTTCCACACAGGAGACTGTGCAAAACATCCTCCACCGATCCTCCCCTGGGATGGATCCATATCCATCCCCATCTGATTCTTGGACTGGAAGATCATCCGATCCTTTCTACACCAGTCGGGGGAACTCCATTCCTCCTTTCCCTGATTCTCAGGAGGTTCCTCAGACCTGCGAGGACCTCAACGCCATCCAGAACGACCCATTCTCCAACACTTACAACCCTGGATGGCGAAACCATCCCAATTTTCAGTGGGCGGGAAATTCCCAAACCCAAAGACCACCTTTTCAGTCCCGCCCATAGCCCTCTCGTCACTACCAGCCGCCTCAGCCTCGGCCCAACCCTACTTATCCATCAGGGCCAAATCAAGATCAAATGTCCTTAATCCTTCAGACTCTGGCTGACATTCAAAAAACGAATGCAGCTATTCAAAAATAGCACAAGGACGAGCTTACAGAAGTTAAAACTCAACTGGCCCAGTTGGCAAATTCTCGCCAACCAGGCACACTCCCTTCCCAACCTCTTCCTAACCCAAATAACGTGCCAACCCAGAAGCGCGTTATGAATCCAAATTTAGGCCACGCCCAATGGATTTATCAGGCTCCTACTGCTCCATCTCCAGACGAGATGGAAGCCTCAACTTCTTATGCGGGATTTCAGCAGCAGCCACCCCTCCTACCAAACCCAAACCAAAATCAGGCCGGATTAAATTCTGTAACAACACGTAGTGGTAAGACAACTCAAGACCCGCATTATCCAAACCACTCCCAGCCTGATAACCATGACCCTAGGATAGTTATCCAAGGTACCGCTGTTCCAGATCCACAACCTGAACCTATCCTAGAAGAACCAACCAAGATCCCGTTTCCCGAGGCCCTGACCAAGGGAAAGAAGACCACCAAACCCGTGGCCCCTGAGGAGGACCTGGTCAAGCTCTTTGAGCAGGTCCACATAAACATCCCCTTGATGGATGCAATCCGCCACGTACCAGCTTACGCACGATTTCTAAAGAATATATGTACACCCCAGCGTAAGCCGCGAACCAAGGGAGGGAGCCCAATTGTTCTGTCAGAGCAAGCCAGCTCTGTAATCCTTAGTAGACTCCCACCCAAGGCAAAAGATCCTGGAACTCCCCTGATCTCCTGTAAGATAGGTGGTACCCAATTTGATAGAGCATTGTTAGACTTGGGTGCATCTATAAATCTGATACCCACATCCTTACTTGACCATCTAGAAGAATCTGAGCTGAAACCAACCGAGGTGACATTACAATTAGCAGATCGATCTATAAAGTCACCAAAAGGGATTCTCGAGGATGTTATCGTGAGAGTGCGGGATTTCTATTTTCCAGTGGACTTTATAGTCTTAGATATGGATGCACCTGAGAACCCTAGGGATACACCAATCATTCTAGGGAGACCTTTCTTGGCTACTGCCAGAGCCAACATCAGCTGTGAGGAGGGCCAAATAGAGCTTAAGTTTGGAGATCAAACACTGAAAATTGATATATTTAAGGCCCAACAAGGAATTAATTGCGGCGTCATCGAGCAAATTTGTGACATCAAGACTTTGGTTGATGAATCACACCTCCAGAATGACTTGAGTATGCCTCATCAACCACAGAAGGATCTTGACCCGCAAACAGAGGAGTCAAATCCAGATGTGAACAACCCAGTAACTCCCACCCTTGAACCTCACATCTATACTGAACCACCCGCTGCTGCTGAAAACCCCATCCTCGAACTGAAACCCCTTCCTGCTCACTTAAAATACGTTTTTTTGGGTTCTAATCAGACCCTTCCTGTAATTATCAACTCCAACCTCAGTCCTGAACAGGAATCCCGTCTGATTGTTGTCCTCCAGCAACATCGCAGAGCCATCGGATGGACTCTCGATGATTTGACTGGAATAAGTCCCTCTTATTGTACTCATCATATCTATTCAGAAGAGGGCACACGACCTTCTCGCGAAATGCAGAGACGCTTAAACCCCAATCTGCAGGAGGTCGTGAAAAAGGAGATCATCAAGTGGTTAGATGCCGGGATCATCTACCCGATCTCCGATAGTCGTTGGGTGAGCCCAATTCAGGTCGTGCCCAAGAAGGCAGGACTCACCACTATAACGACTGAGACCGGAGAAATCATTCCTACCCGATTAGCCAACTCGTGGAGAGTCTGTATAGATTACCGTCGACTCAATTCCTCCACGAAGAAGGATCATTTCCCACTACCCTTCATTGATCAAATTCTCGAAAAACTAGCGGGAAATAGGTTCTTCTGCTTTCTTGACGGGTACTCCGGTTATAACCAGGTGGCAATCCATCCTGAGGACCAAGAAAAGACCACGTTCACCTGCCCCTTCGGAACATACGCTTTCCGAAGGATGCCTTTCGGTCTTTGCAATGCACCCACTACTTTTCAGCGATGCATGCTTGCCATATTCTCAGATATGGTAGGTGATTATCTGGAAGTCTTCATGGATGACTTTTCAGTTTTCGGAGCATCATTCGACGATTGCCTCCAACACTTGGTCCAGATACTCAGGCGGTGCATCGATGTGAATTTGGTTCTTTCCTGGGAAAAGAGCCATTTCATGGTGCCTGAGGGAATTGTCCTGGGACACTCAATTTCGGAGAAAGGTATCCAAGTGGATCGAGCTAAGGTTAATCTGATTTCTCACCTTCCTATGCCTAGCTCGATCAGGGACATCCGATCCTTTTTAGGGCATGTCGATTTTTATCGACGATTTATCCCTGATTTTTCAAAAATCGCACGCCCCCTGACCACTCTTCTCTCCAAGGATGTTCCCTTCGAAATCTCCAAGGAATGCACTCAAGCATTTGAAATCCTGCGTGACCGAGTCACCCAAGCCCCGATCCTACAGTCCCCTGATTGGTCTCAACCCTTTGAGATCATGTGTGATGCATCCGACTTCGCTGTAGGAGCGATTTTGGGGCAGAAAAATGACAAGAAACCTGTGGTCATTTACTACGCCAGCAAAACACTCGATGAGGCTCAGCGTAACTATACGGTTACTGAGAAAGAGCTGCTAGCTGTAGTATTTGCCCTAGAGAAGTTCAGATCATACCTGCTGGGTTCCCATGTCATCATATACTCGGATCACACAGCTGTGAGGCATCTCCTTGCGAAGAAGGACGCGAAACCTCGATTGATCCGATGGATCTTGCTGTTGCAAGAATTTGACCTTGAGATTCGCGACAAAGTGGGAAAACAAAACGTGGTAGCTGATCACTTGTCCCGTCTTCCTTCTGAAATAATTGACCCTTCCGGACCCATCACTGAGCATTTTCCCGATGAGCACCTGCTGACTATTGGTACTAGCCTTCCATGGTTTGCTAATATTGTAAATTACTTGGCATCTCATCAGACCCCGTCCGATTGGCCGAAGGCCAAGAAAGACAAATTACGCTCCGATGCCAAGTATTACATTTGGGAAGACCCGTACCTCTTCCGCATAGGTGCCGATCAGATCATCCGGAGATGTGTCCCGGAAGGGGAAGTCAACAATATCCTCTCTTTCTGCCATTACCAGGCATGCGGTGGCCATTTTGCCGGGCATAAAACCGCATCAAAAGTCCTCCAGTGCGGCTTTTACTGGCCCACACTGTTCAAAGACGCATACAGTCATTGCAAGGCATGCAGTCGTTGCCAGACTTTGGGCAACATGAGCCATCGCGACATGATGCCTATGCAACCGATTCTAGTATGCGAAATCTTTGATGTTTGGGGGATTGATTTTATGGGCCCCTTTCCTGTTTCGGATGGTTTCGAATACATTCTGTTGGCTGTGGACTACGTGTCCAAATGGATCGAAGCCATACCGACCCGAACCTGTGATCACAAAATCGTTCTCAAATTCATTCATCAACACATTTTCTCAAGGTTCGGGATTCCTCGTGCAATAATCTCTGATGGGGGGACCCATTTCACAAATGCTCAGTTTAGGTCACTGATGACCAAATACGGGGTGTCTCACCGAATCTCTACTCCTTACCACCCCCAAACTAATGGTCTAGCTGAGCTGTCTAATCGGGAGATCAAGAAAATCCTGCAAGTCACTGTTCGACCTGACAGGAAGGACTGGTCGTCCCGACTTCCGGAAGCATTGTGGGCCTATAGGACCGCCCACAAGACCCAATTGGGCATGTCTCCCTTTAGACTGGTGTACGGAAAGGCATGTCACCTTCCCGTCGAACTGGAGCATAAAGCCTATTGGGCAGTACGGAACTGTAATCTAGATCTTTCCAAGGCTGGGACCCACAGAAAACTCCAAATCAGCGAGATCGATGAATTACGCATAGACGCGTACGAGAACTCGCAAATCTACAAGGAGCGGGTTAAAGCCTTCCACGACAAACACATCTCGAGAAAGATCTTTCATCCTGGTCAAAAGGTCCTACTCTTTCATGCCCGACTCAAACTCTTCCCAGGAAAACTGAGATCTAAGTGGGTCGGACCATATTTGGTCCGACAGGTTTTTGGAAATGGAGCAATCGAAATCAGTCCACTCAGCCACGATTCTGAACCTTTCATCGTGAACGGTCAGAGACTCAAGCCGTTCATTGATGTAACTTCTACTAATTTGGCTGAGGCATCTTATACCCTCCTTTCCCCTTGAGCTTATTGCGCCCAGCCGATGGCGTAAAACTCAGCGCTTAACGGGAGGCAGCCCGTCATTCTCGTTACCTGAAACTTGTTCTGACACCTTTTAGCACTCGAAGTTCACCCTTGTAGACAGCCGACCCCAACTCAGATGTTTGCATCTGGGATTTAAAATCGTCCGCAAAAATTCAACCCGACCCATCCACTCATCCAAATTTCTGTCTTAAGGAATGAACTAAGACCCCCTAGGTTACAATGAGGACATTGCAAATCTTAGGCATGGGGGGTATGAAAGAGCAAAACTTGTAAGAAAAGGATTCAAACAAAAAAATTCACATATGCCAAAAACACCATAAAAAAAAAAAAAAAAAAAAAATCGAAAAAGAATAAGAGGAAAAGAGAAGGAAATTTTGTGAAGGAGAAAAGAAACAAAATGAAAAAGGAGCACAAAATTATGAGAAAAAGTGATAGTCATTAGTAAGGAACTAAGGAATTAACTTAAGTTCTAGACCTCATTCAAGAAAAGTGCACAATGAGATTAGTAAAGAATGCAAACCTTAGGCATTCTTGAATAGACTCTTAGTACCCATTAAGATCTGGACACTCCTCAAGAGGTTGAGGAAAATGAAAAGCTGAAGTATTAGGTCTAAGGCTTAGGGAGTATTCGGCCTCGTTAACTAATTTTTGGTTTACGGGACTCAGTAACCTAAGCACCCTAACCTCACACACAGCCTGGTTCAGTAAGCGTAAAAATCAGAATCACGCAGAAGCGTCGCAAAAATCTAAAAAGATCACCTAGAATAGGAGCGGCCGATCAACACAAGATTGATTTGGACGAGTTCCCAGCGCGGAGAGGCAGGAAATCCCCTCGAAGATGCGTAACAAAATATCATCTCCTCGGTGCTTGTCTCTTAGGATATTTACATATCCTACTGGGGGCATGTAAGCACTCTGCTGGTTCAGATTCCATGGATGGCATTATCTCGAAGTGTCAATTGCCAGGGTCTGGATTCGGCCACGGAATACCATGGATGGGATTATCTCGAAATCTCAATAGCCAGGGTTCCGGGGGTTGCCATGGGCGGTGCTATCTCGAAGCATCGATCGCCAGGAACCCTTGAGGATTGATGATGGGAGCAAGGAATCTGATACAGACCGTGTTGAAAAGCCAATCCCAGGCTAGAACTAAAAAGAAAAAGAGAGAGAAAACTCTCCAAACAGAAAAACTTTCTATCTCTCTCTTACAAAACGCACTGCGAACTGAGCCAGGGCTAAAATCATTTCAAGCACGGGTGCTTTAACCACGAAGTCCAATAAACCTTAGGTTAGTTCTTGTGGGCCTTAAAAACCTTTGCTAAAAGACTGAGGCTAAGGCTAGACAGATTTGGATCTTGATTAGTACTAGAGTACCTTTTAGGCCTATGGTCAGCATTCTAACCTAATCTATGCTCAAATAAAAAAGGCACTTATCTAAAACTATTAAAAACTTCATGGTCTAGAACAAGGGTTGAAACCTTAAGTTTTTGCTAAGGGACTAGCAAAAGCTAGGCATGGGGGTATGATGAGAACCTCATCATGAGCCATAACTAGCTCATTTTGACCTAATACAAAGGATAAAAGCTCCTACACATCTCAAGGAAAGGCTTAACTCAGAGAATCCTGAGTTTGAGAAGAAAACAAGTCATAAGGGGTAAAAATGCAATTTTACCAGTATAATCTGCATACAGGGTAATTCAGGGCCCAAACATAGGTCAAAGCAGCTTAATAAGAATAAGAGTGGGATGAAATGATCTAGCAAGGGCTACAGCAATTCCAAGAAACTAAATGATAATCTGTAACCCTAAAACAACCCACTTCAATTCACAAGGTTCGAGGCAAAGTAAAAATAGAATAAACCCTCTAAAATTCATAGAAAAATAATCTCCAGGGTTTAGAACCTTCAATTTGGCCTTCAGAACCCTTTTTGACCTACATTGAGAACCATGCCCAATTAATAACTTAATTTGGGTTTTTGCGTAAATTGACCGGTCAAACAAGGTTTAATATGGAAATGAAATTCACCATCAGATTCCTTAGGTCCTAATTAGTCATGTATAAAAACTTGAGCCTAAGAAGAAACCTCCTTGACCGACTTTACACTTTGGTCCTCATATATTTACTCTTTGGCCCTCAACTTTTGAACCCTCGCATTTTGGCCCCTAACTCTCCTTCGTTCTTTGCAATCAGGTCCCCCCTGCAAAACCTGCCAGCACCATGCTCCGGCGACCTTGCGCGGAGCATGGCGCCGCGCAGGGTGAGGTGGGGGACCTGGCAAGTAAACCGGGGGTGCCCTGCGTCGTCAGCCGTCGCAGGGACACCCCCCTGGTCGTTGTAACCCACCATACCGTTCGTGCGAACGCACGGACGGTATGGGTTCTTGTTTCCGGCCATCCTCCGGCGAGGGAGACACGTCGTCTCCCTCCGCCTTCCTCCCTGTTTGATCCCTATAAATACCCCCCGTTGCTCCACCGACCGGGGCAGCCTGGATCTGACGGAGAAAATCCCCAACTTTCTTCTCTTCTTCCTCCGGCAGACGCTCACCAGCTCCGGCGGTTTCCTCCCCCTCCACCTCTTCGCTCTGCCGCAATACCAGCAGCAGAGACTTCCTCCCCTGCTCTTCCCGCGCCACGCCGCACCCAGCTGGCGCCTCTCCGGCTCTCTGCTCGCCGCCGCCCCTTTCCCTGAGCATCGTCTTCTCCGGCGACAGTCGATACGACTGTCGCCCTGTTCCTCCCCCTTCGTCCCTGCAAGTAAGCTAGAGCTACTCCCCTTCTTCTCCTCTTTCTTTCCCAGCTTTCAATTTATTCAATTAAGCCCTCGACCGACCCTGACCATCGTCACCCCCTTCGTCTCCGACCACCCTCCGGCGAGCCGCTCCCATCACCTCAGCGACCCACACGGCTCACCGACCACCGCAGGACCTCCGCCTCCTCTCCCTGATCAACCCCCGCCCTGCCACTTCCCCCACATCACCCTCTGCAACCCCACCGAACAGACCCATCCTCCGCCCCACAGTCCGACCTAGGGCAGCCCTCGCACGCCGCCCCGCGCCTCGCCACCACCCACACGAGCTTCGCCGCACCCTGGCGAAGCTCCTGGCACTTTCTGATTAGGCCGAGAGGCCGTTTTCTTGTGAACAGACCACCCGACCTCCGCCGCCATTGCCGCGCAGGAGGAACTGCTTCCGCTTGCAGCTACAGGCGCGCCACGCTCAGCGCCACGCCCAGATTCAACTCCCAGGCCTTGCGAGGCGTTTTGGCAAAACACCAGGCTCGCAGCTAAGGCAGAAAGCTTCGCGTGACGCTGCAATCTCCCGCTGATTTCCCCGCTGCGGGCGCGCAATTGAGGTGGGACATTTAGTCCCACCTCGGAAAAGCCTGAAGAGCCGCAGCGACATAAGATGCAAAAGTGCTGGAGGCTTACTGCCTCAGCACACGGGGTGAGGTCCCCTTCACCCGCCCGGTTACCCGGTCTCGTCCGCGCTCACGCCCCGCGGACCTGACCCGACCCGACCCGACTTAAGACTGACCTGCACTCCTCGCCCACCACGCACGCTGGTGGGCCTGGACCCAGGCCTGACCCGAACCCGGTTACCCGGCAGCTCTGGGAGAGCTTTCCCAAGAGTGGTTTCAGAGAGAGAGAGAGACGCGGGGGGGAAGGGTAGAGTAGGTTTTGCCTTTGACGAAAAACTCTGAAGTGTGCAGGCACAGGCGAAGAAGAAGACCCGCGGAAGAAGAAGGAAGCTGACTGTAGCAACAGGTAGTTAAGTCGTCTGATTTGGAAATCAGACGACGGCCTGAAGGGAAAAGAAGAAAGGAGGGGTGACGTCCCTGACTGAAAAAGAAAAGAAGAAGCTGACATTAGCCGCAGGGAGGAGAAACAAGAAGAAACTCTAAAGAAGAGGCTGAGCAAGGCAGAAGAAGAGGAAAGGCTGCAGAGAAGAAGTACAGCAGAGCCAAGGAAGAAGAAACCTTCACAGAAGAGACAGCAGAAAAAGAAGAAGAGAGGCCAAGACAGAAACCAAGGAAGAAGAAGAAGGAGATCTGAAGAAAGAAAGAGGAGCATCACCTCTGTAGAACAAAGAAGTAGGAGATCTGAAGAAAGAAAGAAAGAAGAACATCACGAGGAGAAAACAAAGAGAACAACAAATTCTTTCCCTCTCTCTTTCTTTATTTTGTAAAAGAAATATGTATATCTCTAGAATACAACTTGCTCCCTGAGTTCGACCTCGGGAACTCTTTTATTTTCCGAGTAAAAAAATTTATATACTTGAAATGTTGGTAATAACTGGCTATACTACAATGTTATAACAATAAAACCCGGTTGTCCCGAACCAACCATTTCATACACCTTTAGGCAGAATTCTTTTTTAGGTCACCTAGAGGCGTAGAAATCCGAAGTCCGTTTTAACTGCCGATCAACGAGTCTATCACATTCACAATAAGATGCTTAGAACTTAGGGTTATCATCAAATCTTGGGTGAGTTGAATGGCCATAGAAAGCCACTCTTAAACCCTAAAATTTGAAAATCCAAAAAAACTAGAAAAGAGGAAAAAGAGAAAAAGAAAAATTTTCTTTGAATAAGGCGAGGGCTTGAGGTGGTCTGCATTTTGGCAGATACTCAGGCGCTGTTGTGTCTTTGAAAGTTTAGATCCTAAGTAGACATTTTCTTAATGACTGAAAATAAACTCAAGCCCAAATAATCCAACCTGATTCTTTTATAAATAGCATATACTTTTTGCTAGGGATTAGCAAAAGATAGGCATGGGGGTATGATGTAAACATGTTTACACTACTTTAGATGTCTATTTATGCATGTTCTTAAGCATAGGATTGCATTGCATGCTATAAATATTGCATAACATGCATCATCTTGCATTTAGAGTAGTTTGAATAAAATGGAGGTTAATTGTCTCCTTTTATGTGCTTGAATAGGGCAAACCTTTTATCGGGGCCTCGGATCGAAGATCCAACCGTACAGATGTGATCAGGAGATGATTGGAGTTCAACGACTCCAAGATCGCCCTAATCAGGCATATGTAGCATCAGATAGTGACCAGGGAACCCTAGAAGATCAAGGGCCAAGATGGTGTGAATCCACACTTCAAACGACAAATCCAACAGCACGGATGGATTCAGATCAACGATTGCAGCCTAACGATGCAAAAATCGAGTCAATCCGACACCCGTGGCACCATCTACATCAGCCAGAAGATGGACGGCCAAGATGGTGCCACGTTGTGCCATCTCGACCGCCCAATTGCCCGCACACACTCACTGAAGCCCCCGCATCCGCCCTTCCCCGCCGTTGGATCAAGATCCAATGGCTGCGACGCGCCGCGCTGAAGTTAGGCTCTCGACACAAACGCGCCCCCAGCACATTGGTCAAGCGCTCTAACGCGAAGCGAGAGCACGCATTCGAGCCTCGCCACGCTGAAATTGAAGCGGGGGCACGCCTTCAATCGAGCATCGGATCGTGATCCAATGGCCGCACACGCTCAATCAAGATGACGCACTATTACACGCGTGGAGGTAACGCGACATGGCACACGATCGGGCGCGCGTTGAGGAGGCGAGCATAGCGCGATCTAAGCCGTCCGATCTCACGATCGAACGGCTGAAATTGGCTGGACATGCACATGTGTTGAACGTGCGGGCAAACGAAGAGGCGCGCGCCCTCCGCCCACTACGCCCACGTTTAAACCTTTAGCGACGATTTTATCCGTCACGAAAGGTCCTAAATTAAAGTTTTAAGAGTTGTAATGACCAAATTGCCCCCACTCCTTGCAACTATAAAAGGAGACCCCCTTCACATGAAATTCTCATCCCTTCCTTCTCTTCTCTCCCTCTCCAAAGCTCAAGAGATGCTTGTCCCACACCCGGGATGCTTCTTGCAAGATAAAGTCAATTTTTCGTCCCCTTTCGGAAGTGGATCCCACGACGACGACGACGTGTGGCCCCGTTCCCGTTCTTCCGCTTCGTCCTCCTTCGTCCTGTTCCGTCCTCCATCCAGGCGTCGTCCCATCCGGCTCATCCTCCAAGCGACCGTCGAGGAGGATATTTCTCTCTCTTCTTTTTAATGCTTTCTAGAGTAGATTTACTGCTTTCTAGTTTTATCATTTTTCCCGCTTTCTAGTGTAATGAACAATCATTCTGATGATGAAATTCCATGTTTATTCTACATCTCGTTTTAGTTTTTGTTTGTAATATTCTCTTTCTCTTATTCTCTCTCTCTCTTCTATTTATTGTAGATAGTTAGATAGTTCTAATCAATTGAATTACTTCGTGACAAATAAAACAAATGCAAGTTTTTAAATCAAACGTCCACCTCCCTGAGTTCGACCTAGGATTTTCAATTCCGGTATAAATTTTATTTGTTGAACACGAGTTTTTGCGCTTTCAAACTACAGCGACAGGTTTTCAAAACCAAACACGTTAGCGTAGCAACCTGACATTCAACAGAGATAGGTGGTCGGCAGTCGAATTAAGAAGTTAAGGGGAGGAAAAGAAAGGTGAGAGAAGAAGGGAGCTTAAGGACCTAAAATTGCAAACGAAGGAGGTAGGGTGGCATCTACTGTGGTTGGCCAGCACCATGGACAAAGGGTTTTCCGACGAGGGAGACGACGAGGATGAAGGGGCTAAGGCGCCTCTGAGTTAGCCGTCAAGGGGTGGAGGAAGTCGAGGAGGAAGGAGACGCTCCCAATTTGACTATTGGGAGGCTGTAGGATGATGGAGGGAGATGCTCACCGGAGCTAGGTCGAAGGAGGCCGGAGGTAGGGTTAGAAGAGCTTTTTGGCCTCAAAACTAGCTGAAAAATTACGTAAGGCCTCGAAGGTGATTATATAGGGCTTAAGAAGAGGTTCCAAGCTTGGAAACAAGCTTGGATACCTTGGAGCTTACGTAAACGAATGATATACATTCCTTCTAAAGGTTCGCATGAGCTTTTGGGAAGGAATTGGGATCCCTGGATGGGTTCATTTGGAAGGAAATTTCCCAAGGAATCTGTGTTTCAAATCTAGAATTGATTGATTGAGAATCAAGAGAGAAATCCTTGCTCGAAACTTGACAGTGAAGGTTAAACTTCCAAAAATGGTGTAGGGACCTGCTTGTGAAGAAGAAAAAGAAGTGGGGGGCTATTTGTAAGAGAATTCAAAAGTTAAGGGTCTGAGTGAGATAGAAAGAGTCTGACTGGACCAAAATGCAAACTTGGTCAAGATAATCTCAGATTGGGCCCAAATTTTGGTACAAACCTAATTTTGACCCAAGGAGTCCAATGGTGAAGTTAGATTTAGGTTTTGACTAAGTTAGAATGGGTAATTTATGTAAAAACCTAAATTAAGGTAAATATCTATCTAAGACTCTATTTTGGGTCAAGATGGGTTCTAATGGTCAAATTGAAGGTTCCAAACCCTAAAGAATATTTTTTATGAATTTTAGAGGGTTTAGGTGAATTTTATTCTGACCAGAACCTTAGTTAATTAAGCGGGTCTATTTTTAGGGTTTCAAAACTCATTTAATTCTCAAAACACATGCAAACCCTTTTCTATCTGTTCTAACCCACTTGTTAGCCTTTTAGGACCATTTGACCCTTAATTAACCCCTGAGAAAAACCCATGATTGTACTGCATTCATGCTATGATGGTAAAACTGCAGTTTTAACCCTATTTTCTTGTCTTTCCCTCAGAATGAATTTGCAATGAAATATGGCTCTTTGGTAGTTATGCAGGAGAATTTACTGACTTAATTAGATCAAAATGAGCTAGTTATGACTCATGATGGTGTTCCCATCATACCCCCATGCCTAGCTTTTGCCAGTCCCTTAGCAAAATTTCAAGGAATTTAACTCAAATTCTAGACCATATGTCTTTTATGCTTAGAACTCTGATGTGTGCTTTCTTTTGTAGATTAGGTCAGAATGCTGATAATAAACCTAGAGGTACTCAAGTACCCACCAAGATCCAGACCTAACCAGCTCTAGCCTTAGTCCGTCGCGAAGGTTTCTAAGGCCCACAAGAACTAACCTAAGGTTCATTGAACTTCGTGGTTAAAGCACCTATGCTTATAACAAGTTTTAGCCTAGGTTCAGTTCGCAGTGCATTTTTGTAAGAGAGAGAGAAGAATTTTTCTTTATTTTTGGAGAGTTTTCTCTCTGTTTTCTTTTTATTTCTAGCCTCGGATTAGCTTTACAACACAATCTGTATCGAATTCCTAGTTCCCACCATCAATCCTCGTAAGGTCCCCAGCAATCGATGCTTCGAGATAACACCGCCCATGGCAACCCCCAGAACTCTGGCTTTCGAGATTTTGAGATAATCCCACCCATGGCGTTCTATAGCTAAATCCAGACCCTGGCAATCAACATTTCATGATAATGTCGCCCATGGCATCTGAACCAGCATAAGGTGCTTACGTACCCCTGGTAGGATATTTAGATATCCTAGGAGACAAGCACCGAGGAGATGATATGTTATTAGGCATCTTCGAAGGGGATTTCCCGCCTCTCCTCACCGAAAGATCGTCCAAATCAAATTGTGTTGATCAGCTCTCCTAATTTAGGTAGGTTTTTCATAACAGATTTAACACATTTGCGTGATTTTGATAATTAAGCACACTGAACAAGACTGTGTGTGGATTAGGGTGCTTAGGTTACTGAGTCCCACAAACCAGAGGTCAGTTAACGAGGCCGAATAATCCCTAAGCCTTAGACCTAATACTTAACCTTCACATTTTCCCCAACCTCTTGAGGATTGTCCAGATCTTAGCAGATACTTAAATTTTTAATCCTAGAATAGCAGTCCAAGAAGCCTAAGATCGGCGTTCATACTAATCTCTTTTGTCTCTTAGCACTTTTTGTCTTTCATTTTCTTTCTTTTTGATTTGGTCTAGAATTAAGTCAATTTCTTAATCTTTTACTAATTACTATCTCTTTTTCTTTTCAAATTGTGCTCCTTTTTGACATTTTTATCACCTCCCCTTTTCCTCCTCAAAAAATGATATGCACTTAATTCACTCAAAATTTCCTCCCTTCATTTTTTGTTCTTTTTTAGTTTTCTATTTTTTTTATTTTTTGGAATATGTTTTTTTTTTGTGAGAACCTTTTCGAACTTTGATTTTTGTATGCTTGCACTTTACCACCCACCCAAGCCTAAGTTTTACAATATCCTCATTGTAAACGGAGGGTGTGAAACAGTTTTGGGTTCAAGAATTAGAATAGGATTATCGGGTGGGCTAACAGGCTGGGAATGACTGTTGCGGATGATTCAAACCCTGGTACGAGTACCAGAGGTGGGATCGACTGTTCTAAAACTAAACTCAGGGTGCAATAGACGTGAAGTACAGAAGGATAATCAGAAGGATCTCGAGTTTTTGGATTGACAGGTTGCCTCCCGTTAAGCGCTAAATTCAACACCTTCAGCAGAGCGGAAAATGGTATGGAGGAGTGGTCAAATCAGACGAGTTTTGTAGAGCAAGCACCTTGATCAATAGCCTGATTGGTCCAACCAGATTCTTGTTCAAATCAACAGGCTGATGATGCAGCCCAAACCTGATCAATCTATTTGGTTGATAGATGTAGATCAGGAGATGTGGAACCCACCATATGTTGTGGAGTTCAAGAAGATGTGGAAGTGCATAGCTAGGGTTTGGCTGAGTGGATCAGCCTGATCAGAGTAAGGATCCTCAAATGAAAAAGAGTTAGTGGAGGATGTAGGAACCCTACAAGAGTGGTCAGAGAAGGATGGGGCATGATTTGTAGTCTAATCGAAGTCTGAAACCTAATTAGAATGTGGAGGAGAATCATCTACAACCGGCTCATTGAGAGGAGATTTAGAGTAAAAATTGAGTCCAGTTGTGGGTCGTAGTTGAGAACGGGTTTGGGAAGGTTCTGCATATGTTGAAGAGGTGGCATCAATAAATGATGTAAACACAATTACACTACTTAAAAGGTCTATTTTTGCATGTTCTTAAGCATAGGATTGCATTTCATGATAATAATATTGCATTACATGCATCATCTTGCATTTAGAATAGTTTGAATAAAATGGAGGTTAATTGTCTCCTTTTATGTGCTTGGACAGGGCAAATATTTTATCAGGGCCTCGGATCAAAGATCCAACTGTATGGATGTGATCAGGGCGACGATTGGAGTTCAACGACTCCAAGATCGCCCTAATCAGGCATCCGTAACATCAGATAAGTGACCCGGGAACCCTAGAAGATCAAGGGCCAGGATGGTGTAAATACGCACTTCAGATGATAAATCCGACCACACGGATGAATTCGGATCAACGATCGCAGCCCAACGACACAAAAATCAAGTCAATCCGACATTCGTGGCACCATCTACAACTTCCAGAAGATGGGCAGCCAAGATGGCGCCACGTGGCGCCATCTCAGCCGCCCAAACGGCCGCTTGCATTTTGAGAAGGCCCCTGCCCGATCGCTCTCCGCCGTCAGATGGAGATCCAACGGCTGTGGTCGCTCGCGCTTAAAAGCGTCCGCGCGACCATTTCGTCCGCGTAGCGCAGCGGCGACGCAGCCGCGGGCGAAGCAGAGGTCGCGGGTTCGAGCCGCGGTGAGGGGGTGGAAGGCGCGGGCGAGCGGGCGCGGACGAGCGTCAGATGAAGATCCAATGGCTGCGCGCGCTCAATCAGGACGACGCGCGATTGGACGCCCGCGCGTAACGCGCGATCGCACGCGGGCAGGCGAGCTACGCAGCGGGCGCGGACGCGATTTAAGCCGTCCGATCGCTGAGACTTCGCGGACGTGCGTAGGCGTTATGCACGCAGGCAGCCGAGCGGGCGCGCGTGGGCGCAGCGGCGACGGCCACATCGGGGCTTTAGTGACGGATTTATCGGTCACTAAAGACCCCTTATTTATTATTTTGAAGATGTAATGTCTATTTTGCCCCCACTCCTTGCAACTATAAAAGGAGACCCCCTCCATACGAAATTTTCATCCCTTCTTTCTCCTCTCTACCCCTCCAAAGCTCAAGAGAAGCTTGTCCCACACCCGGGATGCTTCTCGCGAGATAAAGTCCAATTTTTGTTCCCCTTCGGAAGTGGATCCCGCGACGACGACGGCGTAATGCTTCGTTCCCGTTCTTCTGCTTCGTCCTCCTTCGTCCCGCTTCGTTCTCCTTCGTCCAGGCGTCGTCCCGTCCGGCTCGTCCTCCAAGCAACCGTCGAGGAGGATTTCTCTCTCCCTATTCTTTTTACCGCTTTCTAGTATAGATTTACTGCTTTCTAGATTAATCTACTCGTCCTCCAAGCAATCGTCGAGGAGGACATTTCTCCCTCCATTCTTTTAATGCTTTCTAGAGTAAATTTATCGCTTTCTAGAGTAATTATTTTATGCTTTCTAGTTGTAATGAACAATCACTTCAATGCAAAAATTCCTTGTTTATTCTACATCTCATTTTGATTTCTCTATGTAATATTCTTTTTCTCTCTTACTCTCTCTCTCTTCTATTTATTGTAAATAATTAGATAGTACTAAATTGAATTATTCTGTAACAAATAAAAAGAAACGCGTAGTTTTTAAATCAAACGTTCGCCTCCCTGTGTTCGACCCGGAATTTTAATTTCGGTATAAATTTTATTTGTTGAACACGAATTCTTCTCTTTCGAACTACAACGACAGGTTTTCCAAAACCAATCTCGTTAGCGTAGGTTCGTAAACGTTCAACATTTTGGCGCCGTTGCCGGGGAGGCAACGCTCTTTGATTTCTCTTCGCGTTTTGTAACTTACAAATCATTTACCTCACTTTTCTCCTTTCTTATTGTAATTGCAGGTACTCTTTTGAGGTAGGAAAAAGCTGTAGATTGGAGTAAAGTGCTATAGAAGGTTTTGTGAGTTACCTCCCACCCATTAGATTTCATTTCATCACATAATAACTCAAACATCAATCAACCTAGGTGCCGTTATAAACTCTAAGGTTAGATTGTTTGTTGTTTGACACCCATACTCACCCCAACCCCCACATTAAAAAAAAAAAAGAAAAAAAAAATCTCACAAAGGTACACAACCTCATCTGATTTTCAAACTCAACCGGTAAACCAATCTTAGGAGCCGGTACACACATCTAAACACATAATTGAGTAGAAATCAGATTAGGTAATCATTTGTGTGCCTAATTAAGTGGTGCAACAGGCCAATTGTTTGAGTTGATTGGGCCGCACCACTTCAAATAAAATCAACTCATCAAGTAGCTGCCAATTAGGTTCAACTCTTAGGGATTTACTAGGCACTCCACATTCTTTTTAAACTTTAAAGGAAAACATCTTCACCTATGCTTGCAAAAACTTAGTGTGCTAATGAAACTTGATTGAAAACACCTAAAGTTGAATCTTAAAAGCTACTAAGAAAGATTTGAACCTTAAAATTCACCACATCAAAAACAATCTTGCTTGAAAACCACTGGTTGTGCACTCACACATGAATCAATCAATCATTAAGGGCACAACCCATTTAAAGGGCCCATCACATTCCAATGCACATTCAAACCTAGCCCTAAATAAAACAGAGTAGATGTTGGCTTTAAGGATTGGACTCGCTCTTCAGAACTCAGAACGAGATTATTTTCGATTAGTCTATTTCTACTGTTCAATCTGATGTCTAGCTAGGGGAGCAGAGTCAAACGATCGCGGCTGGGGGGTACACTAGGAACCGGAGGCGCAAGCCGAAGGAAGAACCTTCTCCCCAGTCCCTCCTTCTAACTGGTTGGACTGAACAGACGAAAGTAGATCAAATCGTTCCTTTATCTCAAGACGGGTTTTGAGAGTCTGTAGGTCTTTAGGCTAACCTATTTAAGGATAGGTTTGATTGTTTGTATTGCAGGGCACCTTTCTTCCTCCCGTGTATCATGAATCCTTCCACATATTTCACGCATTCCCGCTCTTTCCCTCCTGTTGTAAATTATCCTCAACATGACGATTATCCCAACTCGTATTGTAATCGACCATCAGTTAGTTGGGATAATTCGGATTGGGGATACAATTCCGGACCCCCGTGTTTAGGGTCTAACCCTGAATACTTTGATTCTGATTTGTATCCTTCTCAGAGCTACATCGATTATAGATCGTCCTCCTTTCATGAACAGCATAATACTATCTACAATCAAGAAGGATACACCGATCCTTACCCATCCTCTGATTTCACTGCCTTTAGGTCATCACCATCTTTTCAACAATCTGAAATGACCTATTATCAAGAAGGGTATAACGAATCTCAATTCGTTAATTCCCCTGCATTCAGCCCAAACCCGCCCAACCCTAAACCAACTCATTTGGTTCAAGTTAACCAGGTTCAGGATAAGGTTCTGGCTAACTTGAGGAATATCATTCAATCTTTAGAAGTTCAGCCAATACCTTGCATTGAGAGATTGGAGCCCCTGATTGAAATGATTGATGATTTAAACAAGTCTTTGTTGGATTGGCTCCAGGATGTTAAGGATAAGAACCCGGGTGAGTTTCTACTTGGGAAATTAGCAAAATTGAGGATGAGATTCGTGGTTGCTTTGATTCAATCTTGGAATAATTCCCAGGATGAACCCTCTTCAGGAAAGCTAATGATAGAACCCACTCAGGCACCTGTTGGGGGGGACACGTGTTACGAGGCTGACCAGATTGAATTAAAACAACCAATTAAAGATGATCTGATTTCTTCACCTGAGATCCCTGAGCCGGGTTACGAGGAAACGTGTGTCTCCTTGGAACACAAAGTGACAAATGATTTTGGGACATACATTGATACGGATCTTGATGGTGAAGATTCAAATTGCGAAGTCTCACGCAAGTCTTCTGAACACGATTTCTGTGAGACGATTGGGCCTGAGGAATCTGATAGATCAATTGATAGCCCAATAACTGAGAACACTGATCTTATTAGGGCACACATTACGGATCCAGAATCGCATTTTCTGGAAGAATCAATTCAATGCCCTGATTATCAGTTACACCCTGTTGAGCTTATTGATAATTCTAATTCTGAGATAATTAGACCAAAGTCAATTTTGATTTTGCCACATCATTTAGACTTGGAGATTTCAGACGGGGTGATGAATATACAAGAGGTCCTGGAATTTGATATGCTGAATGAGGAGGATAGGAGCTGGGAAGTGTTGATTTGGGAAATTAATTTTGAAGGAAATGGAAGATTGAGTCGAAGGGTTCCTTTTAAGCTGAAACCATCAAATCAGAACCCTTACGACATTTGTTTCGAGGATGTTCAACTCAAGCACACATTCAACGATTATCCTTTTGAGCTTCAATTTTCTGTAACCCGACTTTTTGGTCTTGGGTTGCATCCTCATAAATCGCAGGCCCGACCCCGCTTGCATTCTGATTTTAGGTTTTGGGTAATTTTTATCCAGAACCTAAGATATTCTCGATTATGGGGGATGGGTCTGCACCACAATCTGGTCCACATCTGTGGACCGCTGTTGATAGGTAGGAGGATTCTTCTGTTTATATTAATTCTGACCTGCACTTGTGAATTCTTCATTTCTTTTCTTTGTATAGTGTGCCTAGTTGAAGGCACTAAACTCAGCACTTATACAGTTCTTTTTCATTTTCATCTTGGAGCAGACCTGATATTCACGCAATTCAGGTGCTTTCTTCGCTTTTCCACTCTATTTTTTGTCTTTTTAATACAATGAGGACATTGCATTAGATAGGCATGGGGGGGTGGATATTTATCTCTGAATTCATTTGTCAGCTCCGTAGATTTGTTTATTTTCTTTTATAAAAATAAAAAAAAATTCGGAATTAGGAAAGAGAATTTGGGTTTAAGAAAATTTGCAATCTTAGGAAATACTACATTAGGATCTGAACACAAAGACCCCTCAGGTCTTTGGACTTAACTAGCCTGTGTATCCACTAAAATGTGGATTTGTCTTCGAGTCCTCGCCATCTTAATTCTATTATAATTGGAATAAATAAGTTTGGGTGATAAGTACACGACTTATTAACCCGCCCTCTGATTTAAGGGAATTTTGAGTTTTAAGCATCTACACACTTTCTTTACACTGACTCGTTATTCGGCGATTCTAACGGAAATTGGGTAGCTAATGAACCTTTTAGGGTGATATGGCTGGCAAGTTATCGTGGGTAACAGCCCATAGGTAGGTTGTCCAGAGCCCAGTCACTGGACCTTTCTCTTTTTGCTGCCTTTAGGTAAATCTTAGATCAGGGAAGCCACCTACTTAAAAAAAAAAAGAAAAAAAAAAAAGCAAAAAGAAAAAAGAGAAAAGAACAAAAAGAAATAAGCCACACTTCACCGCACGAGTATGGCTGGCAAGTTGTCGGTGGTAACAGCTCATTGACCAGTTGTCCAGAACCCAGCTCAGAAAATGCACTAAAAATTCCCAAAACACTTAGGAAGAAGCGGAGAAGTAGAATAAACTGGGGAGATATACACTGGATTCACCCTTGTGTTGACCCCGTTAAAAAATAAAAGTAGGGAGAAAGCTACCGGTTGTAAAGATACACCTTTAGGCAGAATTCTTTTTGAGGTCACCTAGAGGCGTAGAAATCCGAAGTCCGTTCTAATTGCCGGTCAACGAGTCTATCACAATCACAATAAGATGCTTAAAACTTAGGGTTCTCATCAAATCTTGGGTGAGTTGAATGGTCATAGAAAGCCACTCTTGAACCCTAAAATTTGAAAATCCAAAAAAATTAGAAAAGAGTAAAAAGAGAAAAAGAAATTTTTCTTTGAATAAGGCGCGGACTTGAGGTGGTCTACATTTTGGCTGATACCCGGGCACTGTTGTGTCTTTGAAAGTTCAGTTCCTAAGTAGACAATTTCTTAATGATTGAAAATAACTCAGGTCCAAATAATCTAACTTAATTCTTTTATAAATAGCATATAGTTTTTGCTAGGGACTAGCAAAAGATAGGCATGGGGGTATGATGTAAACACAATTACACTACTTAAAAGGTCTATTTTTGCATGTTCTTAAGCATAGGATTGCATTTCATGATATAAATATTGCATTACATGCATCATCTTGCATTTAGAATAGTTTGAATAAAATGGAGGTTAATTGTCTCCTTTTATGTGCTTGGACAGGGCAAATATTTTATCAGGGCCTCGGATCAAAGATCCAACCATATGGATGTGATCAGGGCGACGATTGGAGTTCAACGACTCCAAGATCACCCTAATCAGGCATCCGTAACATCAGATAAGTGACCCGGGAACCCTAGAAGATCAAGGGCCAGGATGGTGTAAATCCGCACTTCAGATGATAAATCCGACCACACGGATGAATTCGGATCGACGATCGCAGCCCAACGACACAAAAATCAAGTCAATCCGACATTCGTTGCACCATCTACAACTTCCAGAAGATGGGCGGCCAAGATGGTGCCACGTGGCGCCATCTCAGCCGCCCAAACGGCCGCTTGCATTTTGAGAAGGCCCCCGCCCGATCGCTCTCCGCCGTCAGATGGAGATCCAACGGCTGTGGTCGCTCGCGCTTAAAAGCGTCCGCGCGACCATTTCGTCCGCGTAGTGCAGCGGCGACGCAGCCGCGGGCGAAGCAGAGTTCGCGGGTTTGAGCCACGGTGAGGGGGTGGAAGGCGCGGGCGAGCGGGCGCGGACGAGCGTCAGATGAAGATCCAACGGCTGCGCGCGCTCAATCAGGACGGCGTGCGATTGGACGCCCGCGCGTAACGCGCGATCGCACGCGGGCGGGCGCGCTACGCAGCGGGCGCGGACGCGATTTAAGCCGTCCGATCGCTGAGACTTCGCGGACGTGCGTAGGCGTTACGCACGCGGGCAGCCGAGCGGGCGCGCGTGGGCGCGGCGGCGACGGCCACGTCGGGGCTTTAGTGACGGATTTATCCGTCACTAAAGACCCCTTATTTATTATTTTGAAGATGTAATGTCTATTTTGCCCCCACTCCTTGCAACTATAAAAGGAGACCCCCTCCATACGAAATTCTCATCCCTTCTTTCTCCTCTCTACCCCTCCAAAGCTCAAGAGAAGCTTATCCCACACCCGGGATGCTTCTCGCGAGATAAAGTCCAATTTTCGTTCCCCTTCGGAAGTGGATCCCGCGACGACGACAGCGTGCTACTTCGTTCCCGTTCTTCTGCTTCGTCCTCCTTCATCCCGCTTCGTTCTCCTTCGTCCAGGCGTCCTCCCGTCCGGCTCGTCCTCCAAGCTACCGTCGAGGTGGATTTCTCTCTCCCTATTCTTTTTACCGCTTTCTAGTATAGATTTACTACTTTCTAGATTAATCTACTCGTCCTCCAAGCAATCGTCGAGGAGGACATTTCTCCCTCCATTCTTTTAATGCTTTCTAGAGTAAATTTATCGCTTTCTAGAGTAAATTTATCGCTTTCTAGAGTAATTATTTTATCCTTTCTAGTTGTAATGAACAATCACTTCAATGCAAAAATTCCTTGCTTATTCTACATCTCATTTTGATTTCTCTGTGTAATATTCTTTTTCTCTCTGACTCTCTCTCTCTCTTCTATTTATTGTAAATAATTAGATAGTACTAAATTGAATTATTCTGTAACAAATAAAAAGAAACGCGTAGTTTTTAAATCAAACGTTCGCCTCCCTGTGTTCGACCCGGAATTTTAATTTCGGTATAAATTTTATTTGTTGAACACGAATTCTTCGCTTTCGAACTACAACGACAGGCTTTCCAAAACCAATCTCGTTAGCGTAGGTTCGTAAATGTTCAACAATAAGAATTGTGTATGAGGGCTCTTCTAGTAAGGATTCCAAGGTGGGTTCATTTAGAAAGTAGCCATAGTAGCCATCAAACTCAAAGGTAATTGTCTGAAGATTGTTTATATGATGAAGGAAATCTAAGTCAAGAAAAGATTCGAACTCTAGGTTGTGAAAGTTTTTAAACTCGACGGTGAAGGTTTAACCTTCCAAAAATGACATGGGGACCTACTTGTGAAGAAGACAAAGAATTTGGAGGGCTATTTGTAAGAGAATTCAGAAGTTAAGGGTCTGAGTGAGATAGAAAGAGCCTGACTGGACCAAAATGCAAACTTGGTCAAGATGATCTCAGATTGGGCCCAAATTTTGGTACAAACCTAATTCAGAGCCAAGGAGTCTAATGTTGAAGTTAGATTTAGGTTTTGACCAAGTTTAAATGGGTAATTTATGCAAAAATTTAAATTATGGCAAATGTTTATCTAAGACTCTATTTTGGTTCAAGACGGGTTCTGATGGTTAAATTAAAGGTTCCAAACCCTAGATAAAATTTTTCTATGAATTTTAGAGGTTTTAGATGAATTTTATTCTGACCGAAACCTTAGTTAATTAAGCAAGTCTATTTTTAGGGTTTCAAAACTCATTTAATTCTCAAAACACGTGCAAATCCTTTTCTGTCTGTTCTAACCCACTTGTTAGCCTTTTAGGACCATTTGACCCTTAATTACCTCCTGAGAAAAATTTGTGATTGTACTGCATTCATGCTATGATGGTAAAACTACAGTTTTAACCATGTTTTCTTGTCTTTCCATCAGAATGAATTTGCAGTGAAATATGGCTCTCTGGAAGTTATGTAGGAGCATTTACTGACTCAATTAGATCAAAATGAGCTAGTTATGGCTCATGATGGCGTTCCCATCAGTTGTCCACGATGCATGCTAGAGTTCTACAAGGTAAGCTTAGTGTACGATGGCGGTAGAAGAAGATCCCCGTTAGGGGGAAAGATGAAGAAGATGGCCAGCCCTCCTTTTAAAGCTCCTCTGTTTGTTTTCCTTCAGTCAAAAGCTTTTCCAACTACTCGACGAAGATCACAAGTGGTTGGAACGGCGAGATAAGTCTGGCGGTACTGTCATCAAATGTCCAGACTGAGTTATGGACGTATTAAAAAGTGTGGATAGCAGTGGGTCCATAATGGAGGTTCTCAGACATCCAAACTAGGCTCAGAACATCTTATAGAATTACTTTGGATGTCTAAATGATGCCTTCTTATTTCTTACACCTAGCCTACATCCACTAAATAGATTATCATAATCATATGTTGTAAAATTGGTGCATAAAATTTTACGCAAATTAAGATGAATTACCATTTATCTCCTAATCAATTAGAAACTAAGAACAAATAATTAAAGAGTACTTAGGCCAAATAATGATCCACTAGAGTGGATTTATCAATCCTCTGTCGTCTCCATGTGCCTATATATAAGAGAGAGACAAGAAAATGAGACAGATCATGGGGAGAGAGAGAGATGGGAGGAAAATATATGGTGTTCTCTTTTTCTTTCTTTCCTTTTCATTTTACTCCTCCCTGTGTGTGTTAGCGTGGGGATTCAAAAAAAAATGGCAAGTGGTGGATTTTGGTTGATTTTGAGGGAAAGAAATTCTAGGGAAAGAATATGCTAGGATTTCTCTCTCTTTCCTTTTATGCATCAGCCACCACTTTCCCTTTTAATGACATTTTCCCAAATCAAGGGTGATGGAAACACTATTATGAGCCTTAACTAGCTCATTTTGACCTAGAAAAGAGAGCAAAAGCTCCTACATAACCTAGAGAAAGGCCTAATTCAAGGAATAACTGTTCTGAGAAGAAAACATGAAACAAAGGGTAAAACTGTAACTTTACCATTGCAGTACATCAACGGAATTTCTCAGGGGCTAAACATAGGTCAAATGGACTTAACAAGAGGAAAAGTGGGATAATTCAGTCAAAAAAGGGTTATTGTGAGATCTAAGAATTAAATGACATTCTGTAATCCTAAAACAAATCCACTTAATTTTACAAGGTTCTGGTCAGGATAAAAATCAACTAAACCCTCTAAAATTCATGTAAAAATATCCCCTAGGGTTTAGAACCTTCAAATTAGCCTTTGGAACCTATTTTGACCTAGATAGGGGTTCTGCTCATTATTTGACCTAATTTAGGTTCTTGTGTAAAATATCCAGTCAAACGTGGTCAACCCTAAAATCTAACTTCACCATTGGATTTCTTAGGTCCAAATTAGGTTTGTACTAAAATTTGGACCTAAGGGAAGGTCATCTTTACCTACTTTGCAAATTAGTCCACCCAATTACATTTTGACCCCTAGCTTTTGGAAATCTTTACGTAGACCCCCTATCTTCCTCGCCACTCTTTGCATTTTGGTCCCTCCACCATTACAGCGAAGGAGCCCCACTCCGACGAGGATTTCAAGGAGGATTACTCCCTGATTCCTCAGAGATCTCTCAGATTTGGTATGGGGATCTTCTAAGGAATTCCCTATCGTCTGAACACAATCCCAAGATCTGATTTGCACCATATCTCTCATGCGAACACTCGAGAGACATGGGTATCTTCCGCACCTTTTTCCTCCGACACGATTCTTGCGCTTGGAAGCTTGCCTTCTAAGCACAAGGACCTCTACCAGCAGCTATAAAAGGACCCCCTGTCCTTGCCATTTCTCTCAAGCTTGTTCTGGCCGTGGTTTCCCCCGTAATTTCTTCCTCCCTCGTTTTCGGTCAACTGCCCTCAAGCTCCGGCGAACTCTCCTCCCTCTTCTCATCGCTCTGCCACCATACCAGTGGCAGAGTTATCTTCGTCTCGCTCGTCCGCATTGCGCCGTACCCGCACGCGCCTCTCTGACCCCTTCCTCGTCGCCGTCATCCTCACCTCAGGGCTTTCTTCTCCGACGATGGCACCTACGCGTCGCTCATCCTCCGCCTTTCCCCCTTCGTCCAACTACCCTCAGTAAGTTTCTCTCTTTCCACTCTCTATTTTCCCCCACTTAATTTCAAAAAACACCCCTCGATAGCCACTGTCCACCTCCGTCTCCCTCATCTCTGGCAGACCACCGGTGAGGCGAATCTGACGCTTCACCCCTCCACATGCCTCGCCACCCACCTCAGAACCTTCACCATCACTCACTGATCACCATCCACTCCTCCACTAACTGCCACACACGCCCCACACCCTCACCCGACACACGCACTTCCATGGTCACAGTCCAACCTAGGCACGCACACTTAGGCCATTCTGCGCCACGCCAACCCCCACCTCACCTTCGCCGTGACACGGCAAAGCTCCCCAAGGCATTTGATAGGGCCACAAGGCCATGTTCGTGCATTTCAGGTTCGCACCTTCGCCACCATTGGAGGAAGTTTGAAGGAGCTAGTATCCTCACTCCAGGTCGCGTGCTCCAGGCAGACAAGTCCTAGGTGACGCACGAGGCGTGCACGACACATCCAGCCAAGTGAGCGTCCTGAAGAGAGACTGCAGTTGTGGCAATTGAGCGAAGCTTCCTGCGGGCAAGCAAGCAGAAGCGGGTGGGACTTTAGTCTCACCTCGGAAGTTCTCAACGCAGGTAAGTGCTTAAAGTTGTTTTTGTGTTCTCTGTTAGTTGCCTTAAGTAACACGAGGTGAGGTCCCTCGCCCACACCCCCACCTCGTCCGCGACGCACACCCACGTGGACCTGGCCGACCCGTTTACCCTTCACTCCTCGCGCACCACCCACACGGTGCACCTAGACCTGGGCGTGCGTAACCCAACCCATATACCCGATTGGCTGGCTCTGGGAGAGCAAAGAGAGAAATAGAGAGAGAGAGAGTGACGCGGGGGAGGGTTGGGGTAGGTTTTGCTCTGTGCTGTGCAAGGAAAGAAGGAGAACGAAGAAGAGGCTAAGGAAGAAAGCTAAAGGCAGGAGCACGGAAGAAAGAAGGTGCCGCTAAAGAAAGGACTTAGAAGTTGAAGGCAGGAATAGCTAAAGAAGGAAGGAAGAAGCACTGTAGCCATAGAAGCAGAGGCAGAAGAAGAAAAGGAGGCCAAAGAGAGGAAAGAAAGAAGAAGCCAAGGGCTGAAAGCAGAAGGAAGAAGGAAGCAGAGGTGCGGCCAAGCAGAGAATCAAAGGCAGAGGAAAGCTAAGGAAACAAGAGAAGAAAAAGAAGAATGAAGAAGGTAGAAGAAGAAGAGTGACCGCAGAGAAAGAGAAAGAAGAAGCCAAAGTCAGAAATCAGAAGAAGAAGAACAAAGAAAGAACTGTAGCACTAACTATTTAAGACGTCTTATTTTTACATCAGACGTTCATCTTGATATTTTTGAGCTTCTCTATACATTGACCTCATTTTTACTTTATAACTTTGATTGGATTGGTCATTACATTTTATAAAGTTGGAAGTTGTGATTCTAGTTTTTAAATGCCAATTTGCACCCTGTGTTTGACCTTGGATACCTAGGTTTTTGAGTAATAAAATTCTTATTTGTTTTCGAGGCAATTTCATTTATACTACATCATTCATCTTTTAAACATCGATCTCGCCTTTGATTTGGGCATTTTTGCTGGGGAGCAATGGGCATTTTAGAAACTTTGATCACAACCTCTGATTCAGTACTAACTTAATATCTCTCTTTTGCTGTGTTTGTTTCAGGGGAAGAAAAGAAAAGAAAAACAGCCACACAACAACCATGCCAAGGAACAGGTAAACTTTCATTGCCCTTTCTCTTAATCCCCTCAAAAATCTAAAAAGGTAAATAAAGAAAAATCAATCTAGGGCTACCTGCTTCCATATTTAGTAATTCGCCAAAGTTGCCTAATTTTTACTTTCAACACATTTTTAATTGCACATCCATTCAAGGTAACTAGGACTAAAACCTTCTTGATTGAGCCCTAGATACCATCTTTGAGGCAACTAAATTTGACCACATAGAACCAACCTAAGGATTTCAATCTAGGGTTTTAGAGACACATCTTCTCTTAAGCAAAGAATCAAAATTTCAAAAGGAGGTGTGCCTAAGCCTTGTTTGAAGAGACTTATCCAAGAGAAACCCCAAGAAAATCAAGCTCTTAATTCACTTGAACCCTAAAAGAAATGACCTAAAAGCTCTCAAAGGAACATAGAGGTGAAGTTAATCCTTTGGGTCAACCAACCTTCAAATTAAGTCACTTTTTGCACTTAAAAGACCTAAAGTTCAAGTGGAACCCTAAGCACCTGGATCTTAATTAAAAAAGGTAGACTTAAGATGGGATCAAAGTCCCCATTCTGATCTACCTGAAATCTTAGTGACAAGAGAGATCGGGTGGGGGAAACCCTGTGATGAGAACCTCATCATGAGCCATAACTAGCTCATTTTTACCTAATACAAAGGATAAAAGCTCCTACATAACTCAAGGAAAGGCTTAACTCAGAGAGATTCTGAGTTCGCAAAGAAAATAGAAACTAAGGGGTAAAAATGCAATTTCACCAATCCAATCTGAAAACAGGGTAACTCAGGGTCCAAAAATAGGTCAAAGCAACCTAATAAGAAGAAAAGTGGGATGAGATGATTCAATAAGGGCTACAGCAACTCCAAGGAATTAAATGACATCCTGTAACCCTAAAAACAAACCCACTTAAAAACACGAGGTTCGAGGTAGAGAAAAAAATCAACTAAACCCTCTAAAATTCATAGAAAAATAATCTCTAGGGTTTAGAACCTTCAATTTGGCCTTAGGAACCCATTTTGATCTACATTGAGAACTATGCCCAATTAACAACTTAATTTGGGTTTTTGCGTAAATTAACCGGCCAAACAAGGTTTAATCTGGAAATAAAATTCACCATCATAATCCTTAGGTCCCAATTAGTCATGTATAAAAACTTGAGCCTAAGAGGAAACCTTCTTGACCAACTTTACACTTTGGTCCTCATTTATTTACTTTTTGGCCCTCAACTTTTGAACCCTCACATTTCTGCCCCTAACTCTCCTTCGTTCTTTGCATTCAGGTCCATCCTGCCAAAACCTGCACGGCACCATACTCCGGCGACCTTGCGCGGAGTATGGCGCCGCGCAGGGTGAGGGAGGGACTCTGGCAAGTCAATGGGGGGTGCCCTGCGTCGTCAGCCACTGCAGGGACACCCCCCTGTGCACTGTACCCACCCATACCGGCCGTGCGAACGCACGGATGGTATGGGTATGTTAACTCCGACATCCTCCGGCAAGGGAGACACGTCGTCTCCCTCCGCCCTCCTCTCTGTTTCGGCCCCTATAAATATCCCCCGTCGCTCTGCCGTTCTGGGGAGCTCGATCCTGACGGAGAAACACCCTCTTTTCACTCTCTTCCCACTCCGACAGGAAGCCCTCCAGCTCCGGTAGTTTTTCCCTCCTCCTCGTCGTCGTTCTGCCGCACTACCAGCAGCAGGGCTGCCTCCCCCTGCTCTTCCCCCGCCACGCCGCACCCAGCGCGCGCTTCTCCGGCCCTCTCCTCGCCGTCGCTCCTTCCCCTGGGCAGCTTCTTCTCCGGCGACAGTCGATACGACTGTCGCCTGCTCCGGCTCCTCCTCGTCCTATTAAGTAGGTATAACTTCTCACCTTTCTCCCCTCTTCCTTTTCCTCACTTTGAACCCTTACTGTCGCCCTCGATTCCGACCAATCGCCCTCACCTTCTCCACCTCCGGCCACACTCCGGCGACCCGCTCCCGTCACTCCAGCATCCCACACGGCTCGCCGACCCTCACAGAACCTCCACCTCCTCACCCTGATCAACCTCCGCCCTTCCATTCCCCGCCATTCGCCCCCTGCAGACCCACCGACCAAACCCATTTCTCGTGCTGCATTTCGACCTAGGGCAGCCCTTAGGCTCCACCTCGTCGCCTGCCTGACCGCCCCACCACCTTCGCCGTGCCACGGCGAAGGTTCTTCGCGTATTTGATTAGGCTGAGAGGCCGTTTCTCTGTGGGCAGGTACTTCGCTCGTCGCCGCCATTGCTGAGCAGCGAAGATTCTTCAACCTGCTGCTCCAGGCGAGCCACGCTCAGGTCTGACTCCCAGGCTGAGCGAAGCATCTTCGCGAAGTGTCCCAGGTGCGCAGCTGGAGCGAGTGCCTCGCGCGAAGCCTCGACCGCCGCTGTTTCCTCCGCACAGGTCTGGAGCGGCGCAGCGATACAAATTGAAAACGTGCTGGAGGCTTATCGCCTCAGCACACGGGGTGAGGTCCCTCTCACACCGTCTCACCGGGCCCATCCGCGAGCTCATCACGCGGATCCGGCCGACCCGACCCAACTTGTCTGGCACTCCTCGCCCACCACGCACGCCGGTGGGCCTGGACCCGGGCGCGACCCGTACCCGACTACCCGGCAGCTCTGGGAGAGCTTTCCTAAGAGCGGCTTCTGTGAGAGAGAAACGCGGGGGGGGGGGGGGGAGGGTAGAGTAGGTTTTGCTGTCTCTTATTGGAACTTTGAGTGTGCAGGCACAGGTGAAGGGACTGCAGAAGGGCTGAAGAGAAGAAGAAGAAGACTAAAGGAAGAAGAGCAACCAGGTCGAAGCAAAGAGGAAGGAGAAAACAAAGAAGAAGAAGACAAGCGAGGCAGAGAAGAAGGCTAACGAAGACTGAAGGAAGGAGCACCGAGCGGCACTGTAGCAGCGGCGACTTAAGTCGTCTGAGTGGAAAATCAGACGACGCTCTGAAGGAAGAAAAGAAAGAAGAAGAACATCACCACTGCTGCAGATAAAGAAGACAGAAAGAAAAAGAAGAAAGGAAGGAGAGACAATGTCCTGACAGCAAAAGCAGAAGAAGAGCACGAGAAGGAGATCAGCAGAAAGAAGTAAAAAGAAGATCTGAAGAA